>NW_021032607.1:499592-586412 GCF_004153795.1 Camellia sinensis | reverse complement strand
GGGCCAAAGGCCGTTTGACATGATGAAATGGGCCGAAGGACCCGTTTTGCATGCACAATCGGAGAAACCCGGATGGGCCAAAGGCCCAGAATGTGTTGGACACTAACAGTTACACTTGACTTGCATTTCGTATAGTTATATATATATATTTTCGCTATTAAACAGAAAGTATGAATTGGGCCAAGGACGTTTTGGAGCATGTTGATCTACCTTTGTTTATGTAACTGTTATATTTGATATTATTCACATGGGCTATCGCTCACGCTCACATGTATTTGTCAGGTAGAGTCCAAGGGAAGTCCATAACCCAGCCACCAGTGAAGTCTGCTAGGACACAAACAGGAGTTTTGGGAGAGTCCCAGCCTTGCTGCTCGCGCAATCGAGACCATCCTTGGCCCCTTTACTATGTACCCATATGTTTATGTCCTTGTTGGGGCAAGGACCCCAGTGCATGTCTCTACAGTAGTCTGTTATAAGGTTGAACTCGTTTTAGGACCGATCCTGTCTGTAGTGAATTCTTGTGAAACGCTGATACTTTTTGATGTGAGTTATTAAACGTATCGAGTATGGGTTTGTTTGAAATTGGTGCATATAAGCCGGCTTCTAATGGACAAAGTTTTTATTTGCTCGTTCCTGTTCATTTGGTGGCCCCCATTAACTTTGTTAAAAATACGTTTACAGGACACATTTTGAGAGCCGTAGTAATGCTTCATATATACTGGCCGGTTACGTCCTAACCCACTGGGTGGTTGCGACTGGGGGTTCGGGTCGCTGGAGCAGCTGGCTCGAATTGCATTTGGTCGGAAAGTATCATTAATCTTCTGATTGGCTGAATGGAGAGTTTGGTCTTATGGGGTTGTGGAGACTACCTGATGGATCAATTTTCCGTCAAGGCGCACCACGCAAAATCACTGCTCTAGTGGTTCAGATCTCCGGTTGGGACCAAAGAGAGTTTGATCAATAAAATACGAAGTGTCGCAGCATCCGACTTGACCGCCAAGCGCGGCCACCAGGAGAGAGGGATTGTCCCTGCCGAAGTTACACAAGAGACAGAACTCCCCGATAATCATAGTTGATCGTTCTGTCGCTGAGGCATCGATACGCACGGACGGTTGCCACACAGCCAACTTTTCTATCGCAGCGTAGGCGAGATCCGCCAAGGACCTCCATTCGGCAGATCACCTCATCATCCGCACATTTTCTTACAGCTCTCGAAGATGTAGTTATATAGCTTGCCCTTCGAGCCATCGGGTATTGCCGTTAAATGGACTGTGCCGTTTCCATGCACGGGTGCTCTCAATACGTATGCAGTGTTGATTAGGAGCTAATATGCGACCTCCTACTCTTTTGGGCAGATCGGTGTCTCGGTCGTGCGTTCTCACACGCAGCCTGTATCCGCTATACTGAAGCCGACTGCGGTTATATTTGAGTCATTGCAGCTGGTACCGGCCGATGCTATCCCTACCTCATATATGATTCCGTTCCACGGGAGAGAAAAGTGATGAGCGAGTTGAGCGAGTAAGCACACAAAACCCTGATGGTAGAGGAATAGCAGTGTCCTCTCGACCTTTGGCCAGAGGCAGGCTTGCATGGCGTGCAACCAGACCCCTACGCGACTTCAAAATTAAGTTGTAGGAGAGGGGGCACTGCGCAGAATTCGGGAAGAGATCTGTGGGTTATGTTAAGCAAGCTCACCCAGAATCTACTGCTTCAAGATCGAACTGCCATCCAGGCATATATCAAACCGGGGGATCATCATATGATTTCTGCATATCACTAGTATACGGACGCAATACCATTTGATATTGCTGGCTCCGAGAGTTGAGAGCGACAGACCAGTGCACCTAGGATCGGTCGCAGGGCCAAGTCCTTGCGTTTGTCCTGCGCACCAGCTTCATATGCTTAAAACGCGTCAAGTACATGATTTCGACCAACTCCCTTAGTCGATCAAGATCCTCCCCGGTCTGCTGGGCGCCCACCAAAGGTCCTTTTGAACGTAACATGATAGACCGTCCCGACGCTCCCGGGACGGATGAGCTCCCGTTCCGTTCGATTATGGGTTCGCTACAGTTTGGACTCTCAGATTTGTTTCGGTCTAATATGAATCAAAAGAGTCCAAATCTGGCAAATCATTTTGAGAAACAAGATTTGAAAAGAAGTGCCAAAACATGGAACTTGCTTTCCAGTACAGAGTCGCCCCACTTCTAAATATTTTTATTAGTGGGGGAATTTAGGAAACCCTGACTCAGTGCTGGGGAAGGCACATGTCCGTCATCACCGGAGTTTCTCGGCTCGGAGCTTGGGTACGATCAGGGAAGGTCAGCTATGAGCCCCCTTTCGCCGTCCAAGACCGGCCTCCGGCTACTCCAACCATGAGACTACCCCGTCGCATATTGTTTCCCGAAAAAACACATTACTATTGTTGTCTATATACCAATTATTAAGACTATCGGGCTAGGATTACTATGTGAAATGTGCACATCACGAGGCAAACTCAAAGGTATATGAATGCCAGTTGCAATGTATTCAGAGACATGCCTTTACGAGTCGCTGAAATCTCAAGGCATTTCTGCATTCTTGAATTATTGTTTTCGAAAAAAGCGCTAGTTTTGGTAATTGCTTACATCTTGACGCGTTGGCTATGTCGCAAAGAGTTGCTATTCGCGTGTACGGCTGAGGTGGATGTGTGGCCGGCATTGTTTGGGCGGATGGAGGTATGACATGGCGAGTGTATATCTTTGAAACAACGGGATGTGGTCAAATGAGGTTTTGTCAGCTCAAAAGGTTCGCGCAGGAAGCCTGCAACACCGCAGGGCATAATTCACAAGGATGACAGTTTAATATTGTTGCGGATAGAAGGCCTGAGTGGTACCGTCATCTTATGCATACGAGCAGCGAGATAGAGTGATGAGACCTGGAGTATCCAAGCTTGCACGACTGTCGACTCCGGTCACGAGCAGCGTGGGGGCGTTTGCGGACTGGGTATCGGCAGCTTATCGCCTTTAATAATAAGCATATACAAATAACTCCATATACACCAAAGACGATCTTGTTTACAACCAGTGGCTTCAAATCACACCCCACAAATGGCGTACGTGTCACTGTCTCAGAGAGATTGCAGTGATTGCCAGTGCTTCATGGTTATGTTGCCTAAATGCATTCGCATCATCAAAATGTCACTATGAGTGGAGATTTCGTGAGGGCGCCGGAGCGTAGTCTTCAGGTGAATATGATACAGGAGTGTGGGCCGCAATACACCGTTTACGGGGAGCAACCGACATGGGTATGTTCAATTAGATCTTGAAAGAGAGGTAGATTGCTATGTATTGCCGCCTCGTCAAGAGGAGAATATGCACAGACCGGAGTGGTTGTTGGGCGGTTTCGGGCTCCTCTGGAGCCTGGCTGTCCTAGGTGCTCCACATGGAGCAAATGTTTGAATGATTCATGCGCGCACTTCTGTCAGCTTCGACAACTGATAGGCATACTAGCTGCTAGATTTAAGGGACGTGCCTATGGGATAAGCTTTGGGTTCAACTCTTTTGGTCAACGGAGCATGGCAATTCTTGGTCTAAAGGGAGAAAGATGGGAGTGGGATTTGGAAGGGACATGCGGACATCCTATCGTAGGTTCACAGCATCGCTTTATTTACAACTGAGGTGCCGATTTTTTGGCTACTCTGTCCCGCGGTATTTGTCGGTAGGGACAGGAACTATTATCAGTGAGTGTAAAATACTCGTTATTAAGAAACTTACGTCTAAGGGCTAACATTAAAATAGTACGAAATAATTCCTTAGATCACAAGTCACTTAATCGATAATCCAATTAAGCAGGTAGAAAGCAGCTGAGAAGGGGCCGCTTGGTTCTTTCGGTTGGAAGATGGTGAGCGGGGCTTATGGACTGCCGAGCGCTTGTTTTGGGCTTCGGGTGGTCTTTGCGCTGGTAGAGTGTGCCATTCTCGCGCCTCTGGATGTGTCCTAGTGCTGCACGTTCAGCTGTTTCCTCTGCTTTTTAAGTTTCATTTCTTGCCTCTTGAGCGTCAGACTTTTGCCAAGAATGGTCTCATAAAGATGGCGGTTCTTCTCGGTGTATACTTGGGTTGTGTTCGGAGCCCAGCCCTTTTTGGGTTGTCGGGGTGTTGAGTAGATTCGTCACCGGGACCGTTGTCTAGCCTAATGTCGGGGTATTCTTTGTCTCTGTTTTGTTTTCTGTTTTTGGTCTCTATCTTAATATTTATAAGCGTAGTGCGGGGGGTCTGAACGAAATATTTAGGATGTGGGTCGGTGCTGATGGTTAACCTTGTCTTTGGTTGTGATTTAGTGTCTGTTGCGGGGCTTTTGTGCAGAGAGGTATAGTGCCATGCACAATCTCCTGGTCAACTCCTACCATGCGAGGCGCGAGGAGCTTGAATCTTTGCTGGTCATGCAATTTTTTCTCAATCGCATACGTATCTTTTGTCGACTCCAATACATGGGCCCCCTCCAGGTCGATTCGTTTGTGAGACATCGAAGAGGGCGCGAATCGTTGTCGGATTCTCATTCTGGTGAGCCCCCACAATTTTTGATCCCGTTGAGGGAAGGGACGAGGGCAAGTGCCGATTTCCTCATTGTCATTTGTGACAGGGCCCAGAAGGATCCAATTGTGCAACTTTTGCTATCTGGGGTTCATAACTGATAGAGTCAGGTCAAATCCGAAACAGAACAAATGCATCACGGCCTATATTTCCTACTCAACGCTTTCTTTCGCGCGGATTTGTTGTTTTTTCTTTTGTTTTTGGGCGGTTGGGTTTGAATGGGTCAATTGTGGACATAAGGCATGCGATGATTGGCTAAGGACAACTTAGCAAATGCGCTAGACCAGTGGCAATGCGATATTGGGTGTGCATATTCATAAGTGTGTGCATTGGTTTTAGGGCGCATAAGACCACGGCTTCTGTCTGGCAAGGGCAAGCTATCACAAGTGGCGAAATGAATGAGTGTCTAGAGGCAATGTTATGGGAAGAGGATAGGGACTCACAATGTCGGATTTAGGCAACTCGCATTATAAGGTCTCAGAAGCAATGTGGTCCGAGTACAGGGCGTGAGATGCGCGAAATTTGAAATCATCGACAACGCGGATCTTCAAACACATTCCTCACGATGGACAGCGCTATTCCGTCTTTACGGCATAATGCTTATATGCAGTCAAAGGAGACATATCTTGTTCTCATAGTTTAACCTGCTATACCTTGAATAGAGGTCGACTGAGTGACATGAACTCTCATGGACAAAAGAGGCCGGTGCCACAATGGCATAGATTAATGAGACCTTGCGAAGAACATGATAGGAAATGATAGCCAAATTCCACTACACCAAATATCGAACGCTATGCAATACAGAGCACAATATACATAAAGGACTAAAAGCAATGGAGACATGATAATGTGACGCCATCGAAAGCAAGAGAATAGGAACGCAAAAAAATATAGAAGGAGAAACCACAACTGCAAGAAGTAAGCTTTCAGAACCACTTAGATGGCATCCAATATGACCTAATCTTAGAGGCAATATCACAATGGCATAATACATGAGCATGAAATATCAATTCTTGAACATCAAAGGGTCATGAAATGGCAAGCATATGAAGCATCCTGATAATGGACTGAAATCACATGGTGGAAGTCCCAAACCACTAAAAATCAATGCAAGAAATGTTCATGCTATAACATTCATAGACCACTTAAGGGCGCAACAAGCCGGAATGGCAAAGGAACTAATACTAAGCATGCCAAAATTCGACCAAAACAACCATGGACAGGACCTCGTAGCAATGGCAGAAATAAGCACACAGCTTCACAAAAATAGGCCTAAAACATGCTAAGACAGGCCTAACAAAACCTAAGGCATATTAAGGGCAAATACATGGCCATTACATGGGTAAGGTATGCTAAGCAATTCAATGGTGTACCAACAACAACACAGCAAGACAAGGTTATATCATGGCATAATAGCATGGAAAACAACCAAGACCTGATCAATACAACCACTCTAAGACATGAAGATGCTCTCCTGCAAGAGGCCAAAAATGGTCCCTGTAGCATGCCATTCTTGCATTGATTTAGTGATTTGGGACTATTCACCACGTTATTTCAGTCCTCTTATCATGCTCATATGCTTGCATTTCATGACCCTTTTGATGTTTCAAGAATTGATATTTCATGCTTCATGTTTATGCCATTGTGTATGCCTCTAAGGTTAGGTCATTTGGATGCCATCTAAGTGGTTCTTGAGGCTTACTTTTGCATGATTTGGGGCTGTTTTGATTCAATTTGGTCATTTGCTTCATGAGTCATATGGTCATGTTTTAGGTCCTTAGGTTTGGGCGCATGCATAGCTTGCATTGGTAGGTTAATTTGGCATCATTTCCTACATGTTCTCAAGGCTTATAATGCATGTCATATGTCCATGATCATTCCCTTCTAAGTGTGCTTAGAAGTAGTCTTTTGATGCTTAAGCATTTAGGCCTTCAACATGTGCATGTGTGTATGTGTTTAGTCCTTTGTTTTGGTCACTTTGGCCATTGCTTTAGGCCTAATTAGAGTTGCCTAAATCATGTGTAAGTCTACCTTTCCATAAATTTGCATTGCCTCATATTTGCTTGTATGCTTGCATAAGTGTCTTTGCCATGCCATGTTGCATCCTTAGCTTGCATGTCTAGGTTGCATTGCATCTTGCATGCATGCCTTATTCCTTGACTTGGTGATAGGAATTAGGCCTTGGTTTGTTTGTTTGGTTTGCATTTCATTTGACATGAAAGTTGCACACTTGATCCTTTGGGCCATCATGCATGGAAATGCACGATTGGTGGTCCGAGAATCGAGACACATGCCCCTTTGAGTCACAAACATGATAGGGGGCATGATTAGTGCATACATTGCTTGAATTGTATTGCCATGCAAGTTCTGTCCTCTGCTGCTGTGAGTTGCAGGTTCTGCAGGCATTCTTTGCCGACCAGCAGTGTACATTGCCGACCGGCAATTATTCTTCTGCCGATAGCTTCATTTTGTGCCGGTTACCACAATTTGCTGCCGGTGGTGACTCTACTCAGCCGGTGGTGAACCCCAGTATACAGAGAAGCATCTTTGAGACTTTGGCAGTCTTCAGAGGGGCAGAGCAGGGAAAACAGAGGCAGACTAGGCATGGCGGTGCACTTCCGAGCAAGACCCGAGCACGCGCTGCATCTAGCCCTCCTCCCGAGGCGGTTTACTGCTTTTCCTTGCTTAATTGGTTTGATTAGTTGATTAGGAAATTTGTAATATTTAATTAGCTTGCGTAGTTAATTAATTTGTATCATTTATTCGGTCCCTCCGAGTGAGGGCAAATCTGTAATAAGCGTGTGTGAGTGGTGTGCATGTCTTCCAATCCCCACTTCTTTCTTCCCTTTTATTTACCTGCTTTGATGGTTAGTATTAGGGCACGTTTAAATTAGCATACCTCATGTAATGCATGCGTGCATTCATACATTTGATTTGCATGCACCAGGCTCGGCGCATCATTCTAACCACATCTGTATTTCAAATTCCAAACTGAATACATGTTGGTTGTGCATTTTCACATGTCATTCATAGAATTTCAAATTCCGAATTGAATACATGTTAGTTGTGCATTTTCATATGTCATTCATAGATTAGCCGAGCCTACTCTAGTGACATTTTGTATGCGATGCATTAGGCATTTAACATGGACTTGGATCATGCATTGATTGATAACATGTTCCTGTTTTTAGCTCGGAGTACTATGTAAGTATTTATGCTTTAGCATCTCGCATGCGTGTGAATGTTGCCATGACAGTATGTTTGCCATGCGGCTAAATGCTTACGTGATATTACTGTTTGAATGCCTGCGGGTGAAGGTTGGATTGTTTGAGTTGGAAAAACTCATTGAAATCCGTGTTTTAGCCTACTTGCGAGTAGTAAATTCCAAAGCGTTTTTCAAAACAAACAGATATGCAATGCTTGTTTCCAAATTAGGCAGTCTAGTCTATACTTGTTTGCTGTGTGCATAACATAGTAATCCTAGGCTAATAACTGGAATAAGAACATGTAATGTTTTCAAAATCGGATATCATGGTTAGTAGAGGCCGGTCTTCGGACCGGGCGAAAGGGGGTGCTCATAGCTGACCTTCCCCGATCGTACCCAAGCTCCCGAGCCGAGACAACTCCGGTGATGACGGACATGTGGCCTTCAGCACCGAGTCAGGGTTTCCTAAATTCCCCCATAAAAAAATATTTAGGTGGCGACTCTGTATCTGGCAAAGCAGTCCATGTTTGGCACTTCTTTTCAAAATCTGTTTCTCAAAATGATTTGCCAGATTTGGACTCTTTGATTCAGATTAAGAACCGCAAACAAAATCGAGTCCAAACTGTAGCGAAACCCCATAAAATGAACGGAACGGGAGCTCATCCCTCCCGGGGCGTTCGGGGGACGTCTACATTCACGTCAAAGACTTTGACATCAGGAGGATCTTGATCGACTAAGGGAGTTCGGTCGAAATCATGTACTATGACGCGTTTAAGCATATGAAGCTGGAGGACAAGGACTTGGCCCCTGCGACGTCTCCACTGGCTGGCTTCAACTCTCAGCCAGAATGGCCGATAGGAAAAATCATATTGCCGGTTATAGCGGGTTCGATCTTGAAGCAAGTAGAATTCTGGGTGCTTAAGGTCCCATCTACCTACAACTTAATTTTGGGTAGGGGCTGGTTGCACGCCATGCAAGCAGTGGCATCGACCTACCATCAGGTTTTGTGCTTCCTAACGCCAATCGATCAAATAGAAGAGGTTTTCGGGGACCAAAGTAGTGCTTCGTTGCGGTAAACGGCAGCCGAGCCGCCAAAGGGTTTGTTCAAATGATAGAGGGACCGGAGGGAAAGGAAGTCCTTGAAGACGTAGGAAGAAAGGCCGAGGAGAAATCGGTCGAAGAATTGGTGGAGGTGCGTATCGACGAGAACGATCCAACTAAGTTCTTTCTGTTGGGATCATCTCTGTCCGGCGCCAAGATGCTCGATTATGTCAACTTCTTGGTCTCTAACATGGAGGCTTTTGCGTGGACGCCTTACGATATGCCTGGCGTCAACCCTAGCTTCATTTGCCATCAGTTGAATGTCTTTCCGAATGCTCAGCCTGTCACGACCCGAACCCGCCCCCGTGGGTTAAGGACGTAACCGGCCAGTAATCATGAGATTACCTACGGCCTCAAAATGTCGTAAACGAGTACAGTACCCAAAGTGGATCTCTAACACGGTGGTAGTACCGAAGAAAAATGGGAAATGGCGGGTGTGCGTTGATTATAAGATGGTCAACCGTGCGTGTCCAAAGGATAGCTTTTCTCTCCCGAGAATTGACTAACTGGTGGATTTAACCGCTGGCCATCAGAGGTTAAGCTTCCTGTATGCATATTGCGGTTACCTCCAGACAGCCATGTACGGACCAGACCAAGAGATCACTTCATTCACTACCCTCAGAGGCCTGTATTGTTACAAAGTCATGTCGTTCGGACTAAAAAACGCCGGGGCAACTTTTCAAAGGATGGTAACGAAGATGTTCGCTCCCCTACTGGGCCACACCATGGAGGCTTACATCGATGATATGGTGGTTAAGAGCAAGGAAAATTCTCAACACCTCGCCGACCTAGCAGAGATGTTCGCTATACTCAAACATCATAAGTTGAGTTTGAATGCTTCCAAGTGCGCTTTTGGAGTTGGCACTGGAAAGTTTCTGGGTTTTTTGGTTACAAATCGAGGAATTGAAGCCGATCCTTCCCAAATCAGGGCGATACAAGAGTTGGAGCGGCCAAACTCCACCAAGGATGTGCAACATCTTGCCGCTCTTCAGATCGTTACAGGCCCTTCTTCAAAACTTTGAAGGCCAAGTTCTTCTGGGATGCGGAATGTGACCGTGCATTGGCAGATCTAAAGGTATACCTTTCCTCAGCCCCTATCCTGGTTACCCCAAAACCAGGCGAAGAATTGTATCTCTACTTGGCAGTCTCTCAACATGCTGTGAGCACCGTCCTGGTTCGTGCAGAAGGCATCCAGCACCTTCCTATCTTCTATGTAAGCAAGACCTTACTCTCGGCAGAATCAAGATATCTGCCGCTTAAAAAATCGGCCATGGCCCTGATGATGGCTTCCAGAAAACTGGCACACTATTTTCATGCCCATACAATAGTTGTGCTGACCGAGTTTCCACTTAAAGTGCTCTTTGAAAAGGCAGACTTTACCGGGAGAATTTTGAAATGGGCCGTAGAATTGGGGCAATATGACATCAAGTTCTAGCCGCGTGCCGCTATCAAGGCTCAAACTCTTGCAGACTTTGTGATGGAATTTGCCCTCATAATGCATCCGGTTTGCCCTGTTGATTTGGCTAGTGCGGACCTGGCACAGCCCATGGTTCAGACAATAGAGACCAGTGTTGGCTCACAAATGGATGAAGGGCGAAAGGCAGCCAAACTGGAGCAGCCAGATAACTCATCACAAGACAAGCCCAACCAAGGCGTGGAAAGAGACCAGAATGCATCGACTGGAACCTTGGAGTTGAGAAGCTCCCAAAACCCATCAGATTGCTGGAAGTTGTTCATAGGCGAGATGTGGAAGCTCTTTGTCGATAGGGCTTCCAACAGATGTGGCGCTGGACTGGGTATCATGCTGACTTCGCCGGACGGGCTGGTTATCGAGCAATCAATTACGCTCGGCTTCCCGGCGTCCAACAATGAGGCAGAATACGAGACCCTCCTTGCCGGACTGCGAAGTGCATTGAGAATGAAAGCGTCGGCTCTTTTGGTATTCAACAACTCCAAGCTGGTGGTTAATCAGGTCTCTGGGGAGTATGAAGCCATGGATGAAAGAATGGCCAAGTATCAGGCGCTGGTGCACGCAGAAATCAAAAAGTTCGCCGCGATAAGAGTAGAACAAATCAACCGTGAAGAGAACAACACAGCTGACGAACTAGCTAGCCTTGCATCTTCGCAAACGGCTTTTCCCAATCCTTTTATGATAGAATTCCTACCCCGACCAAGCATTAAGGAACCAGAAGTGGCCGAGGTACTCTGCACCGACTTGGGACCATACTGGATGGACCCCATCATCGCCTTCCTCAAAGACAGAATTTTTCCAGAAGAGAAGAAGGTGGCCAACAAAATTCGGGCAAAATCAGAGCATGGGGTGACACAGGCTCTCTCCGTCCGGAGCTTTATACAAGAAGTCTTTTACTGGGCCATATCTGAAGTGCGTCCACCCCAACAAGGTGGAAGTTTTCCTCTATGAGATTCATGAAGGTATCTGCGGGAGTCATACTAGGGGCAGGTCTTTGTCTTACCGAGCAATTTCCCAAGGTTATTGGTCGCCATGTATGCAGGCGGACGCGCAGAAATACGTTCGCCAATGTGAAAAATGTCAGAAATTTGCTCACCAGATTCACCAGCTGGCCAGAGAATTGCTTCCCCTTACAAGTCCTTTGCTGTTCGCGCTTTGGGGGTTGGATGTTGTGGGACCACTCCCAACAACTCCAGAAAACCGCAAGTTCTTCATCGCTGCCACTGACTACTTCACCAAGTGGGTTGAGGCCGAGCCATTGGCGACCATAAAGGAAAAAGATGTGAAGAAGTTTGTTTGGCAAAATGTCATCACTCGCTTTGGTATACCGAAGGCCCTCATCTCAGATAATGGCACCCAATTTGATGGTAAACTTTTTCGCGGATTTTGCGAAGAGTTAAAGATTGAGTTCTACAATTCAACACCGGCCTACCCCCAATCAAATGGTCAGGCAGAAGCCTCAAACAAGACCATCTTAGACGGGCTGAAGAAGCGACTAAAGAAAGCCAAAGGGAAGTGGGCTGAAGAACTCCCTAATGTACTCTGGGTATACCGCACCACGCCAAGACGCTCAACCGGAGAAACACCATTCGCCTTAGCCTATGGCATGGAGGCCGTCATCCCACTGGAAGTCGGTATGCCAACCATCCGATCTGAAAGTTTTCAGCCAGATTCAAACAATGAAACAGTGGCCTTGGAACTTGACCTAGCTGAAGAAAGGAGGGAACGCGCTCTGATCCACTTAGCAACCTATCAACAAGAGCTCTCCAGGAAATACAACAAGGCCGTGCATCCAAGGCTATTCAAGATTGAAGACTGGGTCTTGAGAAAGGTTATGGGCAAAACAGTGATCCCGGGCGAAGGCAAACTCGGTTCAAATTAGGAAGGGCCATACAAAGTAACTGGCTTCACAGGCAAAGGGGCATACCATCTGGAAGACTTAGCTGGTAAAGGTATCCCCAGACCATGGAATACAGCCAACGTTAAGGTTTTTTACTTTTGAAATGTAACTGTTTTTGTTACTTAGCTTTTTGAACCTGCAGCCCTTTGGCATTTGGTGTAAGTCATTGGGACATGTAATGAAAGATAGCCCTACTTTTTTATATTATGAGTTTCTGTAAAATGATAAGGATGTTGGACTACTGTGGATGCTAGGGGCAGGAAGACAGACTTACACTAAGCCGAGCTAACTCTTTCTAGCCGGTGTAGAGACAAGCCGTACAAACAGTTGGTGTATTGCCTAACTTGTATAAGGGCCAAACGAAATGTTGGAAATTTGACAAACTTCCAACTGACCGAGCTGATTTTGCTCGCCCAAATGAAATGTTGGAAATTTGACAACCTTCCAACTTGACCGAGCTGATTTTGCTCGCCCAGATGAAATGTTGGAAGTTTGACAAACTTCCAACTTGACCGAGCTGATTTTGCTCACCTAGATGAAGTGTTAGAAATTTGACAAATTTCAAACTTGACCGAGTTGATTTTGCTCGCTCAGATAAAGTGTTGGAAATTTGACAAACTTCCAACTTGACCGAGTTGATTTTGCTCGCCCAGATGAAATGTTGGAAATTTGACAAACTTCCAACTTGACGGAGCTGATTTTGCTCGCCCAGATGAAGTGTAGGAAATTTGACAAACATCCAACTTGATCGAGCTGATTTTGCTTGCCCAAACGAAATGTTGGAAATTTGACAAACTTCCAACTTGATCGAGCTGATTTTGCTCACCCAAATAAAATGTTGGGAATTTGATAAACTTCTAATTGATCGAGCTGATTTTGCTCGCCCAAAACGAAACGTTGAAAATTTGACAAGCTTCCAATTGACCGAGCTGATTTTGCTCGCCCAAAATGACGTGTTGGCATATTGCGCAACATCATGAACATTTCGAATCGCAAGAAATTTTGCATATTGCAACCGCGCAGAAATAATTACACGACGGGCAAAAGGTTCAAATTTTCATTGATAATAGAAGTTGCATTACAAAAAGTGGAGCCAATCCCGGTTACATCCAAAAAAAAAAAAAGAAAGAGCAACAACGGCTTGAACATCAATCCAGATCAACATCAACAGTTTGCTCCGCCAAGCCCTCCTCGGTTTCGTCTGCCGCGTCTTCCACCATAACAACATCCTGCTCGGCCCCTTTCTCTTCGGACCTCTCCGAAGTTTCGGCGACAACTTGCTCAGCAGGCTGCGCGGCGGCCGCTTCTTCCTCAGCTACCTGTCTTTTTTGCTTCATCAATGAACCTCTTTTGAGCACGCTGGCGTACGCTTGCATGTAGACCGGGATGTAGGCGGCATGTGGGTTTTGGAACATCTCGGCATTTTAACCAAGGCTAACTTTTTCCACGGCAGCTTTCCAACCGCACTGGAAAAAGATGTCCTTGGCCGCCTAGACTTGCCGCTCATAAGTCCTTTCACCCTCTGCATACCCGCGGTCTTCAGCATCATCTACTGCCTTGTCCCTCTTGGTTTTGTGGGCATCCCGAAGCTTCCGTAGCTCGGCAAGGTAGCGGGCCTTTGTCAGCTAAACGACCCTCTGTTTGTTTGCTTCAGCCCGAGCTGCCTACTCGCTTAGTTTATTGCGCTCAGCCTCCACTGCCTCCAGCGCGGCCTTCATCTCAGTCAGCTCGGCCGTCTTGGCCTTGTTGTCAGAAATTGCATCCTGCAAACTTTGTCGCACAGCGATCATTCGCTCGTGGGCCAGGTAGTTTTTCTGCGCGGCCTGAAAGTGAATGGAGGTTGTTAGAATTCACAAACCGATCAAAAACTTGGTGAACAAATTAGTTTTTCAACTTACCAACACAATTGATTTCGCTGTCGAGCGAAGCACCTTCAGGTCGGACAGCTTGTCATGCTTCTTCAAGTCAGCGGGAAGGATCTGCCCCTTGGTCACATTGAAGCCGAGAGAATAATCCTTGTCCGCGTAGATTGAATCGGCAGCAGAGCTAGCCCGGCCTTTGTACTTAAACTCGAGTGACCAGACCCGGGGGGCACTTGGGCGTTTGGATGGCCCAGAGATTGGTTGCTCGGTCTGGTCCCCCAAGTCAGTTGAGGCTTACTCGGTTGAGTCCTCGTCCGCCAGATACTGTCCGGCCATTTCTTTCCTCTGTCTCTTCTTTGACCGGCTAGCTGCCTGCTCGCTGGCCAGAGCTAGCACAGCCCCCTTTTCTGGCACAATCGGCATGGAGGAAGTCCCCCTAGATGCCTCCAGTGGCTGGGACTCGCTAGCCTCAGCGATTACCATGGACTTAATAGCTCGGATCTTGGCCATTTCTTGCTCGGCTGTCAGGGGAACTAGTTTGATCAGTGGAAGACTTGGGTCTGGTTCTGGAGAGGGTGCACGCAGAAAATCGGTTACCCTGCTCTTGCGCGGCGCTGTGTAATGGTAGGTCGGTTCAAAGTCGAGCAGCTTTGGCGATTCTCGCTCCTCGGCTGGGTGACACAGCAACACTCTAATGGCTTCCTGGTTAGCGCGGTAGTAGTCTTCTGCCAAAAGCTTGTAATCTGCAAAAAGAAGAAGTGTTAGATCGGCAAGAGAAAAACAAATGCAGAAAGAAGACAATGCGGTTCGCTGAGCTACTCACCAGCACTCCCAAAGTTTTTCCTAATGTACCAGCCCAGTATGGGCGCCTCGGTGTCCTCATAACGACCGGACACCCACAAGAAATCGTCGTCATTTATTTCTTTATCTGGATTGCCCTCTATAAGTTTCACTCGGCCCTTTTTGACCTTGAGATACCAGCAGAGCCCACCTTTATTCTTGCTAAGGCTGTATTGGTGAAATATCTCGGCAAGGCTGAGATTTAGGCTGAGTCTTCTATTCAGCTCGGCCACGCCATTTATTATCTTGTATGTGTTGTTGGAGACTTGGGTTGGGCACAGCCTGGTCTGCCTTAAAAACTCGCAGATCAGGGGCTGGACCGGGAAGCGAAGCCCTCCTTCTATTATGGACACGACCGTGAAGGGGCACTTATCTAGCTCACCCCATGGGGTATCTCCCTTCTTGGCCAGCTCAAGATGGACGTCATCCGGGATGCTGTACTTCTTGCGGAACTCGGCCAGTGCACCGGGAGAGCTCACCATGAACCGGTATTTCCCCATCTATCCCGGTTTTATTTATTGGGTGATTTAGTTCGTATCTCGGTGAAAAATTTTGTGTGTTTGCTCGGACGTTGAGCTTTACCGGTAGTGACACTGAACAGGCCTGGTCGGTCCTAGTTCGTTTTGCATTATTAACAAATAAGCCCAAGGGTTAGCGCAGCTTAAATTGCACGGCTTCTATGTGGAACTCTTAGCTCGGTCAGGGTTCTCTGGTGTATTTGACTGGTCTGATCCCTACGTCGGCTCAACTATCTTGCCGATTTGGCCTTTCCTAGTTCGGTTCTGGTTTTTAGCTCGATTTTACCCAGTATTCGTTCTGTTCATCCTAGAAATGAAGTTCGTTCATTCAAGCTAAGGGGAAGTAGGGGCACGAAAGCCCCATCCATTTCTCCAGTTTCGATTTTCCCTAGTGTATACAAGTTCTACACAAATAAGGGGAGGATTGGTGAAGCACTAACAGTCTCAAGCAAAGAGCGTAAAGAACATAAACGAAGAAATGAAGAACACGAAGAACTGAGTTGAAGAACTTTAAGAATATAAACGAAAAATACAAAGTATGGGTAGAGGGATTTACCAATGACAGGTGCCAAGCAGAGTTCAGCCCCTCGAGCCTGAGTGCAGCTTCTAAATGAGCGAAAATGGGCGTAGGAGAAGCAAAAGGGCAGTAATGTCAGCGAAGTCAGCAATGGCAGAAGTTTGGGGGTTTGGAAACTATGGTTTTGGCTTAAGAAAGGAGATGAACAGTATGAGGGTCGCGTGACCCCTCATGTGTGTATAAAAATGTGGAAAACCTAAAAGGCGCAACCGTTTGAATTTTGCGCGTGAGGAGACAGCTGTGAGGCTGCACGCCACCAATGGTGTAAGGCCACGTGGCATTGAAAAGGGCAACTCCGTCAGTACGGCTGTACGACCCTTGACAAGACTACTGGCACAATTCAGAAGACCGACCAAGTGGGATAGCTCGGTCATTGCGGTAATCCCAATCACGCTTAGCTCGGATGGGATTAAGGGGTAATTGAGAGGGAGATTTGTGCCGGACAGTACGACCGAGCTACAATAGCGCGGGTTATGGCAAATGGTAACATCGTATGCTCGGTCAGGGCGGCTTCCCGACGAATCACGCCTGGCCGAAGTAGGTCTAGCAACCGGAGTACGGGATCAATGATTCGGCTAGATCTGGCCACCGAAGTAGACCGGGCAAAACACAGCCCAGAAGTAGTTCTGACCGGGATGGAGGTCGGCGCGCCCCCAGCCGATTTGATCGGAAAGATAGCCCTTCTTACGGCTCGGTCGTGCTGGTTACGGTTTGTGGTTCTTTCAAATGATAGGTCGGTCATGGCATCCCGGTACGGTGCGCCACCTGGACCAATGGTGAGATGGAATAGAAATCCACTCCTAGCACACGTCAATACCGTTTGGCAGTTTCACACATACTATTTGGAGGTTTTGGCCTTTACACGCGTAGGGTGGTGGGAGGCGAGCACTGCCACCTGTCTAGGGAAGGACAGCAGAGGTAGTGCGTGCACAATCCCTGAGGCTGCATGACCAGCCTAGAAAAAGGAATGGAAGGGGAACGTTGGAGGTATGCTATCTGAACAACTCTCTCTCTCTCACACAGAAACGGTATTCTTCTTCCTCAAGTGGTCTAACTTGATCGTCGGAGGGACTATCCGGCAACACCCCGCCGGGCAACTCACCGTTTTTGTGTTTCCAGGACAGATGCCGTTACGCGAAGCTTGAGTTCAAGGAATATGGAAGGCGAAGGATATTTCACTCCCGTACAGCTTTTAAATTTTTTGATCTAATCAAATGGATGGAAAAAAAAAATTGCATAGGTTTGTTTGGAACACCACTTCATCGTATGTTCTATCAAGATTGTTTTTATAATTTGTTTGTATTATTTTTATTTTTTGGGTGATATAAGTATATAATCCCTTGCTAATAGACAAACAAATGGCTAACATAGTATTTTGAGAAAAATGAATAATTTAATTTGAAAAAAAAAACAAAAAGAAAAAGAATTGAGTCCTAAACTACTAATGGACTAGCGCCCACAGGCAGTTGAAGCTGATGAGGCCGATCCTGGTTGGTGTTCCTGGTATGGATGTATATTTCATGTTCTTTTATCTTTTATTTTTAAGTAAATTATACTTATCATACTTAAAATTTGAAAAAAAAGTACAATTACACTTACATTTTTAATACGGCCATGCTACAGACCCCCAGTGGGGTGACCCCCACTGACGACCCCCAGTGACGTGTCGCACTGGGGTTGGTCGAAAATCCAAAAAAAAAAAAAAAATCAGTTTTTTTTGTCCAATGGGAGCTGACCCCCAGCACCCCCAGCTGGGGGTCTCAGTCATTTTTCTTTTTAATATAATTATATCAACCTCTCATGAGATTTGAATTCACGCAACACTTAAGATCTTTTTAATAAGTAATTTGTTAGTTATGTGAATAAAAAAATAATATTATCATTGAGGTCTCGTTTGGTAAGTAATTTTTTTAGTCAAAAAGTCAAAAAGTCACTAAAAAAACCAAAAAGCCAACACTCTATACCAAAAAGTCAAAGATTCTATTTTCTCTCTACTTTTTGCACATCTTTTCGTAAAAAATTAAAAAATCATTCCAAACGTACTAGTTTTCTTTACATCATATTTTAGCCAAAAAATTAAAAAGTTACTAAAAAAGACTGTTTCCAAAAGAGGGTATAAAAATAACCATATTAATTATATAAGTCCTAATCTTGAGAGAGAAATAGCTGCCAGGGATGCAGAGGTAAAGTTCTTGTGCATTTATACTTGTGCTTGTGATAGTTTTTCCAAGTTCCGAAATAAATTGTTACTCATTGGGTTATTCATGCGGTTCGATTGACTTTTTGGTATGAGTTGTTGGCTTTTTGGCTAATTTAGTAACTTTTTGGCTAATTGGCTAAAAAAGTTAGTCCCCAAACGGGGCCTGAGAGGGTATAAAAATAACCATATTAATTATATAAGTCCTAATCTTGAGAGAGAAATAGCTGCCAGGGATGCAGAGGTAAAGTTCTTGTGCATTTATACTTGTGCTTGTGATAGTTTTTCCAAGTTCCGAAATAAATTGTTACTCATTGGGTTATTCATGCGGTTCGAGTATTTAAGGTTTGTACTGTTATTTTTCAACAGATTGCCCAATGCAAACTTCATATCACGGAGCTAAATTTGCATGCAGAGGCACATGCTTGTGAGTATTTTTTTCCTTTACATTTTCTTGAACTACATATACTATGAACTTGGAAACAGTTTAAGGCATTGAAAGCCATGGCGAAACAAGTCAAACCGGAGGCCCCTACTGCCCATTTAACAAATTCATCTTCAAGCAAGTTAGAGAAAAATGGATCGAAGTCTAGGGGTTCTGGTTCCCCTTTCAAATGCATTGGATTGGGCTTAGTACAACAAATAAAATCAGAGAGGGATGAGGAGCTAACTGCTGGAAGAGTCCGTACTGAAGAGCTTGAAGCCTTAGCTGCAAATCGACAAAAAGAGGTAGGTTTGATGCTTTATTGTGTTGTTACATATTCTTTTGAGATTGACACAATGCATCACTATTTTCAATTTATGTCCATTTCCAGATCTTCATGCTGAATGCAAGATTAGCTGCTGTAGTCAATTTATGTCCATTTCCAGATCTTCATGCTGAATGCAAGATTAGCTGCTGTAGAGAGTATGACCCATGATGTAATTTGTGATTTGTTGGGACTAAAGTTGGATATGACCAATTATGCGGTAAATTTACAATGTTCTATCCTAAATTTGTTGAAGTCAATCATGCTATTTATTTCTCATCTTTGAGAATTCATTTTTAGGATGTTCTGCATTTGACAGTGTATATTGGATTGAGTTGGTGATGCTTATGAACATTGATTACAGAATATCTTCCCAAGTCAATGCAATTATGCTTATCTTTTTAGTTTCTTAATGTTAGTCGTTGCTGGATAATCAGCAAGTGCAAAAATTAATGGATAAGACTCGAATCTATAATGCTGAAGCTCAAGATAAGGTACACTCAGCTTCAATAACACTGAAACTGAATTGGACCCCCGTGCGTTTTTGTTGTCTTGAACGACATTTTTTGTTTTAGGACCAAGAGGTAATGATGCTAAAGCAGCAGCTCAATGAGTTTATCGAGGAGAGAAAAGCGTAAGCAACTTTGACCCAAAAAATCAAATTTAAGAGTTCATAGATTATTTTTGTTTTTCCAGCATGTGTTTAATCAGCTTTGAGGCCTTACTCCAGATGGCTAGAGGAAATTGACAAAAAACAGGCTGAGATGGTGGCAGTACAGGTTGCATTAGAAAAACTTCGTCAGCAAGATCGGTTACTTACAACTGAAAACGAGATGCTCAAGGTGGAACTCTTATTTATTTTATTGTGTATGTACGTAACAATAAGTCTTTATAAAAACATGGATTTTTTTTCCATTTATTCTTCCTGATTAGGACTACTTGCTTTTGATTTGTGTAGATGGAAAATGTTAATCATAAGAAAAGGGTAATGGAACTTGAAACTGAAGTAAAGAAGTTGTCTGGCCAGCAAAACCTTCAGCAACGGATCCATCATCATACCAAAATTAAGGCAAGATTCAAGTACTTCTGAATTTGGAATTACTATACTTTCGGTGGTCTCAAGTGGATACTAACTGGTTTGGATGATGTCTTCGGCTTTGTATTGATTTGTTGCTTGCTAATTTCAGTAGAATTTTCAAATTCACTTTGCCTTGAAACTATTCAGCAAAACATATTAAGCAATTTCTTGAAAAGTAATTTTGATAGCAAGCTTTCTATTAAATTGAACAGGAGGAAAACAATTTCTTAAAAAGTCAGAATGAAGAGCTTAGTATTATGGTTCGACGAACAGAAGCTATTCTTACACGTGTAAAGGAAGAGCTCACTCACTATCGTGCTAGAAATGGCAGAAACCCCAACATCAATAAGCTATTGCTTTTTTCTTTTTTTTTTCCTTCCGTTTTTTGGGCTAGTACCTGAGAGAGGGAATAGTTTGGTCTAAGCAAAACACCCTTCTGCACATGTGCAAGTAGGCAAAACTGTTTCTTTTTTCCTTTTTTTTCCTTCCTTTTTTTGGGCTAGTACCTGAGAGAGGGAATAGTTTGGTCTAAGCAAAACACCCTTCTGCACATGTGTTTGCACGCTTATTTGCAAGAGAGAGAGAGAGAGAGAGAGAGAGAGAGAGTGCTAACATTCGAGTGAATGTGCAACAGGAAACTGAAGGGGAAAGGCTGCAATTAGCACAGAAGTTAGTGAGCTTGTGCACCAGCATTTTAAAGGTTTGTGGAAGCTAATTATTTGATATTATTTTCCCTCATAAATGACAAAACTAATGCCAGTAACCCAAGTAGCACTTATGAAATATGGGCAATATCTAAAAAAATACGATGCGGTAACAACTGGGGTATGTCAATAAATGTTTCGTTTTTTATAATTTATAATTGGAGATTCAATTTACAAATCAAAGTTCAATACCAAAACTAAAATGAGAAATTATAAAATTAAAAGGAAAATCATATTTTAACAATACTAATACTAAAGCAAAGTCTATAAGCTATTTTAATGCCATTAAATAGGAGAAATTACAAAACAGTTTCATTCTAAAAGCAAGTTAAGCAAAATTTGAAACTTTAATTTTCACTTCTGTCAGCTTCATCGTTGAATAATACATCTTTCATTTCTGGCACATCAAATAAAGGATTTAGAATATTTTTAGATTCAACTTTTTTATTAAAATACACAGTTATCAGACACGATGCGCCTCTTGCATAGAAGTGTTTGTACTTCTTAGCTAGTATCTTTTTCATCCAAATAAACACGTGTTGCTTCTTACAGCTCATCTCTTGTTTGAATCTAAATTTATAGGCTGCGAATATAATGTAACAACCCTCATCACTGATCATTGATCGATTACTGATTACTGCTAAACTGAGACAGATTATGATTGGTAATTGAACTGATTGAACTACTGAACTGACTGATTGGAATCTGAAACTGAATTGATTAAGTATATCTGTTATATTGCATTTCTATCTGTTCATGTTTTTATGGTTAAATTGCAAATTGAAGGCCTTATTGGCGGCCGAACCCGAAATCGATTAGTGTTTTATGATCAATAGAATTTATGCGAATTTATGGTGTATTTACCTGAAATTTGATTCTGTATGATTTAATTAGATTAAAATGAGCTTAATTCCACAAGTTGCATTATTTACAACCTTGCCATTATAGTGGGCCACTATCAAAACCTTGTTTGGAGCCTTATCACACGTAGACAAAACATCTTCTTCAGCCATTTTTTAGAGGCACAACCGACCAAGAGAGAGAGAGTGCGAGAATTGAATTCAAATTGGTGGCTTGCTTGAAATTGGAAGAATTGAAGAGAGGATTGCAAAATTGAGCTTATATTCTTGAGTTTAAAGATTTAAGGTTGGTGTTTCACCCTCTCATTTGTGTATTTGAGTTGATTCTTGCATGCTTCTTGAGCCTCTAGTGATTTGAGTCTAGAATTGGCTTAATGTGTTGAATTGTAGCATAAATCATGCATGCATGCTTATATCCTAGCATTTTGAGGTTGAATACATAGAATTTGGTACATGCATGTTCATATTTTTGCATTGGACCATGAACTCATCTTGGTTTTGAAGGAATTGGCTCATTAGAGCAAGTATTGGAAGCTTTGAATTGGTTTAAACTCATGCATGTTCAATTGAAGTTATGTTCTTGAGTTTTGGTTTGAAATTGAGTTGAATTGATCTTCCTTTGGGGCTTTGATTTTACAATTGAGCTTTGAATCATGTTAAACTATGAGTTTTGATGTGTTTTCCAGCAAACTAGCCCAAGAGGATCAAAATTTATGTTTTAAAAGTTGAATTTGAGCTTGAGGTTCAAATCTGGGAATTCCAGATTTTGAACTCACGCTCGAGCGGGGTGACTGGCGCTCGAGCGTGAAATTCGTGCTCCCAGTACTTTGCACTGTTTTGAAGTCCGCTCAAGCGGAATAATTGACGCTCGAGAACTCGAGTGGGAATTATGTCTTATGCTCGAGCGAGTGTCGAGCACCCAATCGAGCGTGATTTTCACTTATCCAGCACTTTTGACTGTTTTGCAGAACGCTCGAGCGGGTAAGTCTACGCTCGAGCGGAAACCTTTGTCTGCATGTCCGCTCGAGCGGAGTAACCTACGCTCGAGCGTGACCCCTGTTTTCTGAAAATTCTGAAAATGCTTTTAAAGTGCATCTTTGCATCCTCATCTAGGCATTCTTAGGCCTAGTTTAAGGCATCTTAATGAGGATATAGATGTAGGACCACACTGAGTCAAGATAGGGATTAAGTTATTATCTTTCCCAACTGTGTAGCTTAGTGTGTGTTCAATCTGTAAACTGTGTAGGGTTGGCGACTGGGGACGCGCTCTAGCCTAACTGTAGCCCAGAACTCTGTGAGTAACAATTGCGTAAAGATATGTTCAAAAATGATTATCTTCTGAACAATTGAACTGTACTGTTTCTGAATTGATACTGTTAATAGAATGAATGTATGTCCTCTATTCTGAACTGTATTGTGGCATCCTTAGCAACTACTGTTACTGACTGTTACTGTTACAGAGATCTCTGTCGGTTCCCTTGTTGGAACCACTACTGTTTACTGATTGATGGCCATCATTGACTGTTCGGTCTTTCAAGACCTACTGTTTACTATACTGTTATGCTAATGGATGTACCACATATGACTGTACTGACTGAACGACTGAAATACTGATTTAATGAACTGTTTTCATTACTTTAAGGACATTCATTCTAAACCCCTTTACGCATTATGTTATTTACTGGGCTTTAGCTCACTGCTCATATATATATGTAGGTGTACAGGCACCAGACCGCGGCTAGAAGCGTCGGGGTTAAGCTCCAGTTTTGTCAAGCAACCACTGTGCCTCACTGCGAGGTTCCAAGCCTGTCAAGCTAAGGTTATGGGGTGTTTGAGTTTTCCCCCTTCTATTCTGTTTTGTAAACTGTAGACTGTACCATACTGTTTATTAGGGATTAGGTCCCTGAACTGAATGATTGTATATATGTACATACTGTTTTGTCACTGACTGCATATATGTATGAAAAAGTCTTTTATATACAGACTGTCACAGCTCATTGGACATTGTTTATTTACTGTTTGGGCTTCCGCCATGCTCTTGTACTCTATTTTACTGTATAGGTTATGGGGTGTTTGAGTTTTCCCCCTTCTATTCTGTTTTGTAAACTGTAGACTGTACCATACTGTTTATTAGGGATTAGGTCCCTGAACTGAATGATTGTATATATGTACATACTGTTTTGTCACTGACTGCATATATGTATGAAAAAGTCTTTTGTATACAGACTGTCACAGCTCATTGGACATTGTTTATTTACTGTTTGGGCTTCCGCCATGCTCTTGTACTTTATTTTACTGTATTACTGTTAAGCCCGGTTACGGTGCTAAATCCATAGGGGCGGGTTTGGGTCGTGACATATAACAAGGTCGGTATCTGATGTAAGTGTCTCCGTAGCTGAAGAAGCACTAGAGCAACTCAAGAACCGGGTTACTACTCAAGAACCGGGTTACTTCACTGGAAAGAGAGTTGCAGGATGCCAAATTCAAGGTAAATGAAATCATTTCTCTTTTTTCTTTATCTTTTTTTCGAATTGTAATTTTGAATTTTGATAGCAATGATTTTTCGCCATTCTTTCAATTTTTCTTTTTGGGGTGACTGATAGTTTAAGTGATTTGTGATACTAACTTTTATGTGCTTGGGACTGAGATGGCTTTTAATTAATTCAACAGAATAGAATTACCAATGAAAGAATTCGATTGTCCGAGCTCATGCCACAAACCTCACCGTATAGCTCAAGAGCAGACGAGAACTGTCAAACTCCAAATAGAGTTTCTCAGACTCCATTTCTTTCTGCTTTGGATAGATAATGCTGATTTCAGAGAAGAGCTCAAGATGAATGGGTTAGCCTTTTGCTAGCAGTTGCATTTTTTATTTTTATTTTTTTATTTTTGGAAAGAGAAATAGCAGTTGCAAATTTGAGTTCAGCTATTGTTGTTTGGCTGTAAATTGATTATTTCTTATTTGTATATTTTTTTCATCAAAAATATATATATTCAATAGAACCTGTATTCTGCTAATCTACACCCTGTAAATACGGTACAGTAAATTATAGGGGCAATAAGGTCTGTAATGTTCTTGCAATTTAGTAATTTGAATTTTTTTTCCTAATTTTAATGTTTTGAATACGAATGGCCCTGTTTGGTTTTCTTTTCAAAATTTGCTTTATGAATATTTTTTGGAAAAAAATTGAAGTTACACCAAAAAATTGAGAAGTCCCATCAAAATTTCTAATTTTTTTTTTTTACAATTTTTATAATTCCATTTTTACCTTTCATACCTATCATTCACTCTTCTTATTACACCCAAAACTTAAAAAATTCTAAGGTCTTGTTTGTTTTACAGATTAAGTTAGATGGATTAAAGATACAGTATGCTTGAGTGGAGAAATTATTAGTGTGATGGTATTAAATCGGAAATGAAGTGTGTTTGTGTGTGCACTAGTATGGTGGTATTAGTTAGTTATGATTAAATCTATAAATTACGTAAAAATCCTTATTACATAGAAGATATATTTGTTGATTTTGTGAATGAGGGGCAAAATAGTCTTTTTGTCATCAATCTATGGGAGTGGAATGCTAATCCCATTCTTTCCATGGAAATGCTAATCCCAGGAATTGATAGTCATATGGGATAATCTCATATCATCCCTCTGCAAACAAACATGCCAATCCTCCTTGAGTTTTGAATTTTAATTTATATTTTTAACATATGTATATAAAGAAAATATTTTAAATAAAAAATTTACAAAAATAATATTTAGAATGAAATGTATGGCATTTTAAAATTTATAGTGGTTGTTTTTGTTGAAAATAAAAAGGACCGTAACAAGCGACATTATTATGTATAAAAATTCTATGAAAAAATCTCAATACAATGGTAATGTCTATTAAGTTGAAAAATTATTAAAAAAAAGTCAATAAATTATAGAAAAAAATTAAAGATTTCATTTTATTTCTACTTTTTACACTTTTTTTGTGTGTAAAAAGTTAGAAATTTATCCTAAACATAATAATTTTTTGGGAAAATAATCAATAAGTCATATTCTGCTCTTAAGATTACTAACGAGTCCTTCAATATGGATAACTAAGTCCTATTTGCGATAAAGGGTTCCCAAAAGATTCATTGCTCTATAATGGTATGTTTCCAATTTTACCTTCATATTTAATATGAATAACAATTTTATAAATAACTTAATCAAAATTTTAATTGTAAAAATTATAGATCTTATATCTATAATTTTTTTATTTTATGAAAATCATTTAATTTGAACAATTAAAAGTAATTTACTTATAAAATTTCTAATACATTAAAATTATTTATGAAAGTTTTTGTTCATATTTTAATGAAAAAGATAAAATGAAAATAAAATATACTATTATGAACAATTGAATTTTTTTTACGTATAGCAATTTATTAAAAAAAGATTTATTTGTTAATATTGAAATTTGATATAATTAAATAATAATTTTCAAAACAAAATAGAACTTTTTAATGATTTTTTCATTGTGATTTATGATTTTTTTAATACAATATCATGATTTTTATAAGTAAAAAATATTATTTTATTTAGATTAAAAATATTTCCATATTAATTGAGGGGTAAAATTGAGATAACATCCACCATTATAGAGTAATGAATTTCTTGAAAATATATTATAAAAAAATAGGATTTAGTTGTTCATATTGAAACTTGATAGGACTTGATAGTAATCTTAAGCGCAAAATATGACTTATTAATTATTATTATTATTATTTTTACCTTATATTTAAATTAAAAATTTTATTAAAATAGTGTTAGCACAGGAGTCCTGAGGATGGCAAACATGATCTATGGAAATAAGCAAATCATTGGCTGGATCGTGTTAATGAAAAGGTGGATTTGTCCCATGACTTTACCGAAATCTAAGGTTTTGTTTGGTTACAATTTTCAAAAATTATTTTTAGAATAAATTATATTGGTGCTTTTATATTTTGGTTCTTATATTATTTTGATTTTTTCACTTTTAATTGGTTTAATTTTGATTTTTAATTTTAAATTGTGTTATTTTGGTCTAATTGATAATATTGTTAGTGTTTTTGACAAAAAATAATTATTAAATTAGTTGAGTTAATCTCATTGAGTTTAGTAAATTTATAATTTTACTCTAAAAAATATGACACATGCCACTTTTATGTATATTTTTCATAAAAAATGCTAAGAGTTATAATCAATTGGATCAAATTAAACAAAATCATAAATTTAGTGTCAAAATCGAGTCAAATGAAATTATAAGGACCAAAATAATAAAGACCAAAAATACAATGACTAGTGTCACAATTTGTCCATATTTTTATATGGGTTTTCTTTTGTTTTTATTGATTTCTTATTTATTTATTTTATTTTTTGGATATATCAAAATTAGATGGATCTAAAAAGTGACAAGGTTAAACTAAATTATGAAAAAAATCACTAAAAATAAACAAGAACCAGAGCAAAAATGCACACAATTTTTTGTTTGAATTTTCATTTATTTTTAATATTTCAAAAAAATATTTTAATCAATTTGTTTTACTTTTTAAAGGCATCTTGATTAGGCGCATCTAAAAAATACAAAACTTTGATTAAAATATCAAAAAAATTACTAAAAATAAATGATAACTCATCTAAAAATAAATTTTGAAAAATCAAGCCAAATAAACATTTTAATATCGTGTTTTTCGTACATGATTATTGAAGTTGGTTTTTACATACAAACATATTTTTAAAGGGTTAATAATAGGTGAAACGTCTACGTGAGATCCTATATTATTTAGTTTAAGATTTAATTTTTTTTGGTGACAAGGATATGTTTGGAAAAATCACCAAAATATTAGCTTAAAAGATGCTAGTAGTGGCTGGTTGCAATGAGGAAGATAAATATATGAATAGACAGGTGACATTCGAATAGATAAATGACACGTGTACAATTAGATGACATTTGACACAAATAGGTGACATCTTAACAAATAGATAAATAGGTGTCTTCATTTTGTTATTTCATCATGTAAGTCTTTAATAGAAGTTAATAATGTGACAAGCATATGATTATAAAATGAGGGTAAAAGAGAAAAATCACAAAAAATTTATCATCTATACATATTTCGTCCTAAAATTTACATCAAATTTTGATTGTATTTAGCTAAAACGAAACGTAAATTATGAACAATTAAGGAGATAAACTAGGGTTTTGCAGAAATTGGAATAATGAAACTTTGTTTTCTACAGTAACAAAGTCTACGATTTCCCTGCCGCGTTATTTTTTTTTGATTTTCAAAAGCTCTATTTTTCTTACCTCTTCCTCCTCACTTTCAACATATAAACACATACACACACACATACACATATTGTATTATATAACTCTCACATACTTATTACGGAAGACAAAGTATATATTGGTAGAAAATGAGAACGATCTCCTTTCCCGCTCTCATTTTGTAGTCACATGTTTGTTACATTATTGAATTCTGTTAAAAACTTAAATAATGAAGTAATATAAGGGGAAAATTGACACTTGATTAGTAGGGGTTGACTGTCATAATTTTTTGTATAGGGACCATAGTGGGATTTAACCAAAAGTGCAAAAAGTTGACTATTACGATTTCATGTGTAGGGACCAAAGTGAGATTTAATACAAAGTGTAAGGGTGCAAAGTATAATTTACTCGTGACATTATTTTAATGTGAACACTATTGCTTTTAGGGTTGGGCATAGGGTTATCCAATCCGCCCAAACCGCCCTACCCGATCCGAACCGCACGCGTGTGGGCGATTTCGCAAACACATTAGGGTAGGGTGCGGTTTGAATTTTATATAAATTTCGGATTGCGGGCGGTTTGCTGGTTTGAACCGCACCCGTCCAACCCGCCCGCATTAATACATTATTATTATTATTATTTTTTTCCCTCTTTCAAATCTGACCGTTCGTTCATCTCGTCTCATCTCATCTCACGCACCTCATCTATAACAAACAAAACAAAAAAAACTCTAATGATCTATCTACCTCTCAAACTCAAAAACACGATTCTCTCTCCCTCACTCTCTCATCTCATCACTGTCTCTCTCACTCTCGTTGTTCATCTTCTGCACTGCACCGATCGTCTTCGTCTCACTCTCTCATCGCACCGATCGACTCACTCTCTCATCGCACCACCGATCGACTCACAAGTAAGCCTCTCTCTCTCTCTCAGTCTCTGTCTCTCTCTCTCTCTCGCCCCGATCTTTGAGTTTTTTTTACAATATATATATCAGATATCTCTCTGATCTGTCTCCCTCACTCTCTCATCTCATCAGTCTCACTCTTTGGTTTTGCATGCACTGATCGACAGCAGAAGTTGCAAAACCCCATACTTTTGGTAAAAATTTTAAAAATATTCACTAAAAACAAAAAAACACAAAAACTAAAAAAAATAATTTTTAAAAAACTTAATCCAAATAATTCAAATGAAACCTTAATTCAAACAGATCTTATATGAAGCATTACAGAGAGAGAGAGAGAGAGTAAAAAAAAAAGGCTTGAGGAGCTCTTCTCAGCCACCCCCGACGCGCCGCTGCCACGCCGTTGCAACTCCGCTGCCGCTGCCACGCCGCCCGCCATACTCCAA
This sequence comes from Camellia sinensis, assembly GCF_004153795.1. Classification (NCBI taxonomy): domain Eukaryota; kingdom Viridiplantae; phylum Streptophyta; class Magnoliopsida; order Ericales; family Theaceae; genus Camellia; species Camellia sinensis. Next base: position 557,160 of record NW_021032607.1, on the reverse strand, counting down.
CAGATTGAAGGAAGAAAATCACAGGTTCGTTCATCCTCCAAACTTAAAATATTAAGGCTTTGATTCCAAAAATTAAGAAAATTTTCTGAGCTAAACACTCTCTCTCTCTCAGTGTTTTTGAGCTGTAGAAGAATTTCATGACATTTTGATGAGGGAAAGAAGGAGACCCACCTTACTTTCTCTTTGTAAATGATTTTTTTTCTCTAACCTCATTTCTTGGTATATCAGTCGATGAACTCTTCCTTTGTCTTCACATTTCTAATCTTTTCATTTATATATATATATATGTGTGTGTATGTATGAATGTATTTTAGCTTTTGTGTCAGTTGTAATTAGACTTACACTATGTCTGGGAACCTAAGAAAGAAAAGCAAAGAAAGGATTACTTAAGTAATAAGAGAAAAGAAATGAAATGAAATGATTGTGATTTCTCTCCTTTTTGTTTGGATAAGGAAGAAATAAAAGAAAAGAAATGATTGTGATTTCTCTTATTCTTGTTTGGTTAGGTTTCATTAAGAGAAAAGAAAAGAAATTATTTTATGTTATATTACCAAAATAACCTTTTTATATTTTCAATCATTTTATTTCTTTTATTTTTTTAGGGATAAAATTGATATTATGAAAATAGTGGTTTCTTTTCTCTCCTAATCTCTCCACTTTTGAGAAGATTGAAAATGAGACTTATAACATAAATAAGTTTCTCTCCATTTCTTCCAATTTCTCTCTACTTAGGTTATCCAAACAAAAAAAAATACATATCACTTTATCTCTTTTATTTTCACTCCAAATCGCTCAATCCAAACATAGCGATAGAATTTGGTTGTTCCCAGATCTGTTCTTTCTTTTGGCTATTTGGATCTTGGATGAATTGTTTCCAGATCGTGATGAATTTTGAATCCAAAATATTACTGAAAATATTAGGGACTTTTTTTTTTTGAAATTACTGACCAATATTTTGAGCCGTCGGATCACTCAGGGATCACTTCAGGAAATCCCACTCTAGAGGAATCTCTCTCTCTCTCTCTGAAAGGTAAATCCCTCCATAATCCAAAATCATATACCCCAATTTCTGTATTGTGGGGACTTCTTCAGTTTCTCCATTGAAAATGAGCTCTGCCGCCTCCTACGGTTGCGTTTATTTCGACCGTCGATGCTTTCGGAAGGTATTTTAATTTCAACTTTCTTTTCTTTTCTTTTCTTTTCGTTTCTTTTCTTCCTCAGTTTTCCGACCAACTAAACAGATTGGTAGATGAAATTGTCTGTTTTTTTCCTTTTAGACTTTATATCACGGTTAAAATTACTTCTTTTTGGGAGTGAGTTTGAAGTATGAGCTAGTGTGAGTTATTTACTTCAGGTCTGTTGGAGTTTTTTTTTTTTTTTTTTTTTTTTTTTTATGTGTTTGAAATTGTAGGATGATGTGAAAAGTTCCAAGGGTAGGAAGCTGTATGTTTGTAATTCAGTGGCCTCAACACCGCAGGGCTTGCAGTTTGCAAACACCAAAGTGCAGATTCCTGAAAAGACTGTTCGAATTGGTGTTCTTGGAGCCAGTGGTTACACTGGTTCAGAGGTACAACTCTTTTCTTCTTTTAAGTCTCTCTTTTGGGTGGTTGTGAGGAGAGAAGGGGTGGGGTTCAATTTTTGATTGCTCACCATCTTTGAATTTGTAAGCCCGATGTCCCGACTTCGACTCCTATCAGGGCCAGCCAGGCTGGGCGAACAATACCCAGTATCTGGAGTGTGGTTTAGAATGCCCGCCTATATGCAAGTCCGGAACTTACCACTACACAATTCAGTTTGTGTGGCCCTGCTCTGTAGCATCACCTAAGGTGACCTCCGGGGCGTTGGCTCCCTTAGGGTCTAGCTCTGGAGGTCACTCTTATGTTGAATTTGTATAGAATTTTGTCTTCTTTTTGTATATTGCACTCTGTTATCTGTAGAGCTTACACTTGTCAACAGATTTTGATATTAATCACTCTTTCTAGTCATGCATGGTTTCATTGTGATTTGTATTTATTTGCATATGGCTGAATTTTTCATGATGCATGCACATATTTATGTGTAATTGTGTGTGCAACAAATTTCATAGCTCTCTCACCTTGCGTCTCTTCCCAATATTGTCAATATTCAATATAGCATCAAGCAAAGCTGTCCAAGCAAAGAAGGCGACATTTGGAGTGGCCTTATACCTCCAAATAGCTTCCCAAACACGGAAGAAAGTGCCACCTCTAAGCATCCGGTATAAGAACAAACCGAGAACAGTCACCCCTCGTTGACCTCCATGCCAAAGCTTGTTGGCTGCCAAACTTAATTTCAAAACGCCCCAACAATCCAAAAGAAGCCTCTATCGAATCAACCTCTCAATCTTCCAAGGCCCTCGGAAACTCTGGACTCCACATAATACTTGTCGTAGTCACCTCTAAATAATCCTCTGCAGTCCAGAATTGAATAGTTAGGCCTGCTTGTAGCTCATTGTTTTTGGCTTTATAGAAAAGTTTTTTTTTGGCTATTTTGTATCTATTCTTTTTGCTATTTTGTTTCTCAACTTTTCTGCTACAAGCACACTTTTAAAAGCTTATTTTCCATCTGTCTGGTTTTCATACTATTAGAAACAAAAGGCATGTTTCTGTTATTGTACTTCAAGATCGGGTCCTGACCAAACTCTACTTGGTTGCTCTAGTTACTCTTATGATTTTATGAATATGAAACACATTCTATTCTGACGAGATGCTTAACTGGATGTTTAAGGCATTTGAAATGCACATGTTATGAAACTCTTTTGTAGAGAGGATGAGCATTTTTTGGACTTGGACTTGGACTTGGGCTTGAGCTGTCCATTTATATATGGGTTATCCTTCAAAAAATTTTGAACTTCATGTAATGGCCCACCCAAACTCAATTCGCCCCCCTCAATATTTTAAAAAGCCCACTTTGTGCAAGTGTTTCCCTCCAAAATCTAATGCTCCATGTAATGGTCCTAAAAAATTCAATTTACTCTCATGTTAATAACATTGGTGAAAAATCTAAAATCCCTAAGATTGTGATTTGTGACTATGACTCAATATCGACAATGAATAATAATTCTCAATTAAACAATCATAGATCTAATCCAATTGTAGGAGAATTGTACTTAGGACTGTTCAAATATTCGCCCGACCTGATACTGTATGGGCAGTTTCGAAATCAGATTCAGTTGATAACAAGTTTAGAATATTTGTTTTTGCAGTTTGGCGGTCAGATGTTAGATTAGCCGCCCAAAAAATCAATCAACCTGACCCAACAACAATAAGAAGATAAGATATCCAGTATTATTGGCACAAGAGATTACAAAAAAATCTTTTGCTCTGCCTTATTTAATATATTCTAGAGATCTTCAAATTTGTACTAATTGATATTCTGGGTATCTGCAATTGATACTTATTGATAATCTTGATATCTATGTCAACAATTCGTACTTATTGCAGGAGGTGGACCTACCCTCTCCCCTCCCCTCCCCTCCCCGCCCCTCTCCTCTCTCTCTCTCATTCTCGAAAGTTGCTGTTCTCTCTCTCATCTTGAAAGTCCCCCCCCTCCCCTCTCTCTCTCTCTCTCTCTCTCTCTCTCTCTCATTTTCAAGTCCCTTCGTAGTTTGAAAAAAATGCCATGGAGAATGGAGAGGTCATTGCTTGCTTTACCCACTGTCTTCCCTTTACCATTGTCGCTGCCACAGTTGACTTTGCCTTAGTCAATGCAATAGTCACTGTCGGTGGCATCTCTGAAGCCTCTTCAAAAGAAACCCTAGCCCCGTCAGCCCTCACTTTGCCAATCCCCTCCTTTTGTTTCGCTCCTATGTCTAGAGATCATATTTCTTTCTCTCATGCATTTAAATCTTTGTTGAAAGATGTTGGATGGGAAGGATATATTTTTTTTGAAATAATTTGATTTCTGGAAAGATGTTTGAAGATTAGTACAGCAGATGAGTGGTCAGTTTTGACCACCGACCGAAAATTTGCTAAATCTTTTTGTGCGGTTTTAATCATGTGTTCGGTCGAAATTGGGTAACTCTTTTTCCAGCATGAGGTTGTCGGTTCGGATGACGAGTATATAGTAAACCCGGTCCGACTCGACCCGTGAACACACCAAATTGTACTAGATCTACTATCAAGCAACAATAATGGACATAAATGATTTTATGTGGAAAAAACCACAATTGGACTCCTCCAATTATGATAAAAAAATCACGGGCTAATGACCACCAAAGCAATCCACCAAGAAGAATAAGAATTACACAAGGAATTCATAAAATCACTTAGCGAATCCACACCCAATTGCCTTAAATCCCTCATGCCTCTTTTAATGCTATCTTCACCTCGGAATTGCTTCTCCAAACCTTGAATCCACAATGCCAATGTCGAATCTACGATAATGAGCCACTGCGGAATTCACTGAAACATCTAAGCTCAAGTTCTCTAGAATCCACCGATAAACATCTCTCTAGGAAAGTGTAATTAAGCATGTTGATTCATAGATCACGCTCAATTCATCAAGGTACACATGTAGATCTCACTAGAAAACTCTCTTTCTCTTTTTCGCATGCCCGAAATGATTATTTGAATGTCTCAACTTAGATCCGACCTAAAAATGTACTTTTAAGTGACTAAACCGACTTAGACCGCTTGAGCGCAACTTTCTATGGTCAAGTGCACTTCGTGACTTTGTAGGAATTGTCTCTAAAACTCTAAGAAGTTACAAGCAAGACTTAACCGCTTGAGCGCCACTTTCTGCGCTCGAGCACACATGATGATTTTGTGAGATTTTGACACAAAAGTATTGGGATGCTGTAAGCTTGAATTGAGGCTTGAGTGCACTTTTTCCTTGCTTGAGCACAACTTCCTTTGCTCTAGTAAAATTAGGTTGGATTTGCATCTAAAACACTCGTCTTCACAAAAACAAAAGAACAAATGCGATTACAATTGGATGGAGTTTTGTCCAACGGGATCGCCAACTACAAAATGCCTAACAATTGGTAAAGTACATTTTAAAAAATCTTGTAATAAGCAAGGAATATAATTTAATTGATTGGCATGAAATAGGGGTGAGCAGCGGATATACCGATCCGCCCAAACCGAAGTGATCCGCCGCATTTTGGACGGATGCATGATGACGAGCGGACAGTTGCAGATTGATTTTTTCCAATCCGCTTAGTTTTGGACGGATGACGGATTTGAGGTTCCTTTGGCCGCAACCGAACAGTCAAACCGCGAGCACCCCTAGTAATTTGTAAGATTTTGTGTTTTCAATTTGTTTAGATATCCTATTTGTATTTTCAATTGAAAAAGAGTTTAAATATTATGTTGAATATATTCTGTTGAAAAGAGTTTTCAACTTGAATATATTTTTTGAATTGAAAAAAATAAATGTATTATTTATTTATATTTTTTGGTTTTTAAATCTAACTCTAAAAATAATAAATAAAAAAGATGATATATGCTGGTTGATTTTTGTTTTCAAAAATAGATATAAATGTAACAATACAAATGCATACAATCTCTATTATTGCTCTGTTCATGATAACTCTTTTTCAATTGAAAATACAAATAGAATATCTAAACAAATTGAAAACACAAAATCTTACAAATTACTAGGGGTGCTCGCGGTTTGACTGTTCGGTTGCGGCCAAAGGAACCTCACATCCGCCATCCGTCCAAAACTAAGCGGATTGAAAAAAATAATCCGCAAATGTCCGCTTGTCATCACGCATCGGTCCAAAATGCGGCGGATCACTTCGGTTCGGTCGGTTTGGGAGGATCGGTATATCCGCTGCTCATCCCTATTTCATGCCAATCAATTAAATTATATTCCTGGCTTATTGCAAGATTTTTTAAAATGTATTTTACCAATTGTTAGACATTTTGTAGTTGGCGATCCCGTTGGACAAAAACTCTATCCAATTGTAATTGCATTGTTCTTTTATTTTTGTGAAGACGAATCAATACACCAACCAGCATGAGAAACACAAATCAATACACCACTTCACAAACACACACATATACATCAGGAATTCATGAATATGAGCTAAGAAAATTTTATCTTGAATCCATGAAAAGCATGAGAATTCAATCTGAGCGCCACGGTGAGAATTGATTGTTGATGTTAAAGAGGATAAGGTTATGAAACCCTTTCGATATTGCTCTAAATTTTTCTCAGTTGAAGCCATGGTTTAAGGAATGGCGGTGCATGGATTTAGTGTTGACGACCACAGTGTAAAGTTTGTGTAGTTTCGCGTAATTTGGAATCAGAACCGTTCGTTGCATATCTAGTCCCGGCTGTGGAATTCTGTACTATGGCCTGTTTGGTTGAGGAATTTTGATTTCGCTTCGTGACTTTGCAGGATTTGTCTCTAAAACTCTGAGAAGTTACAAGCAAGACTTAACCGCTTGAGCGCCACTTTCTGCGCTCGAGCACACATGATGATTTTGTGAGATTTTGACACAAAAGAACTGAGATGCTATAAGCTTGAATTGAGGCTTGAGTGCACTTTTTCCTTGCTTGAGCACAACTTCCTTTGCTCTAGTAATATTAGGTTGGATTTGCATTTAAAACACTTGTCTTCACAAAAACAAAAGAACAAATGCAATTATAATTGGATGGAGTTTTGTCCAACGGGATCGCCAACTGCAAAATGCCTAACAATTAGTAAAGTACATTTTAAAAAATCTTGCAATAAGCAAGGAATATAATTTAATTGATTGGCATGAAATAGGGGTGAGCAGCGGATATACTTATCCGCCCAACTCTTTTTTAATTGAAAATACAAATAGAATATCTAAACAAATTGAAAATACAAAATCTTACAAATTCCTAGGAGTGCTCGCGGTTTGGCTGTTCGGTTGCGACATAAGGAACCTCAAATCCGCTATCCGTCCAAAACTAAGCGGATTGGAAAAAATCAATCCGCAACTGTCCGCTCGTCATCACGCATCTGTCCAAAATGCGGTGGATCACTTCGGTGTGGGCGGATCGGTATATCCGCTGCTCACCCCTATTTCATGCCAATCAATTAAATTATATTCCTTGCTTATTGCAAGATTTTTTAAAATGTACTTTACCAATTGTTAGGCATTTTGTAGTTGGCGATCCCGTTGGACAAAACTCCATCCAATTGTAATTGCATTTGTTCTTTTGTTTTTGTGAAGACGAGTGTTTTAGATGCAAATCCAACCTAATTTTATTAGAGCAAAGGAAGTTTGGCTCAAGCAAGGAAAAAGTGCACTCAAGCCTCAATTCAAGCTTACAGCATCTCAATACTTTTTTGTCAAAATCTCACAAAATCATCATGTGTGCTCGAGCGCAGAAAGTGGCGCTTAAGCGGTTAAGTCTTGCTTGTAACTTCTCAGAGTTTTAGAGACAAATCCTGCAAAGTCACGAAGCGAAATCAAAATTCCTCAACCAAACAGGCCTTAGTACAGAATTCCACAGCCGGGACCACATATGCAACGAACGGTTCTGATTCCAAATTACGCGAAACTACACAAACTTTACACTGTGGTCGTCAACACTAAATCCATGCACCGCCATTCCTTAAACCCTGGCTTCAATTGAGAAAAATTTAGAGCAATATCGAAAGGGTTTCATAACCTTATCCTCTTTAACATCAACAATCAATTCTCACCATGGCGCTCAGATTGAATTCTCATGCTTTTCATGGATTCAAGATAAAATTTTCTTAGCTCATATTCATGAATTCCTGATGTATATGTGTGTGTTTGTGAAGTGGTGTATTGATTTGTGTTTCTCACTCTGGGTGTGTTTAGTTGAGGGTTTTTGTGGATTCAGAAAATGGGTTCTGAAATAATTCACACTACTGTGATGCGTTAGTTTGCAAATGGATTTGTTTGTAAGTACAGAAAATTCAATCATGTTGATGAAAAATTCTATGTTTATGTAAAGCAAATGGATTTGGGTGATTTAATTTTGTTTATTTTGGGGGCATTGCTACAGGGAAAACATGTTATCTAGTTGTGTTTGTAAACTAAACTAAACTACACCCATTTTAGTAGATTGGGTACTGACCTAACCTGTGGCATAATTTGTCCAAAGTGAGTTCAAACCGACAACGCAATGGTTAGTAGCCTGAGTTTTAACTACTGAACCAGCGGCCCTCTGATTCGAAGGAATTCAATTCTCAAAATTAGGATTTGAGATTATAACAGGTGTAATGTTTCATGGGAGAATTACTAAGCACAGTAAAGTTATTTATATTGAGAAGAATTAGAAAAAACTTTCCCATTTTCAGTAGGAAGTTCAGATACAAAAGTCACTTTTGCTACTCAGCAATTGACACAAAGATGAAGTTTCCTGTCCACTAAGCATGGATTTTCCCTCTGTAATCTATTGCAACTGTAAGTGGAAGTTGGAAGCCCTCGTTGTCCTACTTTGACAGGCTAAAATATACAGGAAAAACCTATGTCTATGCATTAGTAGCGGATATTGTTTGAAACAAAGTGTTGAATTTTGTTGGGCATGTTCACAAAAATTTTCTCCCTTTTGTGGCATTGATGAGCAACATGATATGTGTGGTTTGATAGTACCTGTGGAGTTTTTTTGGGTGAATATAGTACCTGTGGAGTTGATTCCTTGATTGAGTAATTTTTTTCTTCTTCTCTGCAATGTGGTTAACTCTTTTTATTTTTATTTTATTTTATTATTATACTGGATAATTTACCTTTCTACTGGGTGTCAAAATTTGTTCTCCAGGCAAGGACGGATCATAGTTTCAAACAAAATATTATGTGTTTCTCCGTCTCCCTTGCTAGTTTTAGTTTCTCCACTGAAGGCCAATGATTTTAAAATGTTCGAGTTTAATGATATTTGGATCATTGCACTGTATATTTATTCCATCGGATAAACATAATTCCAATTGGGGATTCTTCTTACTACTAAATAAAATTAATCTCTTTTGCCTTCTAACTGCAAATTGTGGACTCATGTGATAGACAATGAATCTAAAGTATTTGAATCTGATGATAATCAGTGGATTAGGTAGCCCTTCTATTCAGATAAAGCTTTTTCGCGGTTATGTAACTCGATAAATCTATGGTTACTAGGAGGAGGATGTTTATTGAGTGCGGATTCTCATTTCCATTTTCTACAATGAATATTCAAAATGCACATCCATTTGTATCTCTAGGCAGAGCTCAACTGGACTGGGCTAATTTGTGATTATAATCACTAGAGTTAATTTGTTATCTAGTTGTCTTTGCTAGGGAAGTATTACTTTTGGGAAAATCAGCTGCATGGTGATTGAATCGATAAAGTATCTGTTGTTTATTTGTTGAGTAACAAAGCATCTGCCTCTCATGGTCTAATTCAATTTTATTCTTAATATTTTTTTTACTCTTTTGTTATGCATTTGTTTCAAAAACAACATTCTTTTCTTGTAGCAGGAGTGGTTACACTGTACTAAGATACACAGCTGTATTTTAAGTTTCAAACCTAATGGAGTATCTCAGAATACTAACTGCAAAAGCTTGTGTGCAATGAACATGACTGCTGGACAGTCGGGCAATCCTGAAAAAATAAATTTGGACCGAATAATGAACAAGGCGAGAAAATTTTGGGATAGTTTTCCTCAGTCAGTCAAGACCTTCCCCTGGAACAGAGCTTTGGAAAATTTCATTCAACTCATCCTCGACCTTATTGTGGCGGTCATCAAATACTTATGCTTACCTGTACTTGCAGTCTCTTCCCTTAGCGAGATGTCATACTGTGCCCACGAAAAAAAGCTGTTTCTTATTCCAATTCCACTGCTAGTTGGCGTTGCTGTCGCTGGGGTCTTACGAGAGACGGCCTTGGAACTATCTCCACTTCTCAAGGTTGAAATAATTTACGATGTCGATTAATATCTCAAGCAATGTTGTCCTTTTTACTTATTGAATAACATCACAACATTGTTAGTAACGTAGATCTAAAGGATGCTGTACATTAACTTCTCATTATGAGTGTCCCAATAAGTTATTGGAGGTTTGCCTGGTCGTTAATTGCAGGGCCTTTAGGATTAGTTCTCAGCTGTCTTGATTTGAGGCAACTCGAGCCCAATTAGGCTGGGCTGGGCAGGAGATATCCTGGATTATCAAAAATAACAAAAAAAAACTCTCATTATGTATCTGCTTGGGGTGCTTCATTTAATTATGCTTGGGAAATTAGTACTCCTGACATTTGAACCATAGCCCTATGGTGGGAAAATCTTGAAGCCTTTTTTTCTCTCACAATATGATGGTATTTGACTCTGTCATGTACTCACTCTCTCTCTCTTTCTCTCTCTCTCTCTCTCAACCCAAAACACAGTATCAACCCTTGTGGGGATGCGTTATTGTTGCCTCATTTCTCAAATTGGTTTTCTTCAATTCAGAGATCTAAAATATCACAATTTCAATTTGGAGAAATTAGGCGCTTCTGACATTTGAATTGAAACATTTTTTCTCTCACAAGATGTTGGTATTTGACTGTGTCATGTACTCTCTCTCTCTCTCTCAACCCAAAACACGGCTTGTGGGGATGCCTTGTAATAGTGCCTCACTCGCAAATTGGTTTTCTTCAATTCAAGGGTCTAAAATATTTTGATTTCAATTTTTATTAGTTACTTTATTATGTAGTATGTGTGTTTTTCACAATGATTTTCTTTTCTGGTTGTATTATCAGGATGCAGAAGTTCCTTGGCATCTGATTGCTATTGCAATTTTCTTCACATTACTCAAATTGCCAGGCCCATATTACCCCTACTGGGGGCGCATTTTTATTCCACACTTTGCAAATGGGGGATTATTGAGGACTCTATATTTTGCATTTCTGTGGTATAGAAGGCCCCAAAAGGCATCGGAACCACTGCCACCAGAGTCTTCCTGAGTATGATAAGCTCTAATTCTATGGGGTGAACAGGTAATCATTTTTTTGCTTAATTGTTTGAACTTTTTCATGGTAGAATGTATCACCACCATCACATGAAGTCATTCCTTCTTTGGTTCCTTCAATTTTGTACGCATAATTTTTGTCTGAGCTAATTTCACTTTTGATCCCCTAAACTGTTATCATTTTTTTTAATTTCATCTCTAAATTATCAATTTCATTTATTTAGTCCCTAAATTTTTTTTATTTTAGCTCATATGGTCCAAATTCCTATTAGAGACCGTCCATCTAAATCAGTAATGGTGGAAACCTAACCTAATGGGTAGAAATGTAATTTTGTAATTAGGACAACCTAAATCATACAACCAAACACACATTTTCTTATTCACATTATATTAGAGAACTTACACCTTGCAACCAAATGTTCATATTCTTCTCCACGCCTCATGTCAATATAGGCAATAAAAAAAATGAATGTTATGGTTTAAGTTGTTCATATTTTGAAATGAACCTTTTGTCCATCAAATTTATGGCGTCTTCAATTGAATCATATAGCTGAAATTAGAAATTTTAGGAATTAAATAAATGAAATTTATAGTTTAAGGATCAAATAGAAAAAAAATGGTGATAGTGCAGAAATAAATGAAATTAACTCTTTTTTCTTTTTCTTTTTCTGTAAACAAATTATAGCTCTTTGCAGAGTCTCATGGCATTGTTGACATGATCTGATACAATCATATTTATTTTTTAACTGTTTTTGTAGATGATACGAGGTGACACTTGTTTCAACTGTTTATGATGGAGGTGGTCAGAAAACATAATCCTTTGATTTTCAGTTCATCCAAACAGGAGGTTTTTTTTTTTTTGTGTGCGTGTGTGTGTGTGTGTGCACGCGCGCGCGCGTATTTATTCCAAATGATCTAGTGCTTTAGATGCTGGGAAACATATGAGTTCTTGTTTTTGACGACATAGGGACAACTTGTACAACCTTATCTAATGTGGTTGTAGTGCAATTAATCAAGGGTTGAAAATTTCTGAGAAATGCCTTCAGAGATTTATTTTGTTGGAATGTGCATATTGAAAGCAGAGGAAATGTTTTGCTCTCAATTTTAGTTGTTCTTTTGGTGATGGGCCAAATATGTTGTGCTGATTTTTCTGTGTTTTATGGTTGAAATATACACGAGATTTGAGAATACTTTTTTTTTTTTTTTTTTTTTTTTTTTTTTAGTTGGAATGTATGATTGTGTTTTTTCTTTACTGCCATCTACTAAATCTTATCCAAGGCAGGTTTGTCGACTCTAAAGCAAATGCTCAAACATGTCACTTTATTCTTAATTAGGTGCAAGGTCCGATTTTCACCATCCTTTGATGTTTTGCTGCAGCTAGCTTTGTCTGTGATTCATTTGGGTGGTTTTGAAACTTATATTTTGCTGTGGTCGTTGAGAAAAAGACATTATAGACATGAGAGTCGCAACTTGTAGCAAAAGAAAATTGGGTATAGAGATTTGTTGTAAGCTCTTTTAGAGAAAATGGTATGATTCTATGATACTGTGAGTCTTGTCCCACTCTTAAATACTTCAAGAAATTTGTTTGGTTGTGTTTTTGTTCTTTATTTTTTTATTTATCGAAAGAGATTTGAAATTTATTTAGCCAAGCCTCTATAAAGTCGCAATCATTCATTTGGTCAATCCTCAATAAAGTCGCAATAATTCAATTGATCTCATACTTCCATAAGTTTGTGTTTGAATACATTCTTGACGTGGAGCAGGCGGCTTGAATACACCCACCAAATTTCGTATTTGACATGGAATCATATACATTTGACCCCATACTTGACATGGCAATTAATTCTAGTACAAAATTATGTGAACTACACATGAAGCCATATTCATCTGATCACATACTCAAATTAGACCAAGTATTTAAAGACTAAATGATGCAAATTCATACTTATCATGGAGCCATATTCATTTTATCACAAACTCAAATTAGAGCAAGTAAATGATGCAAATTCATAATCAACATGGAGCCTAATACATCTAATCACATACTGAAATAACAAGAAGTTTCTTAAATAGAACTCACCCTTAAAAAAGAGCGTCTAAAGAACTTTATTGACATGACCAAGCCCTTTGGCAACCAATATTAACAGGCCGATTGTAAAATCATTCCATATGGAATTCTTTATAAAGCGCTGGATTTTTGAATCTCTAGGGATCCTCCAGGAATTTCTCCCAAAGCTTGTTGAATAATTTATGTAGATTCTGTCATTTCATTCATTCGTACTGAATAACAAGCTAACGAATCCCCTTCTTTTGCCATTGGAATTCCCAATCAAATTTGTCACAACATGGTCCTAATGCAATCCAACAAACTAACCAAACGAGAGTCAAGAAGATGACAAAGTTATAATACAAATATTAGAAGCATTGGACAACATATTGGTGAATAACCATCTTATGGTACATACAATTACAAATGCCAGTTGGAAATAGAAAATATACAGAACAAAGCGAAAAGTGTCAATTGTCCCTTGAAATGACCAAATCATCTGATCCTCCGATGTGGGATTTTGCTACAATCACATTGCATAGACTATTTCTCCACTGCTATCGATGTCGAGATCACTATCGAGGTCATCATCCATCTCATCATCGATATCAAGGCTGCCGGTTAGATACTGGTTGAGACTCTGCGTCCCAGCTGCAGGTACGGTAGCCTCAGCAATTATCTGCATGATTTCCTCAATACTCTGCATGGGTTGATCGGGCTCTTCAAACTGGTTGTTCATTGTTTTTTCATCCACGAGGTCTGCTGGGAGGTTCCTTAGAAACCACCTGTCGTTCCAGATTTCTGACATGGATATCCTCTGTTGAATCCAATAAAAGCAAATGAGGTTAAATTCAGCACTTCAAGTTATCATCTCCATTTAAACACCATTAACAGCCTTTCAAATAGTTTAAAAAGACAGGATTTTCTTGCACACACTCTTCCATAATCCATGGAAAGTAACCTCTGAACTCAATGCCACTATCACCTATTGTGCTTGCCACACAATTATTGTCGCAAGCAAACTTTATTGCAAGACTCTTTCTCTCTCACACAATGAAACAACTTGACTCCTCACTCTATCTCAGTTAGATTTGCCATATTCTTTATTTGTTTTGTTTGTTTCCCCCCGCCTCCCCCCCCCCCAAAATGGGTTGTATGAGAATAAAGTAAAGGGGAAGCCAAGCATCACAACTGGTAAGGGAGCTCCTCATCCACCAGGTCAACGCCTTGGTCTTAGAGTTGCTACATTCAAGTGGTACCGTCAAGTGATACCGTTTAGTGAGATCTCTATTACCAAATGACTTGACTTGTCTGGAGTTGCTTCCAGGCAGTGTGGAGGGAGGAAATAGATATGTAGAACATATTTTAGTAGTTGTGAATAGTTCACTTCGTCCTTGTAAAGCTATTTTAATAGTGTAGTTGTCCTTGTGTATGGTAGTCTTGTAAGATAAAGTAATAGTAAATCCTTTGTTGACTAGTATGTATTATTGATGAACAATGGAGATGAGGTGTGTGTATCTATATCTAGAGAAGGGGAGAGAGCAATAGGGTTTTATAGTAACTGTTTTGGGGCTAAAGGTTCATCCATCTCTCTCCAAAGTTAGTGTTTTCCTGAGTCCTGAATAAAATCTTCTTCAGTATTCTCTTGCAAGTACTCTTCTATATGTCTTTTTAGTAGTTCGACAGTATTTGAGGTGTTCAATTGCCAATTGTGTTAATCCATTGGCAGGACTCTCCTGATTAATCCCTTTTCGGTTGAGGTTTTATTTTGATTAATCCTTTTTCACCAATACAAAGACCCAGATATATGTCAATATGAATGTCCAAGTTGACACGTCATGTGATCTGACTATGTGGTTCAGGTTACCAATTGCACTATTTGTACAAGATAGAGTTTCTCATAAAAAAGAACAAAAACAAAGAATAATAACATCTACAATTGTGGACAAGAAAAAATGTATGACAAACTCCATTATCAAAAAGAGAACCCTAAAATAGTACAGCAAGACAAAAAATATAAAAAAAAGGCTTTGCTACCAGCAAACCAATACAAAGACCCAGATATATGTCAATATGAATGTCCAAGTTGACACGTCATGTGATCTGACTATGTGGTTCAGGTTACCAATTGCACTATTTGTACAAGATAGAGTTTCTCATAAAAAAGAACAAAAACAAAGAATAATAACATCTACAATTGTGGACAAGAAAAAATGTATGACAAACTCCATTATCAAAAAGAGAACCCTAAAATAGTACAGCAAGACAAAAAATATAAAAAAAAGGCTTTGCTACCAGCAAACCAATACAAAGACCCAGATATATGTCAATATGAATGTCCAAGTTGACACGTCATGTGATCTGACTATGTGGTTCAGGTTACCAATTGCACTATTTGTACAAGATAGAGTTTCTCATAAAAAAGAACAAAAACAAAGAATAATAACATCTACAATTGTGGACAAGAAAAAATGTATGACAAACTCCATTATCAAAAAGAGAACCCTAAAATAGTACAGCAAGACAAAAAATATAAAAAAAAGGCTTTGCTACCAGCAAACCAATACAAAGACCCAGATATATGTCAATATGAATGTCCAAGTTGACACGTCATGTGATCTGACTATGTGGTTCAGGTTACCAATTGCACTATTTGTACAAGATAGAGTTTCTCATAAAAAAGAACAAAAACAAAGAATAATAACATCTACAATTGTGGACAAGAAAAAATGTATGACAAACTCCATTATCAAAAAGAGAACCCTAAAATAGTACAGCAAGACAAAAAATATAAAAAAAAGGCTTTGCTACCAGCAAACCAATACAAAGACCCAGATATATGTCAATATGAATGTCCAAGTTGACACGTCATGTGATCTGACTATGTGGTTCAGGTTACCAATTGCACTATTTGTACAAGATAGAGTTTCTCATAAAAAAGAACAAAAACAAAGAATAATAACATCTACAATTGTGGACAAGAAAAAATGTATGACAAACTCCATTATCAAAAAGAGAACCCTAAAATAGTACAGCAAGACAAAAAATATAAAAAAAAGGCTTTGCTACCAGCAAACCAATACAAAGACCCAGATAAGGCTTCGAAGCATGGATATGAATACAACACAAACACACCAACATGGCATAAAAATATATAAGAACTAAAAATATATAAACAATAAACCTTAAATAAATGCAGGGTACAACATGGTGGGGACACTACATACAAATTTATATTCAACTTTTAATTAAATTTATTATACATTACTGTGCCATCAACAAATTGAGAAGAGTTAAAGAGTTTTATGTTTTCTTTATTTATTTTTGTGTGTGTGTGTGATGCTTCTATTTTGTTTTTCATTTTTCCTTAGTACATCTGGCCACAAGAGAAATAAAGACGGATAGGTTTGATGTTTGAGCCTGCTAATCATGTGGAAATATACAAACAGCCCATAAACCAAATTGGGCTTATGAAAATCAACCATATTTGAAGGATGAGACTGAAAAACTGCCATGTTAATATAAAAGGGGTCATCCAATATAAGGGAAGAGAATCAAAGAATATACAATAGATGAAGCAGGAGGAAGCTGTGAGGACAGAAAAATTTCTCTTCCTCTCATCACATCTTATCGCTGACCGATGAAAATAGCAGGTATTGTTCTTCTGGCTGAAGATATGACAACTTCTTTTTTTGCGTTGAAGACTTGTTTCAACTAAGCGTCTGGTAAGGGTCCAACAAGCAAAACTTTAAAAAAGGAACATTAGACCTATGTCTGACAAGTGGTGTTAGAATGTATCTCACATTGCCTAGAGTTGTCCCGTTTGTGCTGGTTATAAAGCTACAGTTTCCCTCTCCTTAATACCTGGGTTTTAAGGAGAAGTGTGGGTTGGGGCTTTTAACTTGGTATCAGAGCTTGGTTGGGCCTGTGATTGGTGTGCCGTTTGTCCGGCTATTGTATGCTGTGGTCTAGGAGGGTGTGTTAGAATGTGTTCCATATCGCTTGGAGTTGCCCTGTTTGTGCTAGTTATAAAGCTCTAGTTTCCCTCTCCTTAATACCTGGGTTTTAACGAGAAGTGTGTGCTGGAAATCACAAGCTGAACCAAACTCCGATATCAAATTGAAAAGCCCAGCTCCCACTTTTCCTTAAAACCCAAGTATTAAGGAGAGAGGTGAAACCTTATAACTAGTACATACAGATGGGACAACTCCAGGCGACGGTGTGACACATTTCAACACACCCTTTTGGACCACAACATACACTAGCCGGACAAACGGCATACCAATCACAGGCTCAACTAAGCTCTGATATCAAATTGAAAAGGCCTAATCAATTAGTGGTACCGCATGTCCAACACATGTCGATGTCAAACATTTGTTAGTGGATTAAGATAAACATTAGCCATATGCCTGACATGTGCCACCCATGTGGATTAAGATAAACAAGACATAAGAAAATAATACATTAAACTAGTCATTCATGCAGTGAACTTTCTCGTGTTGTTAAATCATTGTTTAAGGAGATGACAATGCCCAACTTGATCTACCTAAACAATCTTCTTCACCATGGATGGGTTGATAGACAGTGATGACCAAAGTGACAAAAATTAATCATCCACAACGAACATTTCCAATCCCATGTTGAAGAATCAATCTTCATGTTCATGCTAGTTTTTGCAGAGTCACCATATTGCAGTCAGCATACTATAAAACAAATTTTTCTTAATCATATTGTAAGAATTCAATTAACCCACTGGACCCAATAGTAAAGGAAAACTTCATACATAAACCAAGAAAATCACAGTGATCATCTTCCTCCTCAAGTCATTTGGACTACTGTTCAGTTAAAACAAACCAGGCCAACTTTGTGGCATGATTTTAGCATAGTGGCCAATTATGAGACTGTTTGAGCTACCATACCACCATAACAGTTTATAAGCTGAGCATTAATAGGACATGGTTGTTGATATAGTTTAGTTTTAAGTTTAGAAAAATCAGAATGCAGGTTCATAAACAGGTTTAAAGTCCTATCAAACAATTAGGCAAATCAATTGTGTGGTGTTGATATAGTTTAGCTTTAAGTTTAGAAAAATCGGAATGCAGGTTCATAAACATGTTTAAAGTCCTATCAAACAATTAGGCAAATCAATTGTGTGGTTTAAACATTTGCAAAGAAAGCTCATGAGAATTTGCTACGCATAAAAATGTCAAGTTTACAAAGTTGGCCCCATTTGGTAGAACTATGGGAAAGTGATTATAGCTTATAGTTTAATAACTTCTAACTTATAACTGTGAACATAAGCTGATTTTTGAATTATAAATTAAGCTTCTCCTCCCCCACTCAAAGAATAAGTTGATTTTTGACTTACAAAAAACTATAAGCTGTATTGGCCCTGTTTGGTAGAGCTTATTTTCAGCTTATTTCAACTTTTAGGTCCCGTTTGGGGACTTACCTTTTTAGCCAAAAAGTAAAAAAGTTACCTTTTTAGCCAAAAAGCCAACAACTCATATCAAAAAGTCAAAAATTCTCTTTTCTCTCTACTTTTTGCACATCTTTTCGTAATTAGTCAAAAAGTCATCCCAAACATATAAGTTTTTTTTACCTATTTTTTTAGCCAAATAGCTAAAAAGTTACTAAATTAGCATGTTCCCAAACGAGGCCTTAGGTTAATTTAAGCTATTTTGATGTGTTTGGTTCAACTTAACAATACAGCTTATAACTTTTTGTAAGTCAAAAATCAACTTATTCTTTGAGTGGGGGAGGAGAAGCTTAATTTATAAGTCAAAAATCAGCTTATGTTAACAGTTATAAGCTATAAGCTGTTAAACTATAAGCTATAATCACTTTCCTACAGCTTTACCAAACAGGGCAATTGTTAAGCTGAACCAAACACATTAAAATAGCATAAATTAAGCTAAAAGCTAAAATAAGCTGGAAATAAGCCCTACCAAACAGGGCCGTTCACAAAAACCAATTAATAGCTAAATCGAATAGAGTAAACCAATATAAATTTACCTTGCCATCGTACTCTTTCTTAAGTAAAACTTCCGGGGCTATATATGCAGGGGTTCCGACAGTTGACTTCGGTTGTGAATGCAGCACCGAATGCTGAGATGAACAAGAAGAGTCAAAATGCTTGTAAGAATGACCACCAACATATGAAGAAACAATGGATTATCAAAGATTACCATACTAGAATGACCCCTTTTTTTTCACAATGGGCTACTCATGCACACAAGCAATCAAACAACTGTCCATGCAATATTCTTAATAAAGTTTGGTCTTAAACTAGATAGAGATTCATAATCACAGAAACAATTTCAGAGATAAGAGCAACCTTGGAATACCCAAAATCACAAATCTTCAGCCTAGGAGCTGGGCTTCCATCCAGTAATGTGTTCTCCAATTTCAAGTCACGGTGACATACTTGCTTCATAAAGGAACATAGAACATTGAATCAAACTCAACCACTAATTCTGTACAAGGATAAGGGATAAATCGAAGTAACAAGAGAAACTTGTTTAGATACCATTTCATGACAGTAGCTGACTCCTGATATGAGTTGTTGGAAGAAGAATCGTGCCTGCAGTACAATAGGTGTTGATAAACCATAAGAAAATATTGAGATCCATCCAAGGGAAAACATCAATTAGAGGATAAAAACCTCATTCTCGTCGAACCGTCCTGCATTGCTTATCCGCGCAAAGAGCTCCCCACCAGATGCATACTCCATCACAATAGCCAGATGGGTAGGTGTTAATATGACCTAGAGTAGGGGTTACATGCCACTTAATTGAACTGAGCCTCAATCTCATTTTAAAGATATATATTAAAAAAGAGTGAGAGGCAAAGAGAGAAAAAAATGGATATTAAAAGAAAGAGAAATAATACACAGGGATAGAAATTGAACAGACCTCTTTGAATCGTACAATGTTTGGATGCCTCAATGATCTGTGGTTGATAATTTCCCTTTGTACATTTTCATCTATCTGTTACACAATTTTTTGATTTTTATATTATTTTTTATGATAAATCTGCAGAATGTAAAACTCAATTTCATACAGATAGAGAAATTGGAACACACAATTTTAACAATTGCCATAACATAACCAAGCAAATCGAGTCATGCAGCATGTATGCAGTAACTCAAATCATGTGAGTGAATAGACAGCGTGAACATCATCTTCTGAGACAGAGAGTAAGACACTTATATCTTGGAAATAATCATCAAGTCAGTTTGACTTGTTTCATAGATGAATCCACGATATACTCTCCTTAAATAGTAGAGTATGCCTGCTAATTCTTGCACTCTGCAAGTATCCAACTAATTTCAATAGTATCCTAACTTGTGAGACCCCTTGATTATAGTTCTTTCCCATTTCAGTCAAGAAAACATTCAATTTTACCAAATTTCAGTCAACAAAAGCATATTGTATAAAAAGAGCATCAAAAGGGATGCTGCTTTAAGAAATCAAGTTCAAAAATCTCAGCAATTTAATGGATCACTAACATTGACAGAGGCCAATTTCATACCCCTAAGTTATATTGAATTCAGAACATACTCAATAACAAAACCATGATAAAAAATTTAAATAATTCGCACACAAAACTACTTTCAACTCCACAACAAATTAATTTCCACTTACCAAACAATGAAACTAAGTTAAAAACTTAAAATTTGAATAGGATAAAAAATTAATAATAATAATAATAATAATAATAATAATAATAATAATAATTTGGGGTTGAAAAAGACAGACCTTTTCACCTCTCTCGATATACTTGACGGCGACAAGCTCTTCGGTCTGCTTATCCCTCATCAACCTCGCCACACCGAAATTCCCGGCACCGATGTCTCGCACCAGCTCGTAGCGATCGCTATCGTGCATAATCGGTATGTCCATGCCCGGACCAATTGTGACGGCAGATCGATCCATTTGTTTGTGTATCTACGAATAAATAGTGTGGAAACGAACTCGAACTCACATTATAGGACTGAAAAAGGGCTGAATGGTGATAGAGAGAGGAACCCTAACACAGGAATCGACGTGGAGGCAGGTGGATCAGAGAGGATTGGAGAAGAAAGAGACGGAAAGGTAGGAGAGCTCCGACCCCGTGAAGATTTTACTTACCCTCTCTCAACAGTCAACATATTACAGGTTTTTATTAGGGTTTTGAACACTTCGATGACGATGATGATTGATTTGGTGAGTTGGTGACGATGATGCAACAGTAGTCTAGAGAGAGAGAGAGAGAGAGCTCGTGAATTATCTGCCTGCCTCTTTTTTCTTTTAATTTTTTTTAGTAGTATATATTATTACTCCTACTTGTTATTTTTCTCTCTCTAAAAAGTTTCTTCTTCTTTGTTTTTTTTTTTCAAAAATGATTGGTGGCCCTAAAAAATTTGCCCCTAATGCCCCTAATTTCTAATTTTGGAAACTGTTTTTTTTTTTCTTTCTTTTTTCCTTTTTTTTTTCTTTTTTTTTTACCTAAAATGGCATTTCGGGGCATTCGAGCCCCGAAGCCTCGGGCCCTCCAACGCAGTGTGAGGGAGACGTAAATGGATAGTTATTTTTTAGTGAAAAATGTTTGGGAGCTAAGACCATCTCTAACGGTGAATTAAATTTAGTATTAAATTCAAATTTTGATGAAAAATTTATTTTTTCAAGTTTTAACCGTTGCATCAGATTGATATCAAAATGAGATTTCAGTAAAAAAAGCATCAAACTGAGAACGAGACACAGATTTTACCAAATCACTGTTACTGACCGTTGAAAGAGGTACACCGGTCAACCAGTAAAAGATTCAAACAGTTCAGGAAAAAAAGTTCAAACCGTTAAAAAAAAAAAAAAAAAAAATTTTGCCTAACCGATCAACCGGCCGGTCGACCACCCCGGTTGTCCCGAAAAAGTTCAGAAAGTTCAAAAAAAAGTTCAGGCAATTCGCCAAAAAAAAAAAAAAATTTTTTTTGCCTAACCGGTCAACCGGCCGGTCGACCACCCGGTTGTCCCGGGATAAATTTGGTGAAAGGTGAACCATTGGAGCGAGTGGTATCAAATTTAGTGAAATGGGTCATTTTTTATTCAAATTTGGTGAAAAATTTGAGTCACCGTTGGAGATGCTCTAAAGGAGCTCTCCATCTATAATCTATCAAAAATGTTAAAGGTCTTAAAAATTCTACCAAAAGTTTTACCAAATGTCTGTGGGATCCATATGGGATCCACATTGTGTGGGTTCCACACCCATGTGAGACATTTGGTAAAACTTTTGGTAAAATATTTGGGGTCGCATTACTCATAATCTATTCACCTGATGTTTCGGCCTTAAGTGTTTTTTTTTTTTTAAATTTTCACTACTCAATTAGAACTTCAAAATTAGAGGTATAAATCATTGCGGTTTTGTTTTAAAAAAAGAAAAATCATTCAGCTTGCTTGGTTTCAATTTTTTAAAAATATTTTTTAGAAAATTTTACTTTCTTATTTTTCGTATTTTTTTATTTTTACTGAATTTTTTTAATATTTTAAGTAATTTTTTTTTACTTTTTAGACACACTTAACATAACTACACCTAAAAAGTCAAAAAATTGTAAAAAAAATCTTTTAAAATATTTTTTCACAAGTTTTTTACTTTTTAAATATATTTAAGTAAGGTGTATCTAAAAAAGTAAAAAAAAATGTTTAAAATTTTAAAAATATTCACTAAAAATAAAAAAATACGAAAACCAAAAAACTCAGGGTATGTTTGGTTTGGATTTCTAGAGTGATTTTGGAAAAAAAAATTTAAAAAAATTTGTTTGGTTTGTAAATTTTCCAAAACAATTTTCAAAATCACTTTCTCTCTCTTACCTATCAATCAATCAGTTTTTCTCTCTCTTCTCTCCTTCTCAGTCACTTTTTCTCTCACACACATCTACTCAATTATAACAAAATATCAAATAATTCCAAACTCCTAACTCCAAAACTACTTTCAAAATACACAACTAAACAAACAAAAAAAACTTCTAAACTCTCTCCTAAAAACAATTTTTAAAAACTACTCTCCCAAAACCAAACCACAAATACCCTCAGTTTTCAAAAAATTTAATTCAAAAAACTCAAACCAAACATACTGATTGTCGTTTTTTAGTAAATTTTTTGTAATATATTTCTGAATCAGTGCAACGTTGTTAGAAACCTTTTTTTAAAAAAAACCAAATTATTACATGGTGACAAATTCTAAAATTAATTAGGTATTTATTAGCTCATAAATTGATTTTGTTTAGTCAACAATCTAAAATCTAAAATATTTTATTTATAAGAATATGTTTACACAAAATAAGTTGAATCCATTTCAAATTTTAACTAATCAACCAATCGAGTTTGCAGACCAAGATATGTCTTTAACATTGCCGGCTAAGATCAGATAAAGTTGGTCTTTGAGTCCATTAAGCTATTTTTTAACCTTCTTTTGTTTACAGTATCATTAGTTTTTGTTCATTTTTTATTTTATATTTTTGGTATTCTCATGTATTTTCAGCTTTGGGCTCTAAGACCATTTGCCTAATTTTATTTGATTTTATTTTTAGGTTATGGTTTTCTTAGTTTGAAAACTTCTACTATCCAAGAAAAAAATTACTTGAAAAGAAAAGTTGGTGTGTTTAACTATAAAAAAATACTTAGGGGTGTTTTGGGAACACACTAAAAAGGCCAATTTTTTGGCTTTTTAGCTTTTTTTAATCCAAAAAATCAGTTTTTTTACTCAAAACAATCCAATTTTTTGCCAAAAAAGTCAGTTTTTTTTACCAACTTTCTAAAATATCACTTAATAGCTCGAATTTGTGTGACTTGAATGACTCGAATGTATCAAAATAACGTCGTTTTACCCCCAAAATGATATCGTTTTAAGACATTCGAACCATTCAAGTTATGAAAATTTGAGCTATTAAACATTATTGTTTAAAAAATTTGAGAATTTGGGCTTAGATTGCATGTTTTTAGACTTAAAAAGTTGGGCTCTATTTTATTACTCTTAAAAATTTGAGCTATTAAACATTATTATTACTCCTTTATTCATTATATTACTCTTTTATCTTTTTTATATTTGATTATTTTTTCACTTTAGCTTTTATAATTTTTTTTTTCACTTTGACTTTTCACGTTTTAATTTTTCTTAATGTACTTCTAAAGGTAATTTTTGTTCAAAATAAGACAAAAAATACTACAATAACTATCACATAACATAGAAGTATATTATTATATTGAAATTTAAATTTATGTCAAATTTGTGGGTCATATATAATAAAATACTTGTATGCCACGTAATTGTGAATGTGTCATTTTCTGTCTTATTTTTAATAGAAATTAGGTGTAGAAATAAAGTGATAAAAACTTAAAACATAAAGGGTCAAAGTGAAAAAAAAAAATTTGAAAGACTAAAGTGAAAAAATAATCACGTATAAAAGATGCAATGTAATTTACCCTTATTTTATTTTGTTGAACACCGGTTGAGTGGACATAATAACACTTTACTTTTATTTTTGTGACCTATTTATCCTTTTCATTATATGTGTTGTCTTTCCATCTTTGTTCCTATCGTTTACAACCATCATCATGGTTGCATAACTTGGTAGCAGAACATTCACAACCTTCAAGCACTTGATCCAGTCCAGACAACTTTTCTATTCTCGTCTTCGTTTGCCATGTCAAGTTTTTTAATTTTTTAATTATTTTAGTTACAAAAAGATAAAATAAAATTTTTAATCCAATAAAACAAAATTTCACATTTAAATCATAATCATTTCATTTTTTCTTTTACAAAAGTTAAAAAGCCTAATCCAAATAAAACTTTTTAATCTCAAAATTAAAATAATAAAATAATAAAAAAATTAACCCACATCTCAAACAAACCCTAAATATCTTGATTCTTTCGGAACATTGGCTCTTTCACGTTGCATAACTTGGTTGCATATCATCATCATTAAGTAGGGCACATGTCTGGTTACTACAATTTCAACCTCAATAATTGTTTTGGAGTGATGTTGGAGATCCCAGTGACTAAGCACCCTAGCATCCTCCAGTGCCACATGGCACACTGCCAATGGCTGAAGTCCAAAAAAAAAAAAAAAAAAAAGTTTTCCAGCCAATCAGCAAGGACTCCAGCATCAATTTTATTGTGAATCAGAGTAAAATTTTACTGTTTACATCAATTTTGACATTTTTAATTTTTTTATAAAGAATTTTATAATTAACATGGATCTTATTTAATAGATTTTTCATAAGAAGATTTTAAAAAAAACTAATTTTATTAAAATTTGACATCTAAATTAAAAGTTATATTATTTTAAAGTTTAATATATTAAATTAGTCACTAAGAATATTTTGGTAATAGTATGCCTTTCCGAAAACAAAGTTTGAGGCTTAGTTACTTTAAGCTTCCTTAGGGGACACTCATTGAATTAATTTTGAAGAAAAACTTTTTGTACTTGTACATTAAAATTTTATTATGAGAGATTTTGACCAAATTTTTCTTTAAAATATTTTAACTACTTGCCAAAATAGGCCATAGGCTTATAGAATGGTCAAGTTGAGCTTGTTACACGGGTTTGGAGGTCTTGGGCTTTTTTCTCTTAGCCAAAGCCCTAAATTATCACATACAGAATGAGACATGATGGGCACTAAGAGCATCCACATCAACCTCAATAAATTTTGAGTTAAATTATAGCAAAATAGTTGTTTTTGTATTTTAGTTAGTATTTTTGTATGTACACGCTATATCATACTCTATTTTAAATTTTAATTTTATAAAATATTCATTTTTATGATTTGCTGGATTATGTAAACAACCTGTCCAAACTGCTTCCAACAACATCTACGAGAACTTTTTCAAAAAATAAAATAAAATAATAATGATGGTGTAGCAGTCAGTCATCTAGCCTGATAACCGACAAGATGTCTGGTAAATATTATATTTTACATTCTTAAAAAAAATTAAAAAAAAATTATATGAGGCAACAACCGATTGTCCGACAGAATGTCCGATCATTCTTAAGAATAAATAATAAAATATTGTATAACTTATGAACAGTACTTCGTTTGATGAAGTGAAGCATTGTAACAATGACAAATTTTGTTTTGCAATAACCAACTTGATGGAGGATTGGTTTAAAACTTTGATTTGCTAATATAACCCTAAAATCATAAGGGGAAATTACCCATAGGTCCCATGTGGAACATGTGGACACCATTTAATCCCATAACTTTTTGAGTACACCCAAAAGTCCTTTCCCCTCTCTCTCTGCTTTTTGCTTCCCTCTTTACGCCTCATCCTCGAACCCTAATATCAGTCCTAAAGTCAAACAAGAAGCCGATGAAGAACAAGAACAAGAAGACGATGAAGAACAAGAATAAGAAGACGCTCATCCTCAGATCTGTGCTTAGATTGAACAGATTTGTATATATATCTTTGTCAATTTCTCTCTCTTTCTCTCTCTATTTACAAATCCCATAACTTTTTGAGTACACCCAAAAGTCCTTTCCCCTCTCTCTCTGCTTTTTGCTTCCCTCTTTACGCCTCCTCCTCGAACCCTAATCTCAGTCCTAAAGTCAAACAAGAAGCCGATGAAGAACAAGAACAAGAAGACGATGAAGAATAAGAATAAGAAGACGCTCATCCTCAGATCTGTGCTTAGATTGAACAGATTTGTATATATATCTTTGTCAATTTCTCTCTCTTTCTCTCTCTATTTACAATTTTTTTTGGGATAGTTGTTGATCTATGGTTGTTGTTGTTGATGATGAAATAGATCTATAATATCATTGAAACAGATCTGTAATGACTCAGATTTGTACAGATATCACACAAATTTGTAATGAGAAATTTTCGAATTGTGAACAAGTAATTTTCGAGTTTTAGTTACAGGCGGTGAAAACTGTAAAATTTTGCAGTTTCAAATTTTTTTTTGGTGCTGGAATGAATCATGGTTTAAAACTGTAAAATTTTACAGTTTTATAACATTTTTTAGAACTGTAAAATTTTACAATTTCATAACATGTTTTAAACATTCCGACGAGTCTCCGACGATGTTGAACATTCCGACGAGTCTCCGGTGACCGTTTGACGGAAGTCCGACGGTAGTAAAATGTGAACAGTGTCTGTAATTTAAAAAAAAAAAAGGATTTTTTGGTAACAATTAAAAATGTATTGGACTAATTGGTGCAAGTATTTTGTTTTGAGATTAGCTGGGTTTTGAACTTAGTACATGGAACTTATCACTAAGTTCCCCAAATCATAATATTGAGTCTCATGCTGATGCTCTAAAGTGGGCTGGGTGGCCCAAGAGAGGCAGTGCTGAGTTTCAACTCGTGAGCCATTTGACAACTTTCAGGTCTTGTGAATATGAATATAGGATAGGAATGAGATCATATACTACATTAGTCTACATATTAACAAGTGCAAGCCAAATATGTGCCCTATAAGTGAGAGCGGTATAAAATAACTGTTGTGATGCACTTTAAAATTTTACAACAATGCTGGGGACCGCTAGTGGGGGGTGACTCCCAGCACTCCCACCTCTACGTGGGGGGTTGCAAGTGGAAGATCAAAATAAATAAATAAATATGAACCAATCAAAAAATAGTGGGGGTGGTGGGGGTCAACCCACTGGGGTCTGGGACATTTTTTAAAATTTTATATTATAATTCTTCATTTAAAAAAAATAAAAGTTGAATTTAATATTAAAAAAAAAGTTCCAATTAATTTCAATTTAGATTTATATGGGTCAAGCCCAATCTGAAAACTTTCAAGCTCTACCTTGTTTAATCCATGTGTAGGATCTGGCCTTTGGAAATGTAAGAAGGGCCAAACGGTTAACTGGTCAATATTTATAGGCCTAGGCTACGGGCCTTAAATTTTAGAACCACGTTGGTTCATTAGCGAGGCTTATAGTTTTTATTTACACTCACTTGTAATATATTAATTTATAATTAATTAATTAATTTATTTAATATTACTATGGGGTTGTTTGGATGACCTAAATAAGGCCTCGTTTGGAAACAGGCTAATTTAGTAACTTTTTGGCTAATTGGCTAAAAAGGTAGGTAAAAAAAACTTGTATGTTTGGGATGACTTTTTGACTAATTATGAAAAGCTGTGCAAAAAGTAGAGAGAAGCCGTAATTGTTGACTTTTTGGTATGACTAATTGGCTAATTGGCTAATTTAGTAACTTTTTGGCTAATTGGCTAAAAAGGTAGCATCCCAAACGAGGCCTAAGTGTACTTTTTATCTTTTTACGAAAAGATGTGCAGAAAAGTAGAGAGGTGATGTGATGGAAAAAAGATAAAAAGATAGATTATTTCTCATATGCCAAACTTGGCCTAAATGTAAAAATAATTATATCCCAATCAATATTGTCAAAGTAATAGGTGTGACCTTGATTAAATTGTGATTTTTTATTAATGGAATTGTAGTTGTGCCCCTGCATTGCACAAAAAGATTATGTGATATATTGGATAAATTATCCATATATGATAAATGTAATATATCTATAAAATTTAATTAACTCCACAAATATGAAGAAGTGGAAACAATAAAATAAAATAAAAAAAAAATTAAAGCCTTTCGTCTCTCATACCAAAATAATATTTGAGGCAATTCTCCCCCTAAAATATGTATGGTATTAAAATGAATATAAAAATAAGAAGATTATGAAGTATCTAAACAAATGCGTTAATATTTGTATAGGACTAGAAAGGATCAAAGCATGGAGGACGGACACAACGCCAATAAAAAAAGAAGAAAAAAAGTAGATATATAATGATTTTTTCCTGGTAAAAATAACCAACAACTATCTCACTTTTTAATTTTTTTATTTCTTTTCTTAACAAAAAAAAAATAATCATTTTAACCAAATGCATATCTAACAAAAAAAAAAAAAATTACATATAAAAAATAAATTTAACTTTTACATTTGCTTCCTTTATTTTACTTTCCATCACTTTCTTTTGTCGGAGAGCTTTTTATCACTTTCGCTTTTGAGAGGGAGATTTGCGCCGGACAGTACAACCGAGCTACGGTAACGCGGGTTGTGGCAAACCGCCGATTTACATCGTATGCTCGGTCAGAACGGCTCCCTGGCGAATCACACCGGGCCGAAGTAGGTCTAGTGATCGGAGTACGGGATCAATGATTCGGCTAGATCTGGCCACCGAAGTAGACCGGGCAAAACACAGCCCAGAAGTAGTTCTGACCAGGATGGAGGTCGGCGCACCCCCAACCGGTCTGATCGGAAAGATCGCCCTTCTTACGGCTTGGTTGTGCTGGTTACGGTTTGTGGTTCTTCCAAGTGATAGGTCGGTCATGGCATCCTGGTACGGTGCGCCACCTGGACCAATGGTGAGATGGAGGAGAAATCCACTCCTGGCACGCGTCAATACCGCTTGGCAGTTTCACACGTACTATTTGGAGGTTTTGACCTCTACACGTGTAGGGTGGTGGGGGGCGAGCATTGCCACCTGTCCAGGGAAGGACAGCAGAGGTAGTGCGCGCACAATCCCTGAGGCTGCATGGCCAGCCTAGAAAAAGGAATGGAAGGGGAACGTTGGAGGTATGCTATCTGAACAACTCTCTCTCTCTCTCACACAGAAACGGTATTCTTCTTCCTCAAGTGGTCTAACTTGATCGTCAGAGGGACTATCCGGCAACACCCCGCTGGGCAGCTCACCATTTCTGTGTTTCCAGGACAGACGCCGTTACGCGAAGCTTGAGTTCAAGGAGTACAGAAGGCGAAGGATATTTCACTCCCGTACAATTGGCACCGTCTGTGGGAAGTCTTTGATACACAAACCTTGCTCTTCAAGCTTTTTCGACCGTTTCCATGGCGAACAACGATGAAACTCCGCTATCCGCCGTCGATGGTGTCACGCTAGAGTCTGTTTGACGGAGAGAAGGCCCCCTTGCTATTCCAACTATGGAGGGCCTAGAGACTTCTTCGAGAGGTGTGCAAGACAAACGCGCAAGGGGTATTGATCGTTCGAAGAGTCCAGAGGGTCGTCGATGGCGTGGGGAGTCGCATTCGCAGTGCCTGGAGCACAAACTGAAAGACCAGGACGCCCTCATTCGTAAGATGGCGGCTGAAATGGAGGTGCTGAAACGCCAAATCAAGTTAAAAAATGAATTTAACTTTTACATTGCTTCATTTATTTTACTTTTGTCAAAGAGGTTTTTATCACTTTCGCTTTTAAATTTTTTGATCTAATCAAATGGATGGAAAAAAAAAAAATTACATAGGTTTGTTTGGAACACCACTTCATCGTATGTTCTATCAAGATTGTTTTATAATTTGTTTGTATTATTTTTATTTTTTGGGTGATACAAGTATATAATCCCTTGCTAATAGAGAAACAAATGGCTAACATAGTATTTCGAGAAAAATGAATAATTTAATTTGAAAAAAAGAAAAAAAGAAAAAGAATTGAGTCCTAAACTACTAATGGACCAGCGCCCAGAGGCAGTTGAAGCTGATGAGGCCGATTCTGGTTGGTGTTCTTGGTATGGATGTATATTTCGTGTTCTTTTATCTTTTATTTTTAAGTAAATTATACTTATCATACTTAAAATTTGAAAAAAAATACAATTACACTTACATTTTTAATATAATTATATCAACCTCTCATGAGATTTGAATTCATGTAACGCTTAAGCTCTTTTTAATTGTTAGTTATGTGAATGGAAAAATAATATTATCATGGAGGTCTCATTTGGCAAGTAATTTTTTTAGCCAAAAAGTCAAAAAGTCACTAAAAAGGCCAAAAAGCCAATATTCTATACCAAAAAGTCAAAGATTTTCTTTTCTCTCTACTTTTTGCACATCTTTTCGTAAAAAATTAAAAAATCATTCCAAACATACTAGTTTTTTTTTTACATCATATTTTAACCAAAAAATTAAAAAGTTACTAAAAAAGATTGTTTCCAAACGAGGCCTGAGAGGGTATAAAAATAACCATATGAATTATGTAAGTCCTAACATTGCCATGTGGCATAATTTTGGATTACAAGTGTATAACAGTTGTCAAATCTTCATCAAACACTATATTAGTGTTTTATGTTATGTAAGGGTTTGTTTGAGAACATGCTACTTTAGTAACTTTTTTACTTTTTGGCTAAAATATGAGGTAAAAAAACTAGTATGTTTGGAATGACTTTTTGATTTTACGAAAAGATGTGCAAAAAGTAAAGAGAAAAAGAAATATTTGACTTTTTGATATAGGTTATAGATTTTTTGATTTTTTAGTAATTTTTTGATTTTTTGGCTAAAACACTCGCATGCTAAACGAGGCCTAAAACTAATTAAAAGATGAATATAAAAGTCCTAAACAATTGGAAATTATTTAATATAGGACTTTTGGATGCTAGACAAGTCACTGGCAATTATAAATAAACTACACCCCCATGGGTTGAGGTAGGCCTTTTCTGTCTATGAATATGTCCATTAAATATTTTGATAATTGAAGGAAATATAATACTATATACACAACGGAAAATCATATGGGTTCAGGCATACCTTGTGGGTAAACATATTACACATTGAATCCAGCTTAGAAGGTGAACCACGTACTCTTGAATAATCTCCACAGCAATGGAGTAAAACTATTAGAGTTTTACCCACACCAATCACATTACAATGGCAGAGTAGTTTATGGAAAGAGAGAACGTATGTTTTAATTGTTGTACTAAATACAGAACCTAAACTCTATTTATATAGGAGAATTAGGAGACCCATAGGATAGATATATTATCCCAGATAATGTCTATCCCATATAAATAATATCTAATTAATAATTATCATCTAATAAATTGACAATTATCTATATCAAGATTATCCACATTAAGATTATCTCATATCTTGAAATATAGCCTATTATTATATTTGGATCTCTCCAAATCGGGTCATGCCACCATGGGCGACCCAATTAGGTATGGGTTCTAAACCCGACATCTCCTACTCGAACATGTGCTGGCATGACACCGCGCGTTTTGTATCTTAATCTATCCAATAAACGCAATCATACTTAGCTAATGGATCGTGCGACTGCTGAGGATACCTGCATGTAGGAGCTCTACACTAGAAACTCATCATGAGCCAACATAGAGGCATCAACCCAAAGATAATATCTCATATGCCCTAGATCCATCTAGTTACATCGAGTCAAGCATCTTTGATCCCTCAATGAGCAAACTTTACTCCTCCAATCATGCTATGTATTTACACCCAATTCGCGTCCCATATAGAGCAATGTGAGTTGTCGACAGTGAATATAGAGCAGAGGTGTAATTCTAGATAATCTTTCTTTCACCCTTATGTCACTTAGTTCGAAGTTAATTACTTTCTTGGACATGTTTCTCAAAGCCGAATCATACATGACCACAGACAACATACCAAAGTACCTAACATTGACTTTTTACTTTTATGACATAGTTTGAAAGTTGTTAAGGGTATAGTATAAATGTCAAAATTTAAAGCATATTTTTGACGTATTTAGACTCACACAATGAGGAAAAATTGGGATCCTTTCTCTTACCTCACTAACTGGTCGCTAAGCACATGTAGTATAAATACATGCTATGGTGGAGTTACTCTTCTAAAGAGTGATGTCATCCTCCAAACATTGTACAGATCTTAGTTCAGTCACTAACTAGCGCACATGTCGCTTTTCAAGCGCCTAACTCGAGTTTTTTATTTAGCCGCTATACAAGTATTAAAAT
The DNA here is from genome assembly GCF_004153795.1 of Camellia sinensis. Taxonomy (NCBI): domain Eukaryota; kingdom Viridiplantae; phylum Streptophyta; class Magnoliopsida; order Ericales; family Theaceae; genus Camellia; species Camellia sinensis. The sequence continues at coordinate 524,489 of NW_021032607.1, read as the reverse complement.
GAGATCTTGTATCTGGCCATCACCTATAGGCACATCATGGAAAGTACAAATTTCTATCCATGGTCGGTCAAGTAACATGACCTCATCTTGGTCAACCAAGGCGACTTTAGCTGTGGATGATCTAAGTTAGAAACAACTCCCACTAAGATCTAACAACCACATGTTTCATTTTTGCTCGCTCCATTGAGCGCCAAAAGTGATTTCTCGTGTGCGTGAGCCAATCTTGTCTATTGACATCAATCAACAAATCTGTATGTGCTTTCTCACAAGTACATCCAAACACAAAAATGAATAGAACAAACATAAATACCGATTGCATAAATAATATCCCAAACATTGCAAAGTACATAAGTAATCATCCAAGTCTAAAAAAAACACATAAACATCACTACCATCTACGTAAACCCAAAGTCCTAACATGAATACAATAAGCATATCTCGAAATGATTTTGGTCAATGGGTCTGCAACCATGAGACTAGTAGAAATGTATTTTAAGACAACTTGCTTCTGCGCCACTATTTCTCTGATGAAATTAAAATTTATGTCTATATATTTGGTTCTTCCATGATATTTAGGATCTTTGGCATAGGCGAGTGCAGCTATGCTGTTACAATGAATAGTGACAGGGTTTGTGGCTTCTAAGACTACTCCCAAATGCTGTAAGAACCTTCGTAACCAAAGAGCCTTCTGCACGGTAGCTGAGCATGCCACAAACTCTGCCTCTATGGTAGATAGGGAAATACATGATTGCTTCTTACTTCTCCAGGTAATGGCTCCACCATTGAGCATAAAAGCATATCCGGATGTGGACTTTCGCTCGTCTATATCACCGCTCTAGGCAGCATCGCTGTAGTGAACTAGGTGTAAATCCATACTCTGGTAGCAAAGCATATAATCTGCAGTCCCTTTGAGGTAACTCAATATCCTCTTGACTGCATTCCAATGAGTAGGTCCTGGATCAGACTGGTAACGACTTACCAATCTCACTACATAATATATATCTGGCCTAGTATACATCATAGCATACATCAAGCTTCCTACTACATTAGCATAGGGTGCTTGGGCCATCATTTCTTTTTCTTCTGGAGTCTTAGGTCTCATATTAAGGCTTAGGCTCTCACCTTTAGCTAAATGAGTGTCAACAGGTTTGCAACATTGCATCTGGAATCGCTCTAAGATATTCTTAATGTAAGTCTCTTGAGACAAACTGAGAAGTCTCTTAGAGCGATCTCTTAGGATCTTAACCCCGAGTACATAGCTAGCTTCACCCACGTTCTTCATCTCGAAGGTTGAAGACAGCCACCCTTTGGTGGCGCCAATCATCTCTTTGTTATCTTCGACCAATAGTATATCATCAACATATAATGACAGAACAAACCCATCGATGATAATTGCTCGATGAAATCTCACATACCACTGTTTAGATGATTTCTTTAAACCATAAATATATCTTTGAAGCTTGCAAACTTTGCGCTCCATCCCAACAGCTGTAAAGCCCTTTGGTTGATCCATATAGATTTTTACTTCTAGTTCTCCATTGAGAAATGCAATTTTAACATTCATCTGATATAGCTCAAGGTCCAACCGAGCTACTATTGCCAGAATAAGGTGAATAGAGGCAAACCTTACTACTGGAGAAAAAGTTTCCTCATAGTCTACACCTTCCAATTGGATGTAACCTTTCGCCATTACGCTATCCTTATACCTTTCTATGGAACCATCTGCTTTGCGTTTGATCTTGAGAATCCATTTGTTCTTAATGGTCTTTTGCCTAGGTGGCAGATCAACCAAGCCCCAGACATGGTTTTTTCTCATAGACTCTATCTCATCAAGTATTGCAGCTTTCTACTCATTACCAGTAGGAGATGCTAGAGCCTTTTTTTACTATTTTTGGCTCAACAATGTCACTTGGAGCAATCATGAATGCTTTCCTCTCAATCTCAAAATGACGATGAAGGATGGATCTACGCTCACTTCTACGACGTTGAGGTTCTTGAGAATCCACATTTGCTGGACCTAGTCCATCAATGTCACTCCCACTGTCCCTAAGAGTTTGAGGGATTTTCTTATTCTCAACTAAGCTACTTGGTGCGCCATATTGTGGTTCCTCCATCTCATAGAGATCTACATCTCTACTAATCTCAACTCTCTTAGGAAAATCCCCTTTTAGGAAATCCACATCACGCGACTCGATTTTAGTCACACTCCCGTTCGGCTGCTCTCCAATGAACACATAGCCCTTAGAATGCTCACAATAGCGAATCAAAATACACTTCTTTCCTCTAGGGCCTAACTTCCCATACTTATGAGAAGTGTTATGTATGAAAGCTGCTGAACAACCCCATGGCCATAAAATTGTCCAAATTTGGCTTTTTGCCGGTCCATAATTCATTAGGGGTGAACAGTACTGATTTAAAAGGCATGCGATTAAGGATGTAGGTAACAGTGAGTAAAGCATCTCCCCAATAGGAAATGGGAAGAGTGGCTTGTGCCGTCATCAACCTAACCATATCCAGCAGTGTTCGATTCCTTCTCTCTGCTACACTATTTTGTTGCGGAGTGCCAGGAATTGTCAACTGTCTAATTATTCTTTTCTCTTCATAAAGCATTTTGAATAGCTCAAACAGATATTCGCGGCCTCGGTCTATCTTTAAAGCCTTAATGCTTTTGTTTAATTGATTCTCAACCTCTAAAACATAACGTTGAAAGCAATTGAATGTTTCTGACTTATGGGAGATCAAATAGACACAACCAAAATGCATACAGTCATTTATAAATGTGATAAAGTAAGGAGCTCCATTTCTTGCGTTAACATTCATTGGTCCGCATATGTCAGAGTGAATTAGCTATAATGGAAAAGATGCCCTTTCGGCTTTTTCAAATGGTTTTTTGGTTGCCTTGCCAGTAAGGTAATGCTCACAAGTGGGTAGATTGACCCTAGCGAGTGGGCCTCAAAGGCCTTCTCTAGCTAACCTGATCATTCTGTCTTTCCCAATGTGGCTTAATCTAGCATGCCATTTAATAGAATTATTATCAACATCACAATTAGACATAATATATGAAATAAAGTCATTGGCATTATTCAAACTAGAATTATTAACATCCAGAACTAAAAACTCATGTAAAATAAAACCATTACCATAATAAATTGTACCAAAAAAAGTGCTAACTTGTTCACTCTCAAACTGAAAATTAAAACCAAGACTTATCATGCTAATAACTGATAGAGTGCGTTATGAAGATATAGAGTGCGCCCACGTCATATTTCCATCTTGTAAGTGCCAATCCCAAGCACCTCCATGCTAAATTCATTCCCTATGTATACTTTTTTGCTACCAGCTGGAACTCGACGATACTCAATGAACCCAACTCTGTCATTCACTACGTAGTAGGTTGCTTCTGAGTCTACAACCCACAAATGAAAAGAGTGAGCAACTAAAACTTGGCTAGAAACGTAACAGTCAAAGCGAGAAAATAAGTTAGGGAGTATCCTTCTTCGACTCAAGGCAATCTTGAGCCAAGTGTCCTTCGTTCTTGCAGCTAAAGCACACCATGTTAGCCTTAGCTTTCTTTCCATCTCTCTTACCTCTTTTGCACTTGAAAGTGCCAGTGCGTTTTGGCCCAAGGTCAACTCCTTCTTTCTTTTTGGGAGCACACTTAGCCCCTTCGTGCCTAGGGCCAAATGGTCGGTGTGTAGACACCTCATTTTTGACCGACCTTAAGACTCAGACGTCACCGATTGAGCGCTTGGTGATGTTGCATATCGTGCTCGTTCGGAGGTTTCAGAGTCTCGGCTGCGAGCCTCGCCTCCGGACTTCCGGACTCTTTCATGCTTTGCTTCGGTTTGCGAACCAGGCTCTGTTTTCTCTATTTTCTCTTCCTAAAGGGAGGGAGAGGTCTCGTAGATCATCTCTCAATGGCCGTAGGCTACGTTTCATGGTCGTAGGCCATTTTGCCCGTTCGGAGTCTGGTTTCCGGTTTTTCGGAGCCGTTGGCCGTGTGCCTCGGTTCGGGACCGCTTAACCACCTCCCCTCGGGCTGCGCGTTTCGGCCCCTGAACCTTCATTTTGCATCAGGTTTGGGCTCATTTTTGGTGGAGACCTTATTTTCACTGCTAAGAAGGTCGTAGAAGGGCGAGAGGCCAGCTAATTGTTCTGACAACCAGTTTTATTCCTCCATCGCCCTCCGTCGCCCGTTTTTCTCACTTGAAAGCCAATGTTGACCACCCTAAGGCCACTTTTTCTTGCCCTAAACCACATATTTGTGTTGTACACACCTGGGAGGCCACCAATATCACATGGCCGGCCAGTAATTGTGCTTGCCCCTTTTGAACCCCTCCTAAAAGTGGCCTTTTCTCTCTCCTGGTTCACTTTCTTCAGTTTTTGACCACATGGTTGTGTTGTGCACACATGGGAGGCCACCAATCTGGGGTGGCCGGCCACTAATACTTCTTGAGCCTTTTGACCCTTGGCCGGCCAGCCATGGGGAGGGCCGGCCGGCCACCTGCAACTTAGATACCAGGTCGGCCTTGCTCCCATCCTCTGGTACATTACAAATCTATATTTTGTTTCTCCCTAGATTGTGTATCTGGGGGGGCTGCACTTTTGGGGGGAAACTTGAATTCCATTCCCCCCTTTTTCCCCCCTCTTTTGCCTATATATCCAGGCCCTCAAGCTCCCATTATAGAGGTTACAAAAATTTTTTTAAGGCTCTTGCATTGCATCTCCCTCTCTCTACACTCCAACCCTCAAAACCCCTCAAATCCCACACCCCTTTCTACACCACCACATAGCACCACACCACCACCATCCTTTTCAACACTTGGAGCTAGTTTTTCAGAACTTAGGAGCACCTTTTCTCAAGCCAAGAGCTGCTGAAGCTTGGTCTACAAGGGTGAGTCTTCATTCTCCCTCTTTTGTGCTTTATTTTGTTCTATATCTAAGCCATACTTGCTTACATTTTTGGGCTCTGATCCTAACTGAAAATAGTCATTTTTTGATGTCTTTTTGATGATTGATTAAGGGTCCTTCCATGTTTAAGGTCTCTAGCTACCACTTGCTTCTTTACCTCTCTTGTATGCCTCTTTCTTGCATAGTATTTTAGGCTCATTTGTAAACTGTTTTGAGCTTGGTCATAAACTGAAAAGTGACTTATTTTGAGCCCTTATTCAACATTGTTGAAATGCTCTTCACTGTTTGAGGCTTCCTTTTGTCACTTGCCTCTTTATCCCTCTTTTGGCCTTATTTTTGCATGTTTTGTTAGCCCCTTGTGCTTGTATTTTTGGGCTCTGATCTGAACTGTAAAGAGTCATATTTTGACCCCCTCTTCATGTTTGATCAAGAGTCCTTTGCTTTTTGAGGATCCCTTTTTGCTCTTTGTGTTTAAACCTTCTTTTAGGCCTATTTTTGCATAGTGTTTTAAGCTCATTTGTGCACTGTTTTGGACTTGGTCATAAACTGTAAAGTGCATTATTTTGAGCCCCTATTCAACTTTGTTGAAGGGCTCTTCTTTTTTTGGGGCCAGCTTCTGTCCCTTTGTGTTTAATCTCTATTTTAGGCCTTTTCTTGCATGATAGATTAGCCCTATTTGCACTCATTTTTGGGACTTGTTATAACCTGGAAATATGCATGTTTTGGGACTGTCTTGATTCTGTCTTCATACTTCATGATCAAATAATGCATGTTTTGTATAGCTATAGGCCAATGCATATGCCTAGTTTTGTGTTTTGGGTTCATTCCATGCATTGGGTGCCATGTTTCCATGTTTCGGGGCTGTTTTGCATCATATTTCAGCACTGAAATTTGCATGTTTGCATACCATGTTTCGTGCCTTGCCATGCCTTGTTAATGTTGCATGCTATGTCTTGGGTTCGGTCATCGATTTGCGTGCATGTGTGCACGCATTTCGAGTGTCTCATTTTTCATCTCATAGCTACTAATGTGAGTGTGGCTGAGGTCCACTCATGTTGGTGTAAGTCCATTGTGCATTGAGTATGCCATTTCATTTTATAGCATTGCGTATGCTAGGTTGTATGTTAGAGCATTGCGTATGCCTTGTTACATCGTGCATTGTGTATGCCATCTCATAGTATTGTGCATGCTAGGTTGTATATTAGTTGCATTCATGCATGTCATGCATATTGCATTGTGCTTGGGATAGGAGTTAGCCCGAGCACGGGAAACGAGGACGTTTCGTACTTCGAGTGACGGAATGTGTCTCAATTCCCAGTCACCGACACTTCGGATTATCCATGATGGAGTTTAGGTTTTGTTGTGTTTATATGTGCATTCATTTCATATTGAGTCGTGTAATTCGACTCCTCGGCCATCATGCATCGATATGCGTGATTGGTGGCACGAGGACCGAGGACTACACTTCCTGAAGAGTAGTCATGCATACATATGTGAAAATACTTTGCCATGTCCCTTTGTTGCTCTCTGTTGCAGCAAATCAGAAATCAGTAGCCTTTCGAAGCTTGGCACGCATCCCGAGAATAATTGCAAACAGAGGCTAATTGGGGCATCGCAGTGGATTTCCGCATAAGGCAACTCAAGCATGCATCATCCATCATCCGGAGCAGATTTGAGGCAGTCTCTGGCTTGCATGCCAATTTATTACTTTCCTAATTTAATTTTGTTAATTAATTAGGGTTTTGTACATATTTGGACTGTAATATTCATTCGGACTGTATATTATTTATTTGGACCCTCTGCGCGAGGGCAATGTTGTAATAAGTATGCGTGTGTGTGATGTATGTCTTCCAACCCACGTCTTTCTCCCTTTTATTTACCCGCTTATGATGGTTAGATTAGGGCATGTTTCAATTAGCATACAGTATGATAGCATGTTTGCATTCATTAATCTGTTTGCATGCACCAGGCTCGGCGCATCATACTAACTGCCTTGTATTTTCAATTCCAAGTTGAATACATGTTAGTGTAGACGCGCCCGGGGAGGGGCCTCAATGCTACAGCTCGGACTCTCGATTTGTGTCACGGTTCTTAATCTGAACCAAAGAGTCAAATCTGGCAAATCGTTTTGAGAAACAGATTTTTGAAAAAGTAGTGCCAAACATGGACTGCTTTGCCAGATACAGAGTCGCCACCTAAATATTTTTAAAATGGGGGAATTTAGGAACCCTGACTCGGTGCCGAAGGCCACATGTCCGTCATCACGGAGTTGTCTCGGCTCGGGAGCTTGGGTACGATCGGGGAGGTCAGCTATGAGCACCCCCTTCGCCGGTCCGAAGACCGGCCTCTACTAACCGTGATATCCGTTTTTGAAAACTTTACGTGTTCTTATTCCATTTATTAGCCTAGAATTACTATGTTATGCGCACAGCAAACAAGTATAGACTAGATTGCCTAACTTGGAAATAAACATTGCATATCCGTTTGGTTTGAAAAATGTTTTGGATTTGCTACTCGCAAGTAGGCTAAAAAATTTTAATGAGTTTCTTCCAACTCAAACAATCCAACCTTCACCCACAGGCATCCAAGCAATTTAACACATAAGCATCTAAAGCCATGTTAAGCATGCTGTCATGGCAACATTCACACTCATGCGATATGCTAAAGCGGAAATACTTACATAGTACTCCGTGCCAAAACAAAGAACTTGTTAGCAAACATGCATGATCCAAGTCCATGTGAAGTGCCTAATGCATCGCATCAAATGTCGCTAAGATAGGCTCGGCTAATCCTAGACATGTCATGTGAAAATGCACAATTATCACATAGTCAATTTTTGAATTGAAGTACAAATGCAGTTAGCGTGATGTACCGAGCCTAATGCATGTAATACAAATGCATGGATGCACGCATGCATAGCATAAGGTATGCTGAATTAAACGTGCCCTAATCTACCATCATAAGCAGGTAAATAAAAGGGAAGAAAGACGTGAGGTTGGAAGACATACACACACTCACGCACACTTATTACAGATTTGCCCTCGCTCGGAGGACCGAATAAATATTACAAATTACTAACTACGCAAGCTAATTAATATTACAAATTGCCTAATCTAATTAACAATTAAACAAATTAATTAAAGCAGGAAAACGTCTCGGGAAACGCGCCACCATGCGCAAGCTGCCTCTGTTTTCCTCCCTTTCCTCTCGGAGGTTGTCAAAACCTCAGGCTACATCCTTGGACAGAGGGGATCATCACCGGCTAGATGAAATTTCCACCGGCAGTGTTGTATGGCCATGGCACAAAGTTGAAGCTGTCGGCAGAGAAAATAGTGCCGGTCGGCACATTACACTGCCGGTCGCAGAGTATCCTGCAGAACCTGCAACTCACAGCAACAGAGGGCAAAACAAGGCATGGCAGCATATTTCAAGGCATGTATGCCCCAACCATGTCTCTTATCATTGTAATGACTCAAAGGGACATGTGCCTCGGTTCTTGGACCACCAATCACGCATTTCCATGCATGATGGCCCAAAGAACCAAGTATGCAACTTTGGTTTCAAATGCAATGCAAACCAATCAAACAAAACTCCCAATCCCTATCACCAAGTCAAGGGACAAGGCATGCATGCAAGATGCAATGCAACCTAGGCATACAAGCTAGGAATGCGACATGACATGGCAAGGCACTTATGCAATCATGCAAGCATACATAGGGCAATGCAAATGGACGGCAAGATGGACTTATACATGAATTAGGCAACTCTAAAATAGGCCTAAAACAGTGGCCAAAATGACCAAAACAAGAAGCCAAAACACACTGCACACATACACATGATGGAAGGCCTACACTTGGGCACAATTTAAACAACCCTCAAGCACACTTGAAAGGGATAAACAAGAGCAATTAGCATGCAACATAAGCATTGAAATCATGTTAGGATGTGCCAAACCAAGCAACAAAATCAAGCCAAAACATGCAACGAATAGTCCAAGTGTCCAAAGCAAATCAATAAGGCATTGAACTACACTTTAACAAGACCAAACATGGCATGCATTAAACAACTAAAAACAGATTTTTAGCATGCTAAAACAAGGCCAAAGGACTCCTTAGATGGCATCTAAGTGGCCCAAATACAAAGGCATACACCATGGCCAAAACATGGAGCATTGCAACACATGCTTTCAAAGCATTAAAGAGGCATGCAAGGCAATCAAACAAGCATGGAAATAGGACTGAAATGGCATACAAGGCGACCCCAATTCATCAAATTCATGCAAAGATGTCATGCTAACACATGCACATACTCAAGGCCAACAAGCCCAAATGCAAAGGAGCCATATAATGCATGCTAAAATCGACCCAAACGACTATGGACAGATCTAAAACATGTCAAAATAAGCATATAATCTTCACAAATACAAGCCTAAAACATGCTCCAACAAAGGCTAACACCTAGACATGTCAAGGCACAAACATGGCATTACAAGGCAACTATGCTAAACATGCATGAAGTTCCAAACCAACTTTAAATCATGTTATATCATGGATATATAAGCATGAAAAACAAACCAAATATGCTCAACACACACTCAAGCATAGGCTTCCTTAAGAGGCCAAAATTGTGTCCTTTTCAAGGACAACAAGGAGAGGGATGGCCCTCTCCTTCTTGGGACTTCAAAGGATCATCTTCACCACTGAAATCCCTCAAGATTTCAGTGGTGAAGAGACCTCAACACCAAAATCCCGGAGCTAACACAAAATGGCTCAAAATGAGGCCTTTTGAGGCCTAAGGGTGGTCAACACCCCTCAAACAACAAAACACTCTTAATAAACAATAAAGAGGGCTTAAAAATAGACTTTTTTATGTTATACAATAATCACAAAAACAGCTCTAAGACTAGTAGAAAATTGATGCAAAAAGGGGAAAAAGGACTAGTTTCTCACCCTTGATGCCTTCTTCAAACAATGGTGCTCCAATGGCCTCCTTGAGCTTGAATCCAAGACCAAAACTTCAAAACACACTCTTTAGAACCTCAGCTCCTAGAGGAAGGTGAAACACTAGGTGTTTGTGTGCAATAGTAAGGCACAAAACACCTAGTGAACAAATGAGAGGAAAAGAGAGATAGGTTGTGTATGTCTAACCCTAACCCTAGAAAACCAGAGCTCTTTCTCTGTTTTTTTCTCTCAAAAATGTCTAAAGCCCCCTCTTTGCCTTAGAGAGAGCTCCTCTCTATAAGCCTCTTGTAAAGCTTACAAGACAAGCTTTGCAAGAGGGAGATCCCTCCATACACGTGTATGGAGGGAGCAAAAGTTATACAGCTGTCCAAAAATATCTGCAAAAGCAGTGAACAGCAATCGGCCGGCAAAAAATGCCATCTTGGCCAAACAAAGTGCCGACCGCACAAAAAAGTGCTGACGCGCAACAAAGAGTGCCGGCCGGCAAACTTATATGCCGGTGGCAAGCAAAAACCAGCCGTGGCATCTAGCCACTGCCGGTGATGGGTGGGGATGGTCTACAAGCCCCACCCTGCCTCTCAAAGGCAAGATGCAAGTGTTTGGTGCAAAACCAGAACACTAAACGGTCGAGTTCGGGGATCCTGAGGCAAGGCGCGTGAGCCGAGACCTCCGGGAACTCCAAACGAACACAAACATGGAAGATCACCGTGTGTTCAAACAGTGACGTCCAAGTCTTGAGGACGGTCAAAAATGGGGTGTCTACAGTTAGCTGTAGCATTTCATATGCCATGTTTAGAATAGCCGAGCCTGCTATATTTACATTTTTGCATGTGTTGCATTAGCATTTCCGTATAATTAGGATCATGCATGGATTTCTAATTAGCTTCTGTTTTGGTTGGAGGTATCGGTAAGTTTTTATGCTTTAGTATCCTTGCATGTGTGTGAGTGACTGCTATGATAGCATGCTTACCATGAGGCTAATTGCTTATGTGATATAACTGCCTGAATGCTTGTGGGTGAAGGTTGGGTTATTTGAATTGGAACAATTCATTAAATGTGTGTTTTAAGCCCACTAGATAGTGGCAAAATCATGTTTTTCTAAGCCCACCCAAGGGTGGCAAATCCACGTCTTAGCCTACTTGCGGATAGCACCATCAAACCATTTTCAAACAAACAAACATGAAATGTTTTGTTCCAATTCAGGCGATCCAGTCTATACTTGTATGCTGTGCGCATCACATAGTAAATCTAGGCTAATAACCGGAATAAGAACGCATAATGTTTTCAAAAATAGATATCATGGTTAGTAGAGGCCGATCTTTGATCGGGCGAGCGTGGGTGCTCACGAAGTGACCTTCCCCAATCGTACCCAAGTTCCCGAGCCGAGGCAACTTTGGTGATGACGGACACGTGGCCTTAGGCAAACGAGTCAGGGTTTCTTAAATTTCCACAAAATAAAATATTTAGGTGGCGACTCTGTATCTGGTAAAGCAGTCCATGTTTGTCACTTCTTTCAAAATCCGTTTTCTCAAAACGATTTGCCGGATTTGGACTCTTTGGTTCAGATTTAGAACCGTGACAAATTGAGAGTCCGAACTGTAGTGAGCCCAATATCGAACGGAACAGGGGACTCGTTCCCCTCGGGGCGTTTGGGGACGTCTACACGGTGCGAGTTAGATTCAGCAACAAGAGCAGTGCCATCAGGTTTAGCCGCCTCTAAGTGTTCAGCTTCAAGCTCTAAATGACCTAATATGTCCTCAAATGTTTTAACATTATCATTGTGCTTCATTTCTTCCCAAGAATAAGGAAGTGAGCGAATCACTGCCTGAACTTGTTGCTCTTGTGTCAGATTATGACCTGCTATTGCTAGCTCGTGTATCATAGTTGACATCACCCTCAGATACTGCATCATTGAATGATGTGCTTTTTCTAATAGGGATCAAATTTCATGGTCAACCTGCGCATCCTAGCCAAAGAGGTGATGTCAAATTTCTATTTGAGAGCCTTCCACATTTCAAAAGTAGTCAAAGAACCTTCAATATCTGCTATCAGGTCGTTATGCATTCTGTTTAACATCGTAAAGCGCACACATCGATCTTTGTTGCACCATTTTTGATAGGCCTCAAGATCACGACGATGCTGAGTTGTAGTGCCTTGCTCAGGCTCCGTCATCACTTGCTCAAGAGTCTCCAAAACCTTTTGCTCATTCAGGAGATACTGGATCTTATGGCGCCAAATATCATAGTTATCGCCATCCAGCTTTTATCCCTTAGTCAAATCAGCTACAATGCCTTTTGTTGCCATAGTTAACTATATCCAGAGAAAAAATGCGCAAGGGATAAAATTTTAGCACGATACATAATAATTTTGTTGCATAAATTTTAATAAAAAATACACATGTTGCAAGATTGAAAATTCTAAGCTTATAATCATCTCTTGTGCCTCTAGTGATTTTTTTTTTATCAAACATTCAATTCAATTTAATGTGAAAAAAAAAAAAAAAAAAAAAATTTGAATAGGTTTATCAAAAGAATAATCCTCTAGTACATATGACATGTAATAAGCATGATTTGAAAATTTCACATATGAGCATCTCAATATGATAATACAATCCGAAAAATGATAAAAAAATATTTTATCATAAAATTCTAATTAATATTAATCATGCATCGGGGATAGCAACATAAGTTCTAACATAAAAAATTATTCACGATGTTCCTAACATTCAGAATATTTTAAACAACAGAAAATAAATTTAAGAATTTTCCTAGAATTTTTTGGTGATTTCTTTAATAAACAAATATACAAAAAATATAAATAAATATTTCAGAAACTGAAACAGTATAACTCTTATACCAGTAAATAGCATATGATTTCAATATACTTTTGTAAAAAATTCAACTCTAAAAAATTAATTATGCATACACAGAAGCATTTTAACGTAAAAAATATTAAATTAATAATCTAGAAAAATATTTTTTTGGTTTCATAAAATCTGAAATTTAAACAGATCGTAGACAAAATAATTACAAGACTAACCATACAAGCCATGCTGAAAACAGAATTATAACGAATATTTTAAAAATAATTACGTAATTTTTTAAATTAAAACAAGTAGAGCCTTAAAAGAAACTATCCCATGCTACCTCAGGTTAGGCAGCGCGTGTATCAGTTCGTGCACCGGCGCTCATGTTAGAGCATCTCCAACGCTTAACTTCTTTTTTCATCAAATCTGATAAAAAAAATGACGATTTTTTCAATTTGATACGAGGCGCTCCAACGGTGAGCATCAAAGCAAAATTAGGGAGGTGGTCGACCGGGTGGTCGACCGGCCGGTTGACCAACCGGTCGACCGGTTTGGGCAATTTTTTTTATTTTTTTTTACCTGTTTGAACCTTTTTTGACCGGTTTGAACCTAGTTATTTCAAAGGGAACCGGTTGACCGGTTGGTCAACCGGCCGGGCAACCGGCCGGGCAACCGATGTATCTCTTTCAACGGTCAGTAACAGTGATTTGGTAAAATCCGGAACTTGTTCTCAGTTTGATACTTTTTTTGCTGATTTCTCATTTTGATATTCATTTGATGCAACGGTTGGAGCATGGAAAAGTATATTTTTCATCAAAATTTAAATCTGATATCAATTTTGGTTCACCGTTGGAGATGGTCTTAGTATACACGTCAGTGCAGCGCATCCTGTTGCGTTGTTAGTTCTGTTTTTTATTTTTTTTAATCCGATTTCACATGTTTTTTTCATTAAGGTCAAGTTTGGCATAACTTAAATAATATAAAAAATTAAAAAGTTACTATCTTATTTAAGTCACATCATCTTATTTAAATCACATCACTTCTCTAACACATCACATCAAACCCAACCTAAACCCAACTCATATAAGCCAATAAGTCAAAAAATACATTTTTTTAGAACATTCCAAACCAACCCTAATAGCTGACAACTTGGAAACATAAAATTAAAAATAATAATTCATCATCTATTAATGTAATTTTGCAGATATTATATACATGTGAATATTTATAAACAATGTAAATTTAATTACAGACAGAATAAAAAAAAAATCTGATAAAACAGTTTTGATCAATCAATAGTATTTTATGCAAACAAAAATAATATACATACATATATTATCATAAAATACTATCTGGGATAATATATCTATCTTATGGGTCTCTTCACTCTCCAATATAAACAAAACTTGGGTTCTGCCATTGTACTGTGATTGGTGTGGGTAAAACTCTAGTAGTTTTACTCTATTGCTATGGAGATTATTCAAGAGTACGTGATTCACCTTCTAAGCTGGATTCATTGTGTAATCTGTTTATCCACAAGGTATGTTTGAACCCATATAATTTTTCACTGTGTATATAGTTTTATATTTCCTTCATTGGCATCAAAGCCATTATTAAGGTGTTTTCGTGCTATTGAATATTCATGAGAATGTCTATCCCATATCAACAATTAATTAATAATTATCATCTAATATATTGACAATTATCCATATCAGGATTATCCCATTTCAAGATTATCTCATATCTTGAAATATAATCTATTATTATATTTGGATCTCTCTTAATCGGGTCATTTGTAGACACTCCATTGTTGACCGCTCTTAACACTTGGGCGCCTCAGGTTGATCACTCGATGATGAAAGTTATGCTGTACAAACATTCGATTTCTTGAACAAGAAGAGCTTCTAAGTCCCAACCTTACACCCCATTTTTGACCAAAACTATTTTAGACCTCAAAACCCTCTTTTTCAAAATATTTTTTCAAATGTTTTTACGATGTTTCGAGACTCACATTTCGTTTAAAATATTACACTTTTTGGTAAACCGAGTAAGGACAAAGTGAAAATCAGTGAACTGGAGGTGAACTCTTTGAAAAATCTTTTAAAACATCTTATTTATGAGGAAATTGGAGGGGTGGAAGAAAACTAGTTGGGAAAGAAGTTGGGCATCAATCTGTTAGGAAAGAAATGAGCAACCTTCACTAAAATAGGCATATCTCTTTTCACACTTAAGAATTTAGATGTGAGGCCACCACTATTGGAAATTAGGCTTCCGGGACTTCAATTTAGACTTAAGAATCACCTAAAACCGAGTTTGGATGAGGGAGATATGCCTGTTTGAAGTCGGGCTTGAAAACAGATTTTTGTTTGGCCGCCCATTAGTGGCCGACTGGCCACTAATAGTGTACGGCCGGCCCCTATTAGTGGCCTGCGGGCCACTTGTGTCAAAAAATAGATTTTTGCAGATATTTGTTGCCAGCTATCCCTTACAGGTGCATGCACTGCACCAGTTGTTCCTATATAGATATTTCTGACCTGAGAGGCTATTTTTTTTATATATAGATGACACCCCTCTTGAAAATAGGTTGGAAAAAATTCCAAAAGCTCCAATACTTGCATAGCGCACACACACACACACACACACTCTCTCTCTCTCTCTCTATCTTACAACCTACACATTCGCTCTCTACACTTCCTAAACCAAAAATTTAGTTTTTCTTGCTGAGGTTGTTGAGCTCAAATCTCAGCCCTTAAGAGTGAGAACTTGTTGGTTTGTCAACAAAGGAGTTACCTCTCTTCAAGAGGTATAATTTTGAGCATCTCTACACTACTTCTACCCTATATTTTCTTGCTATTTTTGAACTATTTTTACGGGCTGAAGTTTGTGGTTTAAGGCCATTAAAGGTAGATGGGTTAATCACCCTTCTTTGAACCTTGTCTCTTAAGCCTTTATACTTGTGTTTTCTATCTCTTCCTCAACTCTTTTTTCAAATTTTTACCACTGATTTTCAGAAGTTTTCAGAGGCTAAAAATGTTGCTTTGAAGTCCCAAAAATGGAAGGGTTAGCCACCCCTCCTTATGCTTGTTTATTAGCTTAAATTCCTCAATATTGTAGCTAATTTTTTCAAGCTTTTCCATGTGAATTTCAGTCCTACTTTTGACTATTTAAGGATTATTTTAGGTTGTTTATTTCATTTGTGCCTTGTACAGCATGCTTGTAGTGTAATGGTCCTCATAGGTTTGGTGCTTTAGGCCTTAGCCACCACCCTATTTGAGTTGATAGCATTTATTTCGTGCTTTCCATACTTGTGTTCATGTGTAATCACCTCTGCAACCTCCCCCCCTTTCTTGGCTTTTTTATTTATTTGAGAATTGTTTCAACCGAGTGTTGTTTAAGCTTGAGAAAAGGACCATACAATGCTAAATGGTTTAATCTCTTCGGAGGTTCATGACCAGTGCATTACCTCTCTCTCATGCCCAAAACTACTTCTTGTTTGACACTCTTCTCCATTTAGTGGACTTAATGCTCATTCTTGGATTAAAATAACTAAATAATGGAAAGGTAATTAAAAGGTGTGAAAATTGGAATAAAATTGAGCAAAATAATAAAATGGTTTGGGGTTCAATCAGACGTTAATTGAACCCATTGAGTCTTGAGTCGTTTCATACTTGTTAGTGATGAAAACAGTTCAAGAATCAAGGTCAATGGCTTCCCTTGATCAATATCATGATAGGGAGGAGGTTCATGAGTCTTTCATTGTGCATTTATTGAAATTGTATCCCTTGGTTCATAAGTCATCACGCAATGGATTTGTGCCGATTGATGGCTTGTGAATCGAGCCTACCCCTTATTTGATCTGTCTGATGATAAGGATAGACGGGGTGGACAAACATCCCCTGAGAATGATTTGTTTGCGCTCTGTTTGTTTTCCGTTGCAGCAGGAGAAACCCAAAAGTAGTGGCCGGCAGGCCACCTTTATTGTAGGGCAGACCACTATTAGTGGGCGGCCGACTACCATTTATGGCCGGCCGGCCACCTTTTTCAGCCAGGCAGTGCCACTTTCTTCACAGAGCAGAGTAGAGGAGAGGCTGAGGTGCAAAACAAGACAGAGGCATTCTCGACAGGGAAAAATTTATGTGCATGCATAAGCCATTTCCTTGCTCCTCGGGACCCGTTAAATTTGTTTTTGTTAATAGTAGTATGCTGTATCTAAAGTAGTGAACTTGTAATTAATTATTTAGTTAATTAATTCCGTAATGTAGCTAATTAGTTAATTTGTATTAATTAATTTTGTGTTGTAATTATTTAGCTTGGCTAAAATAGTTAGTTAATTCGTAGTAATTAGCTAATTCATTTATTCGAACTCTCCTGCGTGAGGGCAAATGGTAATAATGTGTATGTCTTCCAACCCTCATTTCTTTCTCCCTTTTATTTACTCGCTTATGATGGATAACATAGAGCATCATGTTTTAATTAGCATTTTCCATGCCTTGCATCCATTTGTCTTGCATGCATAAGGGTTCGGCTCATCATACTAATCAATGTCAATTACAAAATTCCTTACTCGAATACGTACGCTACCGCATGCCTTGAATTGACTCACATGTCATGTTAGTAGCCGAGCCTAGTAATTGCCTTTTGTATGTGTTACATTAGTCACTTGCATATTAGAGCATGCATTTTTCTAATTGTTTTGTTTCTTTTGGGTTGCTTTGGGGTACGAGGTAAGCACTTATTGCTTTAGCATATCACGTGTGTGTGATTGTTGCCACATCAAGTATATTTCCATGAGGCTAAGTGCTTAAGTGATATAACTCTTGAATGCTTGTGGATGAAGGCTAATTGTTTGAATTGGAATAATTTGAGTAATGTACATATGAGATCACTTTTTCAAGTGGTACGTATTCAAACAATTTTCAAACAAACATGAAATCAAAGAGTTCCAACTTTTGCAAATTAGTCTATACTTGTGTGCGTCACATAGTAAAAATAGCCTAATAATCGGAACAAGAGCATATAATGTAAATAAGAATCACATCATGATTAGTAGAGGCCGATCTTTGATTAGGCGAGTAGCGTGGTCAATTCATGACCTTCCCCTCTCATACCTAAGTTCCCGAGCTGAGACACTTTGGTGATGACAGATAAGTGGCCTTTGGCACGAGTCCCGGGTTTCCTAAATTTTCCAAAAATATTTAGGTACCAACTCTGTAATCTGGCAAAGCAGTCCATTTTGGGCGTTTTGATTCAAAATCGATTTTCCAAAAGATTTGCCGGATTTAGACTTTTTTGTGTTTATTTATTTCACATTGCACTTGTGAGATCAGATTCAGAACCACGGGAGTCTGAACTGTAGAGCTATCATATCAGAAATGAGCATGAAAAACAAGCTACACATCCCACCATGGGCGACCCAATTGGGTCTGGGTTCTAAACCCAACCCAATTTCCAACAATAATATTGGAGAACTAACTTGGGCATCGGAGGGCCCTTGACCGTTCAACGGCTGGGGAAGTTTTATCTTATAGATGGCAATCACGTGGTGGATCTGGTCATCTTTTTCGTGGGATTCCTTTATCAACAAGCACATATTTTTTTTTATACCCGTATAATTGGCATCGTCTATTGAAAATGACTTTATTCAATGAAGAAGAAGATCAAGAGGGAGATTAAAATTTTGTAGAACCTGTGTGTGGCAGACCAAACATTATGAAATTACTTTATATTGTCAAAGGCCAACAAATAAGTTGAAAATTTTATTTGGTTTATGCAACTCTCTATACTTACACTTTCACGCGGGATAAGGATCTATGAGGAGTCCATGTGATCATCATCATGACATCAATATTATTCAACAATGTAGAAATTCTGATTAATAATCCATGTAAATGGATCAACTCTGACTGATGTTGACCGATCTTGTCGTATCAAGTAGGGAAGCTTTTGATTAACTTTATGAAAAATGTTTGGTAGCTCGAATTTGAGTTTATTCGACTAGTCCGAATTTATGCATGTCGGTCGACCACCTGGACGATCACCTGGACGACTGGTGCAACACTTGTCTACCGCGACTGTCATCTTGTTGCTGGATGACCATCCGGACAACTGGGAAGCCAAAACCCAAACCATTTGGGCAAACTCAAATTTGAACTACGTAACATTGTTGTTTTATTTCCTTTCTTTTACATATGGGCACATACATATACGTGTATCTAGTGCCTAGAGTTAATGGTAAGGAGACCTAAAAAAATAAATAAATTGCAGAGCGTGTGATTTGGATTGTTGAGCAAGAATTTTCTCTTGCACTCCACTATAATTGTAATCGGCTAGCTTGACTTAGTGGAATCAGTACTAACACCTGCTACATGCCACCTTTGTGAGGCAACAACGAGCATATGGTTGGATAGATGTAGTAAAGAGCATATAGATCCAGTAGAGCGGTAGTGCATCCTACGGCTTTTTCATCTACTCCATCATCTACAAATCCATCCATCAACACTCAACATGTACGGTGTTCGTCTTCAAGGACTTCAGGGCGAACATTGGTATCCTTTCCGGCCACCTCTGCTCCATTGTTACAATACATCATGAAAGGTCGTAGATCGTGGTTTTGGGACAGACCATGGAAGGTCCGTTTGGCTATGGTCGTCAGAGTCATTTACAGGTCACCAACATCAGCGATTTACGTGTTCATGTTTTATAGCAGCACATATGTTTCTTCAAACACTATCGTTACTATTGTTCATAACTTCCCTGACTATAGTGGGACCATCATGGAGTCATAAATTCACTAAGAATTTGGAAATATTTTATTGTGTTTACACTACATCAGAATCTAAAAGGCAAGAGGATTAGATGAGATGAGTTAGAATATGTCTGAATAATATGCTGAGATGGAGTTCGCACTTTATGGATCACAAGGGCAAGATGAATTACACTGCTCTTTGGTTAAAAATTTTTAATTCCTTTTCAAGTGGGTGTTTTGCTCAGTGGAATAAGTTTGGGGATTTGCCAACTTTGAAGTTCTTGTCGAGCGGTTTTAGCACGACCTAAGGGGCAACAGTTGTTGCTGCCCTTTGTTAAATTTTTTTAAACTCCTTTCCGAGTTGGTGTTGCTCAGTGGAATAAGTTAGGGGATTTGCCAAGTTTGGAGTTCTTGCCGAGCAGTTTAAAAATGGCCTAAGAGGTAATGGTTGTTGCTGCGCTTTAGTTAAATTTTTTTAAATAATTTTAGAGCGGGTTTAGCTCGATGGAATAAGTTGGGGATTCCGACTTTGGAGTTCTTGTCTAGTGAATTTAGTATGGCCCAAGGGGCAATGATTATTGCTGCCCTTTGGTTAAAAATTTTGAACTCATTTTCTAGCTAGTTTTGCTCGGTGGAATAAGTTGATGGATTGTCCAACTTTGAAGTTCCTTACCATGCAGTTGGAGCACGGTCCAAGGGGCAAAGGCTGTTGCTACCCTTTAGTTACAAATTTTAAACTCCTTTTCTAGCGAGTTTTACTTGGTGGAACAAGTTGGTGGTTTGTCCAACTTTGGGATTCCTTATCGAGCTGATTTTGTTCGCCAAGAAGCAAGTTTGTGGTTTGTTCAACTATAAAATTTCTTGTCGATCTAATTTTTCTTGCCAAGAAGCAAGTTGGTGGTTTGTCCAACTTTGGGATTCCTTGTCGAACAGATTTTGTTCATCAAGAAGCAAGTTGGTGGTTTGTCCAACTTTGGGATTTCTTGTCGAGCAGATTTTGCACACCAAGAAGGTAGTTAGTGGTTTGTCCAACTCTAGGATTTCTTGTTGAGCGAATTTTGCTCGCCAAGAAGGTACTTGGTGGTTTGTCCAACTTTGGGATTCCTTATGAAGCAGATTTTGCTCGGCAAGAAAAAAATTGGTGGTTTGTCCCACTTTGGGATTCCTTGTTGAATGGATTTTGCCTGTCAAGAAGCAAGTTGGTATTTTTTGGTAGTCTTAACGAGGTTTGGCATTCTTGGAATAAGTCCTAGCAATGCTAGGAATTTTTGGAATAAGTCCTAACTAGATTAGGCATTCTTGGAATAAGTTTTGACAGGGCTAGGCATTTTCAGAATAAGTTTTAACAAGATTAGACATTATTAGAATAAGCCCTAATGCTCATATATCGTTTTAGCTAGCAATATTACATGATTATTTTTATCTTAATAATAACAAAAAGCTTCCACTCCTTCATTGGGCTCAAAGACAATGAAAGCTTAGGGGCAATTGAGAGGGAATAAAAATAACCATAGGAATTATGTGGGTCCTATCACTGCCACATGGCATAATTTTGGATTATCACGTGTATGGCAATTGTCAAATCCTCATCAAAACTATATTAGTATTTCATGTTGTGTAAAACTCATCAAGAGATGAAATATTATCAATATAGAAGTCCTAAATAACTAAAGATTGTTTGGGATAGGACTTCGGGAATATTCAAACTATTTGCTAGGCAAGTCACTGCCTATTATAAATAGACCACACCTCTATGTGCTGAGGTAGGCCTTTTCTCTCTATGAATATGTCCATTAAATATTTTGATAATATTGGAGGACTAACTTAGGCATCGGAGGGCTCCTGTCATTCAACGGCTAGGGGAGCTCTATCTTGTAGATGGCAATCACGTGGCAGATATGGCCATCTTCTTTGTTGGAATTCTTCATCAACGAGCATGTATTTTTACTAAAATATATATTTATCTTTGTTTATTTTAGTATTTATCCACCATCTACATTAGTTTTGGTCACCTTAGCCTTACGAAAAGAAAAGTTAATGTAATTATGTCAAAAATCTAGGGCAGTTATATATTTTCCCAAACCGCTAGCGAGGTGAGTGTAATCTTTTATCTTTTTATCGTTGGTATGAAATGATAATTGAAAATTTAACTTTTAATGTGTTTGGATTGAGTATTTGTTGAGAAATAATTTTGAAAAAGTAAGAAGTATTAGGAAAGATAACTCTGTTATAATGTCACTTTCATTTTCTCACTAAAATGGTGAGAAATCAAACGGATTGATTTTATATTTTTTATAATACCAAGATTATAGATAAGAATACAAAAGAAGATTTATTTATTTAATCCATGTCTTTATTTCACATGCTTCGTTTTCTTACTCTTCTAAACATGATAATGAGAAAAAACACAGTTATTTCATGTCTTTTCTTTTCTTATTCAAGTAAGATATATAATCATAACAAAGAGTTACAACCTGTTTCAATTGTGTGATTCGGAGAGAAAATAAAATAAAATAATCAATTGCTCTTAATCTTAATCACTTGTTTAGGTTACTAAAAATGAGAGAAATTGAGAGAAATAAATTGATTTATCTTAAAACTCATTTTTTGAATCCTTCCAAAAGTGAAGAGATTGGGAGAGAAAAGAAATAAGATGATTATTAATTTTTTTGTAATATCAAAATTGTCCATCTAACTATTAAAAAAGTGTAATATAAAAATTTATTTTAGTAATAAACTTGAAATAATTTTTATTTTGTGTTTTTATTTTTATTTTTTTATGTCTATATAATAAAACAGAATGATTTTTAAAAATGTCCCTCTCACATAATTGGTTAGAACGGCTAAGATCAATCTATCTATGAGATTAACAATTAGATTTGTTTGAGTAAAAATAAACTTCGTGCCCAAAGAGGGTTGAACACTTTCTTAGCACCCTCTCACCCTCTCTTTCATTTTTTTTCATATTCTTTTTCTTTATTCTCTATTGTTAACTACTTGCAATTCACTCCCCATCTCTTTCCTTATTTTCTTTCTAAAGCATAATTGTTTTTGAAAATCTCTCTCACAATTAATTAGAACGACTGAAATCAAACTATTTATGAGATTAATGGTTGGATTCACTTGATCAAAAATAAACTTCTCGTCCAAGGAAGTTTTAACACTTTTCTAACACCTTGCTCTCTTAGCTTTTTTTTCCTATTCTTTTTCTCTATTTTTTCATCCTAACTATTTGCGATTCACTCCCTATCTCTCTCTATCTCTTTCCTTATTTTCTCCATAAAATATAGGATTATCTATTTATGTAAATTTGAATGAATTACAATAATAATTGATTGCCCGAGTTATCAAAACAATATTGTACTTTCACTCCTAATAGAAATTGTTTACTTATCTTTTAGAACATGATCATGAGCTTGAAAATTTATGACTATTTTCTTGCTGGACTTTCAGCTTTGGTACATTTTTTTTTTTTTCTTTTTGCACAGTGATGACCATGCATGGGGACCCATTCCTATCCATCTCTTACAATCACAGAAACCTGTCTCCCTTGCCATTTGTTCATGGCTTGGCCAAAAACAGAAGTGATAGTGGAAGAGAGAATTCTTATATATTTTCTTATATTATTTTTTACTATTTTCTTTTCTATTATTTTTTAAGCATTTTGTCTAATTTTTTTTAGCATGGTGATGATGGCTATGGATTCAATTGGGGGATCTGACCATGATGACGACAATGAGATACCTATATTCTTGACTAAATGTTGCTTTGAATATACACTTTTTTTTAAATAAGTTTGGAGTTTTTCTCTTTACCATCTTTTTATTAGACCAATTTATTTTTATGTTTTTCTAATTGAAGAGTTTGGTTCAAGAACAAGTCAATCCTTTTTTTTTTAGTTATAAAATACAGTTTTAATCATTTAATTTTGTACAATGTTTTTTAACTTGTCTAAAATAAATTGTGGTTGCATATAAATTGGGAAGGAAAGGGGGAGATAGGCCAATTGCATGAAAGTGATTGCTTTTGATTAGTATTAAGAATAAAGATTGGAACCCCCTTTCCCCCACCCCTTTTGATCCCCTTTCTTTTTTGATTGGTCACTCTTTCTTTTTCTTTTTCTTTTTTTTCTCCTCCTCCAATCACCACCCGCCATGTGTGTGTGGAGGGTGGTGGAGGTTGAAGTTTGAGGGGGTTTAAATCACTGCTGATTAATAGGGTTTGACTTCTCTTATTTCATATATTTGAGGAGTCTATCACAAGTTTTATTTTAATGGTTCGAACAATTTATTTCGTAAGACCTTCAATTTATATTATCCATGAAACATATTAGATCAATACAATAATTATAATATTTTCATTTTGTCAAGTTTGTCTCTAAAAAATATATTTTAAAAAACATATCTATGAAGTTTCAAAATTTTCATAATTTAATTTAATTTAAAAATTTTCATGAAATTATGTATCGCTTTGATCCTCCGTCTCCTCTTAAAACTAATCAAATGAAATTATGCTCACCCCTAAAAATCCATTTGTTTGTCAGATTAGATTTGATGGGTTTATTAGTACGCTAAATGAGTGGATTATCAATGTGTTGGTATAACGTTAGAGATATAAAATAAATTATGTTTATTCATGCACTGGTGTGGTGGCATTAATTAGTTAGGATTAAATCTATAAAATTATATAAAAATCCTCATTATACAAAATGTCACTTTATTATTTTTGTAAAATGGGGCGCAGTAAGGCCATTTCACCTTCAATTCCCGAATCCCATTGGATTGGATTAACAAACTCAAGTTCCCTATGAGATTGTTAATCCCTCCTTGTATGGATTTCATTGTCCCATGAAACTGTAAATCCTATGATAGTTTTTTTAAAACAAACCTTTGGGAACACCTAAAAATGCCACATATATATATATATATATATATATATACTAGCGGTAACCCGTGCGATGCACGAAAAAATAAACTATATACATTTTGTATGATATATAAATTATTCTAATCTTGAATTATATTTTAATAGCAGCAAGCCATGATGTTAGGCCATCTTGGTTGATGTTAACAATAATTAATCTACAAAATTTCACAATAAAAATTTGATATACATAAAAAATTGTTAATTATAAAGATTGTTAGGATAATAGTATTACAATCACTTGCTAACATAAATAATTTGTATCAGACTATAGTGTCATGCAAAAAAACAAAAAAACAAAAAAACAAAAAAAACAAAAACAAAAACAAAAACAAAGCATTAAAAGAAATAAATTGTATAAGTTATCATAAATTTACTTATTTTAAATCAATGATTTATATTATTATTGTGGGACCAAATTATGAATAAATCTCAACTTTTAATTATAATTTGTAAGTAACCATTCTCCATAACTTGAATATTGGCGGTTTGAACTTCCATCGACGAATAGTCTGAATGAATCGCCGATGTAGATGCTGCATGGTCTGAGC
>NW_021032607.1:328317-495713 GCF_004153795.1 Camellia sinensis | reverse complement strand
TACATTGGACATAGACAAGCTTTCAAATATCGATATTACTCACAGTGATCGGCTTGTGGATTTGCCCTGGAGCTTGACCCTACACATTTCATGAACACAAAAGGGCTTACTAACAGTTCAATCCGTTCTTTGATTCACATATTCCTCTTTAGGCTTTATTCTTATCTCATTAACTCATTTACAATGCTTAACATATGCCTAAAAGTGCTTACAAGTAAAAGAGAACGGAAAACGAAACACAGAACGAGCATACAAAATTTCAGAGAATAGGGTCCCCGCTCGAGCGTCAACTTCCCCGTTCGAGCGGACCCTTAAGGCCTGCAAAAGTACTGGTTGCATGAAAAACACGCTCGAGCGTGAAATAGAGCGCTCGAGCGGAAGGCCTGTCTACAAAAGCTCCCGCTCGAGCGTGAGATAGCCCGCTCAAGTGGACACCCAACTCTGCAAAAAGTGCTGGGAGCACGATTTCTCGCTCGAATTTGTTTATTTCCCTTATAAGCTTTATGAGTTGCTAATTGGGATTGTGGACAAAAGTTTGACATGATAGAGATGAATGGACCAAAGGTTGTTTTGATAGAAATGAATGGACCGAAGGTCGTTTTGACATGAATGAGTGGGCCGAAGGCCGTTTTGACATAAATGAATGAACCTAAGGTCGTTTTGACATGAATGTATGGACCGAAGGCCGTTTTGACGTAAATGAATGGGCTGAAGGCCGTTTTGACAAAAATGAATGAGCCGAAGGCCGTTCTGACAAAAATGAATGGGCCGAAGGCCGTTTTGACATGAATGGAAATCTGATTGGACCAAACGCCAGTATGTTTGGAACTACAGTCATTTGATCTGAATTTTATATAAGTGTATATATGTTAAGCAGAAATATGCATAGGGCCCAAGGCCGTTCGGAGCATGTTGTTCTTCATATTGCTTATGTAACTTATGTATTCGATATTATTCATTGGGCTATCGTTCACGCTCATTCATGTGTTTGTAGGTGAGCCGAGGGAAGTCCAAACCCAGCCCCAGTGAAGTCTGCCAGGAACAACATGAGTTTTGGAGAGTCAGCCTTGTGTCTCACGTACGAGACCCGTCCTTGCCATTTTGTTATGTATTTATATTTTGTCTTGTTGGCAAGAACATTTGTGTACATCTGTATATAGTTTTGATATGGGTTGACTTAGTTTGGATGATCCTGTCAGTAAAGGATTTTGTGATACTGTGCTTGTTGTGGGTTATTAACGTATATGTGCATGGTTTGTTTTGAGTGCATATAAGCACGGCTCTATGGACAAAGTTTTAAAATTTTGCTTCCATTTGGCCCCTTTACTCTGATGAGTTATGTCTGTTAAGGTTCGAGGCCGTAGGTAATCTCAGGATTATTGGCCGGTTATATCCTTAACCCATAGGGGCGGGTTCGGGTCATGACAGCACAACTCCATGGATATTGTATATTTGTTATTTGCTTCTATTAGCCCATTAATCTACTAATTTTTTCAGAGGCCTTCAGTAATTTTAAAATTACTGTCCGATTTCGATGCTAGACCACATTACCATAATATTATTCACTGAGCTTGGCTCATACTTTTATATATATATATATATATGTAGGTGATTAGGGGAAGGAGCACCATTAGTGGACGTGATCATGTCATGAGGTCCTTTTTTATTTTCTTCTTCTTTTATTTCTTTTACTCTTTTGGGAATGAAGTTCTTGAAAGATGAGTTTTGTATAGAAGCATGTCTGTACTTTTGGATGCACATGCTGTACTTTTCTTTTGTTTTGTAAATGATGTAAATTATATAGGAAATAAGCAATAAAGATGTGCGTGTTCTTCATCTTACCTATGCTTCACTCTATGGACTTATAATTAAATTACGGAAGTTCCGTTGTTTAGCCCTGTATATTTATTAGTTGTTTTGTGATATTGTCAAGACAGACCTTTGGTAATCAGAGATTACTAGCGAATCACCACTCCAATCTATAGGGCTGGGCTGGGGTAGTAACATATATACTCTGCATTTGAGTGTTTCAAAACTATCAAGAAGAACATAATTTAGATCAAAGAGCTTCGATTTTGGTGTCAATTCTGGTAAGCATAATTTTTCTTAGGGGGGCATTTGATTGATATTTGTTTTGTAGAATCTTTTAACAAGCTCTAAGCCAATCATTTTTCATTTTGTAAATACTCTAGAAATTAATGAAAAATTAAATTACATTAATTTTCCTTAAAGTTTAAAGCAAATATAATAAGTTTTATAATTTTAATATAATTACATTAAGTTCACTTCAGGTTTTAATTCAATAGTTTTTCTCATATTATAAAAAATAAAATAAAGTTTTGGACTAGTTAATTGGGCTTCTAAGTCATACCATGAGCTCTACTCTAACAATCTAATTCGTTATTTTGTAGGTATTTATATGCATATCATCTTAATTCAATTATTATATATTATTTTATTATATTTATCTTTAAAAAAAATAATTTATTTTTAAAGTTATTGTTGCTGTATTTAATTTTTTTTAATCTAACTATAACTATCAAATCATTCTTTTATAAATAATCTGCTCATCAATACC
Source organism: Camellia sinensis (assembly GCF_004153795.1). Classification (NCBI taxonomy): domain Eukaryota; kingdom Viridiplantae; phylum Streptophyta; class Magnoliopsida; order Ericales; family Theaceae; genus Camellia; species Camellia sinensis. The sequence continues at coordinate 493,135 of NW_021032607.1, read as the reverse complement.
TAAAAATAAATAAATAAAATTATTGAAATATGACCCATAATTAACCATATGGTCTAACAACTTAATCCAATCACTACACGTTAAGAAGATCTAACCAAAAAAATAAAAAAAAATAAAAAAGTGTAGTGTGTTGCAACTATTGTAGTTAGGGGTGTAAATTTGGCCCGGCTCGACCCGACCCGACCCGTCCCACTTCGGCACAGGCTCCAGCCAGCCCATGCTAGGCTTCGTTTGTTAATTTGGTCCGGTCCGGCCCGACCCGACCTGACCCGACCCGACCCACTTGGGCACAGGCTCCGGCCAGCCCATGCTAGGCTTCGTGAGTTCCAGCCAAAATTTGGGTCGGCCTAGCCCGACACATGGCCAAAAAATTAGGCTCAGCTTAGGGGGTATTCGGGCCTTGGGTGGGCTAGTGGGCCTGGGCCTAAACTCGGTCTTAGGCCGAGCTTGGGTAGGATTTGAATATTTTTTTTTCATTTTTTTTATTCTTTTCACCAAAATTTTATTTTTTCCCACCAAAACTGACACTAGGCCTCCGGCGAGCTGGGCCTAGCCTCTGGTCGGGTTTTGAGTAGGCCACGAGAGGGATGATGGGCCGAGTCGAGGGCCGATGGGCCGGGCCAGGTCGAGCTACAAAATGGTGGCCCAAGCCCAAGTCTAGAGTCCTAGGCTGAGCTCAAACTCAGGCCTAATCGAGTCAAGCCCACCCTAAGTTACGGGCCATTTTTACCCTCTTAATCGTAGTTAAAAATTGAAAAAACTACAATTTAATAGACAATGCAAAAAAAAAATTTAAAAAAAAATAAAAATAAAAATAAAAAAACAAAACAAAACAAAAACGAAAAAAAAAAATTAATAAAAAAAATTTAAAATTTTAATTAGTAATAGTTATAAAAAAATTATTGATTTGTAATTATTTTTTAAAGAGAAAATTAATGAAAAGTCCAAGGTAATGAAGGTATAAGACATTAGATCCAGTGAATATTTATTGTTGGTGAGAGGTCCACCTTTTGTGAAATAATTTAATGAGAAGTCCTTTCGTTGATTTTAGTAGACATTTTGTTTTTAATTTTAACTCTTAACTTATTTATTGACTTTTTATTTTTATCTATTTCGCTGTTTTTTACCATCTGTTTAAATTAATATCTATTTGTTCAAATTTTTTTCTTATTTCCATTTAAATTAATTTGATTATCTGTTCAAATTTTGGCTATCTGTTTAATTTTTTCTCTTTATCTACTCAAATATCTGTCTAAAATTTATTATCTATTGCAATTTGATTTGTGTAAAATTCTATTTGTTGAAATTTTTGTTTTAATTTTTATCTGTACATTTTTTATCTGTCTAAATTTTTTCTTAAATCTATTTGTTCAAATTTCTCTACTTTTTTTTTATTTTTTTATTTTTTATATAGTTTTCCTATCTGTGCAAATCTCTCTCAACATAGATGATCCATTATATGTTTAGAATATTCACTCTCAAATTATTTTACATACAGATCCATCATCCGCAGACACACACCCACATACACAACTCCTCATCATCATTATCATCTTCTTCCACAACCATCTCACAAAAAGAGCACTCTGTTTTTGGAAAATGAAAAAGAAGGAAGAAAATATTGGGAAAAAAGTGTGAAATCCTCCTCATTTCAAATCAGTAAATCAAAACATAACGTAAAGTTCAATCACAAATGTACATATGTCAGTGTCTATCAGCAAATTCACAAAAAATAATTAGATCTTGTTCATTGTTTAACAGTTACCAGATCCAATTGTCCGATCTCTGTAGTTCTCTGATATTCAGATATAGATCTGATCTTCTATTATTCCAAATCCAGATTTGGAGACTCCACCACCATGCCCCCAAACCCCAATCTAACTCTCCTCCGGCGAACTCTTATCACAACTAGAGACTCCACCACTGTCGTCGTTGCCTCCACTCCGCCGTCCATCCACCACTAGTATCCCTCACCGCCGACGTCGTCTCCATCATCGCTGCCATCATCACCAGATCGGACATCCACGGTTCAAACAATACATACACATATATAGATAGATCTTCTCCGACCAAGCCCTAGGATCGAGATACATATACATAGATCTTCTCCGACTAAGCCCTAATCCCCTTTCTCGACCAAATCACTGACCTTCTCCCCCGAATCGCAGCCATCAGAGCCCCCGCCTACCATCATCAGATCATCGGCGAGGTGGATGGGGTAATTTGATAATTTTGTCAGAATTAGTTCTCATGCTCATAATAAGGTTTTATTTGTGATAACTTAAAAAAGTTAAAAAATTATTATTCTATTTAAGCCACATTAATTTTGTCAGAATTTGTTCTCATGCACATAATAAGGTCTTATTTATCATAATTTTAAAAAGTCAAAAAGTATTATTTTATTTAAGTCGCATCATCTTATTAAAATCACATTATCGCTCTACCATATCACTTTAAATTCAACCCACACTTAATCTATATTTCATAAAAAATTAAAAAATACACTTATTTAGATCATATCAAACCACTCCTAAATTAACACCGGCATCTTTAGCCAAAAAAAAATTTTTAAGATCGAATTTTAGTCCTAATACCCTTTTTTAAAACTATATGTTTTTCTTTTAAAATTTTCACTCGTCATCGTCGTACATGTGCTGTCTCAAACGAACATACTAGAGAGCAATGACTTAAAACTCAGATCGGACCGGTGGAACGGGGATTCAGGGCAGGAAAGAACCTAAAATCCAAACTAGATTGAAAATTGGTTTAGATTGTGAAAATCGAAAGAATCGTCTGTTCAACTGGGAAAATCAATGATCCGATACCGATTTTGAAACGGCCTGACTGTTAGCAAATCTTTAATTTTTTAAATTTATTTATTTATTTATTTTTTCTTTCTTTCTTTCTTGTATATATAAATATATATATGTATATATAAATAAATTTTAAAATTTTGACTAAAAAATGTTATTTCAAGAGTTTTCTCTCATGAGGAGTCTCATAGAAGCTTGAGGAAATTATGAAACTCTATTCACTATACTTGGTTGTGTTTTTTTAAAAACACTTTTCAGAAAATTTTATTTTCTTATTTTTTGTATTTTTTTTGTTTTTACTGAATTTTTTTAATATTTTAAGTAATTTTTTTTTACTTTTTAGACATACCTAACATAAATATACCTAAAAAGTAAAAAATTTGTGAAAAAAACCTTTTAAAAATTCACTAATACCAAAAATACAAAAAAATACGGGAATTCAGCAATTTTTTTTATATTTTTATGTATTCATTAAAATTTTAAAATATTTTTTCACAATTTTTTATTTTTTAAATATATCTAAGTAAGGTGCATTAAAAAAAGTAAAAAAAATGTTTAAAATTTTAAAAATATTTACTAAAAATAAAAAAACATGAAAACCAAAAAACTGAGTTTTCAAAAAACTTAATTTAAAAAACTCAAACCAAACACACTGATTGCTATTTATAGAAAAATATTTTTCAAAAAGAACTTACAAAATTCTATGTGGAATTCAATCAAATTATTTGAATTATATTGATTGGAGGGAGAGTTGAATCAGCCTATTGCTATTTATTATTCAATCAATTTATTTGGAGGCAATGCTAAAACAAATTAATTTCTTTAAAACAAGTGATTTTTTCTTATCAATTATGACTTTATTAAATATTATTAATAAATACTATGTAACAATTTTTATTTTTATTTAAGTATTTTTATATATTTTTATTTGATTGAAACGGTAACCCATTTACTCAATCACTTTTTTTTGATTCGCCTATCGATTCAATTTTTAAAACATATCACTTTTTTGATTCTTTCAAACCATATTATTATTATTTTTTATTCGTTCACCGAATCGATTTTTCAAACATTACTAGAGAGTATATCTTCCTTAGACCCTACCCCTCCAATCTCCTTGTGATGCACACAAATACTATAAAAATTATCACAAACAGACACACAAAAAAAGTACTAATCACCACATGACATGTCGACGGTATGTGACACACCCTTCATCGGGAACAGATGATTGCCCAAAAGTTTCACCACCAACTAGTCAAATCAAATGTACCAGATGAAATTAGCTCCTAATTGTTTAACATGTAAAGAATTATCGACCATCCAATTAGTGATAAAGTCCACATGTGCACATCCCGAGAGATTAATCAAATCTTATCGTATGGGCATGTTGTCCTTAAACTCTTTTGGGAGGGCTGAAGTGGTTGTGGATAAGTTATTAGTTGATCAGAGACAGCGACGCGTGTTTTATGTGTATTGTAATTTAAAAAGAATAATACTTGGGACCCTTTTTTGGGGTCACCCCCTTACCTCCTTTGCCACGTGGCAGGGGGTGATTGGTAGAGCAGGAAAAAAAAGAAAAAGAAAAAGTAAAGGTGACCAATGAGAGAGAGAGTGGGTCAAAGGAGGTGAGGGAAAAAGAGGGATAAATCATTACTCATTTAAAAATGTCTAAGATTTTTTTTTTTTTTATCCACTCTTTTTGATTCTCTTTCTCATAGATTGGATTTTTTTATTTTTATTTTTTATTTTTCTTCTCTTTCAATTATTACTTGTCACGTGTGTATAGGAGGTGATGGGAGTAGTGATTGGAGGAAGTCTCCATCACTCATCTATTGTAATTAGTGACAGAAATAAGATTCGTAATTTTATAATGGAAAATGTTTGAGGGCCACAATTTGGCTCAAAACCCTCAAAACGACGTCGTTTTGGCATGTTTTGCACCAAAAATGACGTCGTTTTGACAATTTTGAGCCATTGTGACCACAAAAATTGTGATCCTCTAACATTGTTGTTTTATAATGAGTAATTAAAAAAAGAATGTAATGATTTGTGATTAACCAAGAACATAATCTCATAATCTCATAGTATCCTAGTCCAACTAATAATTTTTCATTGCTTTGTCGTGTGTGCAAATATTTGGATGGGATGTGTCATGTCCGATGATGGGGCCGTTTATTTTCTTGGGTGGACTCGCCTATGGGGTTAGACAATAGGGTTTGATTTAAGTATCTTCTTGACAAATGAAATTGTGCCACGTCAGTATCCCCATGATGAAATGGTTGTGAACTGAAAAAATATTCGACGTATATTTGGTCTAGTTTTTAAAGATTTGTTTTAGAATTTTTTTTTTTAAAAAATTAAAATTTAATGGTGAAAAGAAGTTTAAAAAAAAAAAAAGGAATACTTATTATTTATATAAATTTTAATTTTTGAGATGTTAAAAATAATTTTTAAAAGTTTTAAAATATCTTTTTGATATTTATTTGGGACAATTGTGAAAAAAATTCCAAGGTTTAACCTATAACGTCCCAAAAATATTGACAACAGATACTCTCATAATTCTCAACAGATATACGAAAGCTCATAGTCTCAATCGTAAAATATCAAAATCATTTCCATAAACTAATATTCATTCTTTGATTTCCTCAAAATATTACAAAAGGCCCCACATGCATTGATACATTCATTAATATTAAATTATGAATCTATAGCATGTGATAGATTTACAAAGGAACAAAGAGATAAAGAGACGTTTATGTCATAATGGCTTCCAAGAAGATGTTTAGTTATAGCAAAAGTGAGTTGAAGCCTAATACAAGGAAAAACCTTAGGCTTGTACAAAAGATAATTGTAAAACAAAAGAAGATGAGCCTTCAGCTCAACAATCCTCCCAAGCTAACTCTTTAGCAGAGTCATATCATCGTACCTGAAAGTTAGTTTCCACATAGGGTGAGCTAAAACCCAGTAGATATTAATTTATTATTCTTTATAATGCTTAACAAAATCATATGGTGAATGCACATGAATGCCATTTGCCAAAACAATGCATTTTCTCTTTCAAATAATGCAATGCTATGTTTATAATTCAATTCATCAACTATTACTTCCAAAACAGAAAACAAGGTAGTGGATACATACATTGAGAATTTCTAGATACGTATCTGCCAATAAGCTATACAAGTACTACCAAAGCCATTTTCACCGGTATTAACCGGAAGGATCGGAAGCTAACCATGCAAGTTTCTGGACTTTCACTAAGGACACACAGTCTAATATAGATAATAACCACAACCACACTAACTAGATTCACCACAGTATTCACCCATTTTTTTTAAAACAATATATTTAAATATATAAATTATTAAATTTGGAGTAACAATACATGTTGAACTCCATTATCCAACTCAACAAGGATCCAAACGTTGCCCTATCATTTTCCTCCTTATTCAAAATTATGATTTCCAAGGTTTTCTGAAACAAAATCTATTTCTTTCAAAAAGCCTCATTCAAAAGAAATTTCATGATTTCAACACTTCTCATCAACAAAACCATTCCCATAACATTTCAAAGGAAGCATTCCCAAGACCCTTATTTTATAGTTCAAAATAAACCCAAATACTACTTTATTCAATGGCACATAACCATGCTAAAAATCATATAGAAATGTTAAAAGAATCCCTACTTCAATAGTAGAAAGAGATGGGAAGAACAATCCTAAAATCAATGGAGGTGAAAGCTTAAACTTTCCAGACTAAAATGATCACCTTGACGAGCTATATCCTTTTACTCAAGGCACCAAGGTGGCGAGATTAATGGATTTAGGTAGATTAGAGGTCTAAGGTATGAAATTTAGAGAGAATGTACGCGAGAGAGAGAGAGAGAGAGAGAGAGAGAGAGAGAGAGAGATGGCTCAGAAAGATTTTAGGGAGAGAAAAACAGAAAAGTGAAATAAAGATATTTTCTCGTAGCTTTGTACTAACAAACCACTCAAGCGACCAAAACACTGCTCGAGTGTCAGACACAGAACATCACTCAAGCTAACAAACCTAGGCTCGAGCGAAGATAGCAAACTCACAGAAGATTAATCTTACAGAACATATCGCTCGAGAGAACAAAACACTGCTTGAGTGCAGAATCCAAACTCTTAGAAGTTGAGAATGCAAATAGACCATCACTTGAGCGACCAAAACACCGCTCGAGTGAAGAAAGACCTGCTCCTAGAAGTTTAGCTCGCAAACACAGTTTTGGGGAGAAACAAAAGATCGCTCGAGCGACCAACTCACTGCTCGAGCAAACCCAAGAACAAATAGACAGAATTTTCCCAGAAATACTAAGTCTTAACCTGTTCAAACAATCTCAAAACCAATTTCTCAACTCTCAAGCAACAATATAAGACTATAATAGATATAAACATCAACAAATGATACCAGACTCCAAACCAAAGAGTGTAAAAGGGTCGAGTCTTAACCCGGGCCACTATAATGGGTGATTAGGGAACATAATGGGACATGATGGTTTGTGATTGACCAAGAGCATAGACATGTAGTGTCCCTAGACCAACCAATAATTTTTCATTGCTTTGTCGTGTGTGCCATTATTCGGATGGGATGTGTAACATTTGATGATGGGGTAGACAATAGGGTTTGATTCGAGTATCTTCTTGACCAATGGACTTGCGCTACGTCAGTATCTCCCATGATGAAATGGTTGTGAGATGGAAAAATATTCGACGTATATTTGGTTTAGTTTTTAAAAATGTGTTTCAATTTTTTTTTTCAAAATTTAAAATTTAATTTGGTGAAAGAATTTTAAAAAAAAGAGTACTTATTATTTTATATAATTTTATCTTTTAAGATATTAAAAATAATTTTTAAAAATCTCAAAATATCTTTTTGATATTTATTTGGGATAATTACAAAAAAAAATTCCAAGGTTTGACCCTTGTAACAAAATAAATTTTGAGTTTTTGGTTTTGTCAATCTAAACCCTGAACTTTTAATTTGTTTTCAATCTAAATCATTTGTCTATTTTCGTTAAGTAAAATAAACGAAAAAAGGCTTGTTTCATTTTGTTTGTTTAAAATTGCTTGGGAGGATCTTGGAGCTTAAGGCTCGTTTTGTTTGTTTTCTTTTGTATAGCCTAGGGCTTTGTTGTATTGTGCTTATGACTTACTTTTGTTGTAACCAGGAAAAGTCTTGGAAATTTGTAGCCTATAAGGCATAAACTTGTATATAGTTTAACTGTGGTTTTTGATCAATCACATGCTATAGATTTATATTTCAAAATCAATGAATGTATTAATGCATGTGATATGATTTTGAATAACTTTAAGGGACATCTATTAACAAAATACTATCTTAGAAATGTTCCTTCATATCAAATGTTTGGGATTACTTATAAGCTTCCGCATATATAATGGATTTAATGAGTAGTTCGGGCATCCATATATTTTTTTAGGGCGTTACAAAGTGTGTATTGGTGAGAAATGAGAATAATTTTCCTCTCTTACCCTCATTTCGTAATCGTATATTAGTCACATTACTGACTTTTGCTAAAGACTTAAGCAATGGAGTAACATAATGGGGACATTGACATTATAATCCCCATTGACCCTAAAATTGAATGTACCTTTAGTGATCTACAAGTGTCATTCTGAGCCAATTATTAATATATGTTTTTTATAATACTTAAGATAGAGCAGGACCTAGTAGACAATACCTTTAACTTGTGGGATTGCAATCATTTATATCTAACTTAGGAAGTGTTTGGTGGAAATTAGTTTAAGTTAAAAGTTGATAATCAGAAAGTAAAAACTAAAAGCACCTCTCACCCAACTTCTGAAAAATCATCTTTTTTCAGCTTATTTAAGCTATTTCTGCCTAATAAAAAAGCAGAAACTGCACCAAACTGTCTGGCACAAGCTCCCATATTGAAATAAACTATAAGCTGCTTCCACAATCCTCACCAAACACCCCATTAAGATCTTGGTATAAAACCTTAAATTTGTCCACAACAACAACTATAAAAATATCAATGAAATTAATCAAAAGTCCATAATTTTACATAGGGTTTTTACCCATAAATTCCATAACTGGAACTTGTATCCCATTTAATTATATTCATAATTTACAATTCCATTTAGTCTCATAACTTTTAAAAGGACTAAAAAACTTCTTTAATGTATCTTTAAATTTGGCAATGAAATCCCAAATTCAACATGTTGGTTAATAATAGGAGGAGAATTTTTTAGAGTATCTAATTTAATTTATCTTCTACAATATGATTTATTTTTATTATATTTATTAATTATTACAAAAATCTACATTGTCAAAAAATAAAATAAAAATTACCATAGTTATATAATAATGTGAATCTCTGTGAAGTGTCAGACCCTAACATTTGTAAACCTTAGTAAGACCCTTACTTTGAAGTTATTATTATAAAAGCTCTTTGTTTCTCGTTTATTTGCAATTTTAATTCTAGAATTGAAAACGCATCGTGGACGACCCCGTACAAACCCTAATTGACCCCAGTGGCATAGTAATCATTTCTAAGACTCTAATATTAATTATTTAACTCTCTAAGTATGGATTGATTGCACAAAAACCTAGTTTTCAATTTTTGTCATTTTCGTTCGGTTAGCTACCATTTATTTCAAAACGAAGCAACTCAAACCATATTATTTTTCCTAACACTATTTTTATTAGTTCTACACTTGAAGAAGATATTCTAATTGAGCCCAAGCTCTCACACTTTATTTAAATTTCACCTTAACCCCAAATCATTCTTTATATATATAAAAAAGTACAAACCATTTTATATTCTTTATTGTCAAAATATCTACATTATATATAAGAGTTTATACACAAAAATAATTTGAAAATCACAAAAAATCCTCCTCGCATGGCCAGCTACCTTGATTTGTATATATATGCAGTACTTTTTGAAACATATTGCGTAAATCTAGGAAGAAAACTTGACCATGTGCCATGAATCAATGTATGTGTTTGTACCTCTAACTATATCCTAGATAAATCTATAACTAGATCATGTTTAACATTTAATTAGGCCTCCTAATCACCCCTTATTCCATTACACCTCAACTAAATCCAAAACTTTCCCATTCCATTGGAACCAAGGGCACTTTAGACAATTCATCACAATTTTTCTATAAATACACCTCCTCTCTCAACACTTTTTGCACATCAAACACATACACACACTCTATATTTTCAGCAAAGAGGAGAGAAAAAGGAGATAAAGTGTGAGCTTTGAGAGAAGAAGAAAGAAAGTGAGCAATCTTGTAGATTTTATTCCAAGAAATTAATTAAACAATCATCCTTTAACTAAATGTCTTGTAGATGAATTAGAATTTTATTCAGAATGGAAGACTTGGCCACCACTTCCTCATCTACCATTTTTCATAAAATTAAGGTTCCTTTGAAGTTATTGGCCCAAAAAGTTTTACTTGATGAAAAAAACTTTCCATAATTTCCAAAATCTACTCAAATTTTATTTAAAAAACTTTCCAAGGAATTATATATTTTATTCCAAGAAATCAATTAGACAAACCTTCAAGGTTAATGCCATTGGAACCAAGGGCACTTTAGACAATTCACCACAATTTTTCTATAAATACACCACCTCCCTTAGCACTTTTTGCACATTAGACACATGCACACACTCTGTATATCAGCAAAGGTGAGAGAAAGAAGAGAGAAAGTGTGAGCTCTCAGAGAAGGAAGAAAGTGAGCAATCTTGTAGATTCTATTCTAAGGAATCAATTAAACAATCATCTTTTAACCAAATGTCCTGTAGAGGAATTAGAATTTTATTCAGAATGGAAGACTTGGCCATCACTTCCTTATCTACCATTTTTCATAAAATTAAGGTTCCTTTGAAGTTATTGGTCCAAAGATTTTTACTTGATGAAAAAAACATTCCATAATTCCCGAAATCTGCTAAAATTTTATTTTAAAAACTTTTCAAGGAATTTTTGATTTTATTCCATGAAATCAATCAGATAATTATCTTATACTCCAATGCCTTCTAAGGGAATTTCAAAATTTTATTTCAAAATGAAAGACTTGGTCATCACGTCCTAATCTAACACTTTTCCATAAAATTTGAATTTCTCTCCAAAGTCAATGACCTAAAGATTCTTATTCAATCAAATACCATCCATAATCTCCAAGGCTCTACTTAGGTTGGAAAGTTTTATTTATTTTTTTATAGAAGTTTTCTTTTGATCACATTTTTTCTTAGGGATTTAAATTTTGAAAGGCATCATTCTTAATTGATAACTAAGGTAGGAATTCAAACTCAAACTCAAACTCAAATCCTTTCTTTCGGGAAACCATCCCCTAATTTTCCACAGAATCATAATCAGAATCAAATCACTCCTCAAATTCTTGTAATTGAATCATTGCCCCAAATAACTCAGATTTCCCTAGAATCAAATCATTGCCATTTTGGACTCTCCAGATTTTTGGAATGAAATCAATGTCTTTCTTTTTATTAATCCACAAAATCAAATCAAACCATTTCCATTCAAGATAAGATACCATATAAGCACATAATTTGCATTCACGTCTATTTGGGGATAGGGTTACCTTGTCCTAATTTTGAAAATAGGATCTAAGATCCATTAAATCATAAAAAGGCAATATTGCAATCCTAGAAAGCAGGGTATCATGTCCTAGTTTAGAAGGTGCTAAGGCTCTTTATATGCAAAAGGTAGGTTTGGTCACAAAAAGGTACATCAGCTATTACTATCAATATACCTCTCATTCCACAAGGAAATGATCAAACAGCACTAACAGCATAATCTGACACTTGCCTTATTGACATAACATAGCCCACGAATAGTGTCTGTGATATTATGCAATAAGACAGGTTTCCTTAGTTCTAAAATGATGCAATGCAATTAACAATTAACCACTAATTTCATAAAATAGAAATTTTAAAGTCAAGCTAACTTAGTTTCCTAGTGGATTTGCTAACTATGGGCGTTGTACCTTTTTTGAGCCTAAGGCAAGCATCCTACATCGACTTGCTTTATTGGCATAGAGTCGCTACTAAATTTTTAAAGGGTAATTAAGAAACCTTTAACAATAAAAACTAAGTTAAGGCATAGTCCGTCATAACCAAGAACATTCCAGGTTTGGGAGCTTAGATACAAAAGGGAAAGGCCATTTGCATGGAAGCACCCCTTTTGCCCAATTTGAAGATTGGCCTCTACTCACTCTCTATTTCATAATTTTAGTGGTTAATTGTTCACAAATATTCATTTTAGACCTAAATCCATTAACTAACCTAAAGCTACGTGATTTGAAGAAAAGTGAATATCATATATTTTAGATTAAATAAATAAAGCCTTATTTACATTAAAAAAAATAAAAATTCTGATTTTTTCATTATAAAAAGTGGATTTTGATAATACATGGCCTTAAACATAAACTAAAATATACAATATCCACAAAAATATTCAAAACAAACAATTTTGCATATAAAGAGTATATAAACATGGATTATTGAAAGACAATACAAACGCACAAGCACGTGCTATGAAGATTTAGAGGACTTATCTGAATGCCCACTTTACGTGTCTTACATGCAATACATATAATAAATATGATCTAGACATGCCACTAATCAAACAAAATATGTATCTAGTACCGGTTTAAGGGTTCTAACACGATTAATACATAAAAGAACAAGCGACACATAAAATAATGTAAAACTAACTTGCATGATGCTTAAGCGGACCATGCATGCTGATTATGTGATTACAATAAGCCTAAAAAATATTGTTTTAATAAGATAAATGAAATGTGCGAGAAAAGACGTAAAAATTTGTAAAGATGATAAACTACATGATGACCATGCCATTCTAACACCCCTACATGATTATATACTGAAAAGTAGACAAGAAGATGAACTGAAATATGAAGAAACAGAGAGTTGCTATCTGGTTTTAAGAAATCGAAGAGCAAATGCAAAAGAATGGAAGAAAAATTGAGTTCCTTGTTTGCAAGCCTCTCTCAAGTTTTGGTTCCAAGTTAGGGTTGATGTTCTTCAGTGCTTATAGTATTTTTAAAGGCCTAGAGTTGCATTCGGGTGTGGGGATTTTAGAGCTAAAGCAAAAAGAGGGAAAAGAATGGTGTTTAGCTTTCAAAAACTCTAGAAAATGGTTCAATTCCTTAACCCCCTTCAAAGAGAGTGGGAGGGACTCTATTTATAGAGCTGGGGGAAGGTTGTGGAACCCTTCTAGGGTTTCATCGCTTCCCCCTCTGCCGTTCCCACAAACAATGCACCAAAATTAAGTTACCAAAAATAACCATGTAATGCTTTAATGTGCGCACATGCAACGGTTGTGTGCACATACAAACAACGTGTGCACTCACATCTAACGTGTGAATGTGCATTTTGCCTTGGTACACATGCCATGCATGCATGCACAAGTACAAGGTCCTACGCCTTTGGCTTGCTTGTGACACAAGTAAGCTTGAATTGCATTATGATCAATGTTTTTTACAAAATGGGTCACTAATTTTGGAAAATATAATCAATCAAAGCACAATCGGGCTTTTTGGGGTTAGGAAGTCGATTTTTGGCTAAAAGCGGGTCTAGGGTTAAAATGGTTATCTTTGCAAAAAGTTATTTTTGGCCAAAGTAGGTTTATACAACAATTATAAACAATCCTTTAAACATTCTAAAGATAAAGTAAGTACCGTTTCATCATCGGGAGGCTTGCAATGTCACGACCCCAAACCGCCCCTAGTAGTTTGGTGCCGTGGTGGCTAGTAATCCGAGATTACCGAAGGCCAACTTTCAAAATTCACACACAATCAGAGTATAAATATATGGGGCTAACATGTGCGGAAGCAATAATTTAAAATACAAGTGGTTCATAAGAGTAGTGCATAAGTCAAATGGAATGGCATACATCTTTACACAGCTTTACAACTTGAATACAATTAAAGTAAGGCCCAAAATACATATTACATTTTAACAAAGGGCTTCACAAGCCGACAAAAACAAAATGTACGAACTACAGGTCAAGGAACATAGTCTGCCAGATTGCCGACATCCTCGTTGCCGACATAACATACACACAAAACACACATCTTGATCAAAAGGCTTCTCAAGCCGACGTGTACGAAATACAAATATTACAAGTCGAGAAGCATGATTTTCAAGACTGCCGACATAATTACAAGTCAAGCCGGCATGACAAAAATCCAAAACAAGCTTGCGGATCACGTCTAGGCGTCACCGCCTTCTTGCTCATCACCTACATATATATAGAGAGGGTGAGCTTGGGTACTCAGTGAATGGTATAAATAATAAAGGGTTTGCATGAATAATAGCCGAAGTCCTTTCAAAACAATACAAGTCAAAACTTTATATAACAAGGGATGGACCTCGTCCATCTAACAAATCTTCAAAGCTTCAAAGGACGCTTACTAGCATCAACATATTACAAAGATAACATTCCGGCAAACATATCCACGCGGTAAACTGTCAGTGGCAAACAAGACAAAGCAAGGGAGATATCTCAAACAAGGGTGCTACAAAAGTTTAGAGTCCTCTAGCACAAGGGACCTATGTTACAAAGGCCCGTAGCCCTTTAACATGAGAGTACTGCGAAAGTTTAGAGTCCTCTAGCACAAGGGACTTTCCGAGAAGGTCATCAAAACAAGATAATGCTTGATATACAAAATGGGGACAATTATTCATGCTTAACAAATACTTTCAAAACAAAGCAAAGCAAAGTCTTTATGAAAACATATAACATAGCTTTATTAGAAATACCACTCACCTAGTTCTTCAAACGTCGGGGTCAAGGCAAGTCCCAGTCCTACAAACACATGGCAAAGTCTATCGAATGCACTACTCAAAACAAGTCTAGCATGCATGCAAATGACCTCGACATTCTTCAAAAACTAAGTCAAATCAAATTGAAACACAGTTTCTTATCTTTGGAAAAACATGCTAGGCAACTACCAGGTCTAGGTCGAGGTCCCACACCTCCTTGCCGAGGTGTGGCCTCGATGGCCACATTCAAAAGCGAAGTCGGGAAAATCTGGGTTTCCCTTTTGATAAACATGAAGAACATGAGCATGAAGAACATGAAGAACATAAGCATGAGGAAGATGAATGCAAAGATCAAAGCTTGCTATTACAAAAGCTGAGATTTCATGCTATGAATTCAAAAACATGGACCTGGGTACCTGCACTCAAGGATCTTATCAAAACAAACACAAAAACATGAGCCTTAATGCAAACCTTCGGATCGAACGAGGCTTTTCTTAAAAAACACATGAAAACCATTTTCTCTTTCTAAAACCAACTTTAAATCACTGTATGACGTGCAGAACAGGTTTGATCGTGCAATGCAACTAGATGATCAATAAGCACAACAAAAGTAGGTTAAGACTCTAACCTCAAAACTCGAATCTAACGGTTCAAGCTCTAACGATCAAGCTTGGAAGCTTACTCTCTTACTCAAACTTCTCCTCCTTCTTCCTAGAGTTTCTCTCTCTAAAAGCAAGATTTGATACAAAATGATATGTTTCTCTCGATAGTCACTGACTTAATCCCTCTGCTGGGACACGTGGCATCGGCTAATTGGCTCTACTAAAAAAGGTGACTGACTTGACAAGACAAGACTAAGACAAAGTATATTCAACAAGCCAGACGGCAAGAACACACTGGCAAGTAGCGACATCAGCTAACAACAAGACTTCGGCAAGCAAGTGGCATAGGCACTCCGGCAGGTAATGATCTCGACTAATAACAAGGCATCGGCAAGTAAGGGAACAATGATCTCGGCTAAGAAGGACAACACTTGACTAAGCTGTGCCACACCTTGGCCTAGATGTGCCACATCTCGGTCTAGGTCACACCATTCCAGGAGCAGAATCACTAATGCAAGGATCAAGGATCTAGAATGCCTAGATATTAACATCTCAGCCTAGATGATGCACATCTCGGCCTAGGTGACGCGCACCTCGGCCTAGATAGTGACATCTCGGCCAATATGCCGGGGTAAAGATGGAGGTCAACCGATGGGGTTCCAAGATAGTTCTAAGTGGAAAAAGTTTCGAAGGTGTCTAGGCTCAAGATAACCTCGGTAACACACCAAGCAAGAACAAAGCATGCAAGCAACATTCGAGCAAAACAAGACAAGATTTGCAAATGCACGTATCAAAACAAGATCATACATAAACGTATGCAAGTATGACTAAGTTGAAATGAGGGTTGTTACATGCAAGCACCTAAAGTTTTGGAGTTAGTCAAAATGGGATGTCTACACATACTTGTGTAAAAGTTGTCATTTCAATTACTTGTTCTAACCTTGACTTAAAACACTCAACAGAATGGGAAACCTAATAAGTGTGTTATTCAGTTTTTGATAACTTGAATAATATTATAAGATAATGCTTGTGTTGCATTAGAATTGGTTGGTAGAACATGTTCCCTGATTGAAGGCTAAGTTGTGCAATTGTTTCAAAATCCTTGAATGGATCAGATGTATTTGGACACTAGGTGTTTAAGATGGATAAGGTTGGAGGAGGTTATGGGCAAGACCTTTATTTTTATCGTCTTTTTTGAGGTCATCGATTGGCGCTAGGCAATATTGTAGACACCCCATTTTTGACCGACCCTAAGACTCAGATGTCACCGATTGAGCGCTCGGTGATGGTGCATTTTGTGCTCGTTCAGAAGTTTCAGAGTCTCGGCTGCGAGCCTTGCCTTCGGACTTCCGGGCTCTTTCGTGTCTTGCCTCGGTTTGCGAATCAGGCTCCCTTTTCTCTGTTATCTCTTCTCGAAGGGAGAGAGAGGTCTCGTAGATCATCTCTCAGTGGCCGTAGGCTACGTTTCGTGGTCGTAGGCCATTTTGCCCGTTTAGAGTCCGGTTTCCGATTTTTCGAAGCCGTTGGCTGTGTGCCTCGGTTCGGGACCGCTTAACCACCTCCGTTTGCTCCGGTTTTTGGCATACATCTTATTTACTCCCTTTTGAGGGACAATGTGGCTCGAGAGACCAACTTCGTGGTCGAACACCACTTCCGGTGCCTAACAGTCAGTTTTCGGGGCCTCGGGCTGCGCGTTTCGGCCCCCGAACCTTCATTTTGCATCGGTTTGAGTTCATTTTTGGCAGGGACCTCTGTTTCATTGTTAGGAAGGTTGTAAAAGGGTGAGAGGCCAGCAATTCTTCTAACAACCAGTTTTATTCCTCCATTGCCCTCCGTCGCCCGTTTTTCTCACTTGAAAGCCAATGTTGACCACCCTAAGGCCACTTTTTCCAGCCCTAAACCACATATTTGTGTTGTACACACCTGGGAGGCCACCAATATCACATGGCCGGCCAGTAATTGTGTTTTCCCCTTTTGAACCCCTCCAAAAAGTGGGCTTTTCTCTCTCCTGGTTTACTTTCTCCAGTTTTTGACCACATAGTTGTGTTGTGCACACATGGGAGGCCATCAATCTGGGGTGGCTGGCTACTAATACTGCTTGACCCTTTTGACCCTTGGCCGACCGGCCATGGGGAAGGTCGACCGGCCACCTAAACCCTAGCAAACCAGCCGGCCTTGATCCTCTCTCCAGGTACATTACAGATATGTATTTTGTTTCCCCCCAGATTGTGTATTTGGGGGGCTGCACTTTTTGGGGGAAACTTGAATTCATTTCCCCCCTTTTTTTCCCCCCTCTTTTGCCTATATATCCAGGCCATTCCAGCAGCTTCAGGGGTTACAAAAAATTATTTTAGGCTCTTGCATTACATCTCTCTCCCTCTCTACTCCAAGCACCAAAATCCTTCTAATCCTACACCATTTTACACTACACCTCATAGCACAAGGCCTCCATACTCCATACCAGCAGCTTGAGGCTGTCTTTCAGAGCTTAGGAGCACCCAAAATTGGTCCAAAGGCTGTCAAAGATTGGTTCTTCAAGGGTAAGTCTCATTCTTCTCTTTTTGGCCCTATTTTTGCATACAATCTAAGATATACTTGCTTGCATATTTGGGCTCCGACCCTAACTGAAAATAGTATTATTTTGAGCTCCTTTTCATGTTTGTTTAAGGGTTTCTCCCTGTTTGAGGCTTCCTTTTTATACTTGCTTCTTTACCTCTCTTGTATGCCTCTTTCTTGCATAGTATTTTAGGCCTATTTGTAAACTGTTTTGAGCTTGGTTATAAACTGTGAAGTGGCTTATTTTTATCCCTTATTCAACATTGTTGAAGGGATCTTCACTTTTTGAGGCTTCCTTTTGTCACTTGCCTCTTTATCCCTCTTTTGGCCTCGTTTTTGCATGTTTTGTTAGCCCCTTGTGCTTGTATTTTTGGGCTCTAGTCCAAACTGTAAATAGCCTTATTTTGACCACCTATTCATGTTTGATCAAGGGAATTTTTCTGTTTGAACCTTCCTTTTTGCTCTTTGTGTTTAAACCTCTTTTTAGGCCTCATTTTGCATAGTATTTTAAGCTTGCATGTGCACTGTTTTGGGTTTGGCCACTAACTGTAAAACACCATTTTTTGGGCCCCTCTTCAACTTTGTTGAAGGGCCCTCCTCCGTTTGAGGCCAAAAACCATCACTTGCTTCTTTGTCTCCCTTTTGGCCCATTTCTTGCACAATAGTTTGGCCATACTTGTGTTTGTTTTTGTGGCTTGTTATAAACTGTAAAGTGCTTCATTTTGAGCCCCTCTTCAACTTTGTTGAAGGGATCTCGGCCATTTAGGGCCATAAGCTGCTACTTGCTTCATTATCTCTCTTACGGGGCCATTTTTGCATGCTAGCTTAGCCCTATTTTTGTTCACTTTTTGGCCTTGCTTAAAACTGTAAATATGCTTGTTTTGGGACTTTCTTGATTCTGTATTCACACTTCATGTTCAAATAATACATGCTTTGCATAGCCATAGGTCATTCCATGTACCTAATTTCATGTTTCGGGTCTCATTCCATGAATCGGGTGCCATGTTTCCATGTTTCGGGATCATTTTGCATCGCATTTCAGTGCTGAAACTTGCATGTTTATATGTCATATTCCATGCCTTGCCATGTCTCGTTAGAATGGCATTTGTGCCTTAGGGTCGGTCCTCGGTTTGCGTGCATGTGTGCACGCATTTCGAGTATCTCATTTTCATCTCATGGCTACTGATGTGAGTGTGGCTATGGTTCACTCATGTTGGTGTAAGTCCATTGCGCATTGTGTATGCTAGGTTGTATATTAGCGCATTGTGTATGCCATGTTACCTCGTGCATCGTGTATGCCATTTCATAGCATTGTGCATGCTAGGTTGTATATTAGTTGCATTCATGCATGTCATGCATATTGCATTGTGCTTGGGATAGGGGTTAGCCCGAGCACGGAAAACGAGGGACGTTTCGTACTCCGAGTGACGGAACGTGTCTCAATTCCCAGTCACCGACACTCCTGATTATCCATGATGGAGTCTCGGTCTTGTTGTGTTTATGTGTGCATTCATTTCATATTAAGTCGTGCAATTCGACCCCTCAGCCATCATGCATCGAGATGCGTGGTTGGTGGCACGAGGATCGAGGACTACACTCCCTGAAGAGTAGTCATGCATACATATGTAAAAATACTTTGCCATGCCCCTTTGTTGCTCTCTGTTGCAGCAAATCAGAAATCGGTAGCCTTCCGGAGCTTGGCACGCATTCCAAGAACAATTGCAAACAGAGGCAAACCGGGGCATCGCAAGGGATTCTTCGCACAAGGCAACCCGAGCATGCATCATTCGTCATCCGGAGCAAATTTGAGGCAGTCCCTGGCTTGCATGCCAATTTATTGCTTTCCTAATTTAATTTGTTAATTAATTAGGGTTTTATAATTATTTGGACTGTAATTATTTATTCGGGACTATATTATTTATTCGGACCCTCTGCGCGAGGGCACAACTGTAATAAGTGTGCGTGTGTGTGATGTATGTCTTCCAACCCCACGTCTTTCTCTCTTTTATTTACCCGCTTATGATGGTTAGATTAGGGCATGTTTCAATTAGCTTACAGTATGATAGCATGTTTGCATTCATTCACCTGTCTTGCATGCACCGGGTTCGACGTATCATACTAACTGCATCGTATTTTCAATTCCAAGTTGAATACATGTTAGCTGTAGCATTTCATATGCCATGTCTAGAATAGCCGAGCCTGCTATAGTTGCACTTTTGCATGTGTTGCATTAGGCATTTCTGTATAATTACGATCATGCATGGATTTCTAATTAATTTATGTTTTGGCTTGGAGTACTTGGTAAGTTTTATGCTTTAGCATCCTTGCATGCGTGTGAGTGACTGACATGATAGCATGCTTACCATGAGGCTAATTGTATTGTGATATAACTGCCTGAATGCCTGTGGGTTGGGTTATTTGGATTGGAACAATTCATTCAATGTGTGTTTTAAGCCCACTAGATAGTGGCAAAATCATGTTTTTCTAAGCCCACCCGAGGGTGGCAAATCCACGTCTTAGCCTACTTACGGGTAGCACCATCAAACCATTTTCAAACAAACAAACATGAAATGTTTTGTTCTAATTCAGGCGATCCAGTCTATACTTGTATGCTGTGTGCATCACATAGTAATCTAGGCTAATAACTGGAATAAGAACACATAATGTTTTCAAAAATAGATATCATGGTTAGTAGAGGCCGATCTTTGATCGGGCGAGCGGGGGTGCTCACGAAGTGACCTTCCCCAATCGTACCCAAGTTCCCGAGCCGAGGCAACTTTGGTGATGACGGACACGTGGCCTTAGGCAACGAGTCAGGGTTTCCTAAATTTCCCAAAAATAAAATATTTAGGTGGCGACTCTGTATCTGGCAAAGCAGTCCATGTTTGGCACTTCTTTTCTAAAAATCTGTTTTCTCAAAATGATTTGCCGGATTTAGACTCTTGGGTTCAGATTTAGAACCATGACAATTTGAGAGTCCTGACCTGTAGTGAGCCCAATATCGAACGGAACGGGGGGACTCGTTCCTCCCGGGGCGTTCGGGGACGTCTACAAGTATGTAATCATTGTAGGCAACCAGGGTAAGGTCTACAAAGCAGCAAAAGATGGGGCATACTGAATAATCCGAGTCCAATTCTTGCGGTTAGGAGGATGAAATCTCTTTAGGGGATTTATAGATTACTAATATCTAACCTTATAATCCTTTATTATTAACTTAAATATCATGCTTCATTATTTGTTTGTTATAATTGTGATTATGTATTGGATTGGGAAAAAGGGATGTGTGTGTGTGCGTTTACTGGGCATTTCAAACTCATGGTTTTTCATGCTAGGTATTGAAGATGATTATCCGGGCAAAGATGAAACAAAAACATTTGAAGACATTTGGCTATCATAGAAGAAGTTAGAGATTATCTTTGTTTAGGTCCATCTATAATCTTATTTTGTTTTAGGAATATAAAGTTGATGGAACTTCTTGTTTTGTAACTAAGTATAACTTTGTAATTATTATTTTGCTTACATATACATATATCTTTTGTGAACTTATTGTATCATTCTGTCAACTTATGTAGACCTCCTGTTAATACCTTATTAAGATTTGTCAAAAAGGTATATCTTTTCTATCTAAGGAGATTGAACTTCGAACAGAGGCTATATTGACTCCTCTGATCTTTCTTAGGATCTTACTTAGTTATTGACCAAAAGACTCATTAGTGACGTTTCCTAGACTTGTAGCATTGGAAAAACCCTGTATTTATTTGTTAATATATTTCCCGATGTTCTCGATTTTTGGGGTGTTAGAAACCTTTTCCCACATTCATCTAGCGATAAGCTCAAGACAGGGCAATTTGACACCTTTGACTCCCCGCTCGGGTACCAATACAATACATAACTTATTTACAAAACCCGACTCAACTACCCAGACTCATACGCTATTTATCCCCTTGCAAAATTTCTAAACATTCAAGAGATTGTAGGATCACAAAAAATAAAATAAAATAAAATAAAATCAGAATGCATATGATGCATGAGTTTGCAAATTCCAATTTACCTAAGGTTTATTCAATTTATAAGCAAGATTTAACAATAGCAATAAACAAAAGGATTTTCTCAAATTCCTTATTTCCACAACTTCAACATTAATCTATCTCAATACATATTTCCATTATGATCCAAAATTTCATGTCTCAACACATTTGTCATAATCATTCACCCAATTTCAAGGGTTAAGAGTCAATTGAACTAACCTCCATTATCAAATCAAGTTTAAAACATTAGGGTTTTTAGAAATTTGGGGCTTTTCCCCCTTTATCACTTTAAGAACCAATATTCATCATCAATATCTATAATCAACAAGAAATATTCATAATCATTCCCAAAAATTAGGTATAAGCCCTTTTTTGTTCATAAAAACCCATTTTATATAACAAAATCATCTCATGCATCACTATAGCTAAGAAAATACCACATATATACCTCAAATCAAAGATATATCTAGTGAAAAGTACCCCTACCTTGAGAATGGAGACAAACAGATGAAAGCCCAATAAGAAACTTCGAAGAAATTACGAACTAATCGGTGAAAATCTTGATCTAAGCTTGTTCTTCACTTATCTTAGAAGATCTGAGGTGAATCTATAGTGAAAATGAGAGAAGTCAAGAGTTTTAGGTTACGGTTTTTTGAAATAGGTGATAGAGGGAGAAAGGAAATGAAAAAGTGAGAAAAGTGGAGTGAAGATTGACTTTTAATCAGCTAACCCCAAATAGACTACTTGAGTAGTCAATCCACCACTCAAGTGGTGTGAGAGAAAAAACCGCTTGAGCGGTAAATCGGTCACTTGAGCGAAGAATCCACCCTTCCAGAATTTAAGACCTAACGGAGATACTAGTTGCCCCTTTTTCACCACTAGAGTAGTCCCTTCTTTTTCAGGATATCACAAAACACCCATGTCTCATTGATACAAGCATGGAATGGCATTTAGTAAACCCTCATGTCTCGTTGATAAAGCATGGAATGAAACCCAATAAACCCCCATGTCTCATTGATACAAGCATGGAATGGCACCTGACAAACTCCCATGTCTCGTCGATATGAGTATGGAATGGGATCCAATAAACTCCCATGTCTCGTCGATACAAGCATGGAATGATATCCAATAAATCTCCTGTCTCGTTGATATGAGCATGGAATAGAATTCAATAAACCCCCATGTCTTGTTGATACGAGCATGGAATGGCGCTTAATAAATCCCCATGTCTTGGCAATACAAGTATGGAATGGCATTTGATAAATCCCCATGCTTCATCGATACGAGCATGGAATGGCACTCAATAAATCCCCATGTATTGTCGATACAAGCATGGAATGGCACCGATTTATAAATATAGCGATCCCGATTTTTTTCTGCTGTTGTTGATTTGTAATCCGGACTTGGTTCCGTAGAGTTGGTTGTTGTATCTATCTTGTTGTCATCCTTTAATTCCATTTGTTTGAGTTTTAGGATGTGTTGGGCATGTTTCGAACATGTGGGTTGAACCTTGGTCTAAAATCTTGTTGCCAGGTTTTTGGTCGTTCCGCTCGAGCGGGCCTTGTTGCGCTCGAGCGGATATTGCACACTCCCAGTATTTTGTGTCCCTGCAAAACTTCTGCAGGTGTGATTTTTACGCTCGAGCGGTCGCGCTCGAGCGGGTACTCTGGCGCTCGAACGGGTAGTACTTTTTGGTGTACGTTCTGGGAGGGGGAAATCTACGCTCGAGCGGACTGGTTTTCGTGCTCGAGTGGATGTACTTTATTCTTGTGTCTTGGCGCTCGAGCAGGCCTTCTTGCGCTCGAGCGTACCTAGTTTTTTGCTCTTGACGCTCGAGCGTTGTGTTCTCCGCTCGAGCGGGAATGTCGTATATCAGTTGGCAGCTGGGCATTTTAAAATCACTTTTTACATTCTCTCTCTCTCTCTCTTACTTTCTAAAAAGATATTTTGAGAGCTCGTCTCTCTAGAAACCACATTCTCTCTAGGGATTGATCTAGTTAGAGTATTCTCCTACCCTTTGGCCTTTACAAAAAGTGTGTTGATCATTGAGGGCTACATTTTGATCCGAGAAATTTGGTATTTGGAGCACTTTCGAGTTTATCTCTTCTTCTCCTTGGGTTCTACATTTGAGGTAGGGATTTCCTTGTTCTTTTTCAATACTTCGTCTATAGATAGACATGTGGTAGTTTTGTATTGCATGAAAATCATATCCGCGTTGGATTTGTTTGAAATCATGAGAAGGAACCTAGGGTTAGTTGTGTGAAAATAGTTATTTTATCATTGATGGTTGTTTTGGGCTAATTGATGTGTAAGTTAGCATGTTGTAGCTGAAAGAAGAAAAATCCCTAAATTATATTTTGATTTGGTAAATTAAAATGGAGGATAGTTAACCTATATTGTAAACCTCTATTGTTAATGTGAGTTGGGTGAAGGTGTTAATGCCTAAGGGGTTAACTTTGGCTTTGGAATGGTTTTGAAATGAATGTAGTGAACTAATGTGAGTTATGGCCTTATTATCAATGGAATTGGTTTTGTAAAACAAAAGGAATAGAATTGGTTTTGTAAAACAAAAGGAATGGAATTGAGTCTGTGAAAACAAAAAGGGATGGAGTTGGTTTTGGTGAAAACAAAAGGAAATGGAATTTGTTTTATGAAATGAGAAAAGTATCTTTGATATAAGTATAAAAATAGGATTGTTGTTTCTTGAGTGTTAAATATACACACATGGGGGGGGGGGTTATATCTTTAACTACCGTGTTAGTGTTATTGATGGGTTTGTGGTCTCATAGTAATTGAGTCTCTAATTGGTGTACTAATACTTGCATCTAGAGGTTTTGTCCTTGGTCATCGGTGGAGGATGACAGGGTTATGTTGAATTGTCGTGTTTGCATTATACCATTGTTGATTGAACATTGTATGTGATGAAGTGTTGAGATATATTATATATGTATACTTGCTCGAGAGGAGGTAGTTATGTGTTCATATACTTTAACACATTGCTTGTATCTTGATGGTTTGTGTATATGTGTTATACATGTTGGTTATGCCCTATTATGTTTTGGTTAGTGGTGTTATGCCTTGCGCTAAGAATCAGAGGTACCGTGACCTTCCAGCTAGCGCTTGGAGAACTGACTGCGCTGAGAATCTAAGGCACCATACCCTTCCAGCTAGTGCCTGGTAAACTGGCATGTTGTTGTTAGAAGTATATCTTTGGCTTACCACGCATATAGCTAGTAGAGCAAAGTTTTGTTGTTGATGTTTCAGTGTGTCTGGGAATATCATGGATTGTGTTGGTTATGGTTTTGGAGGGGCGAATTGCCTCATTGGTTTATCTTATGCATGTTGGTGAGTTGTTATCTCCCTTTTTATAGTGGTGCATGTCTAGATTTGATTGTATCGGGAAGAAGCCAAAATGTCATTTTTGTCTTTTGGAAAGTATGAAGGAGAACGGATATTTTAAAGAGACATATGTTTTGAAAAGGCGTATCTATGTATGTTAGGAAAATGGAAGAGAGTAGTGGGCTTAGTGAATTTATTTCCTAAGGTATTGTTAATGTTATGAAAGATTGGGAATGGGGGTTAATGAAAAGAAAAGAAAATTGAATCGCCTATGGCGTTGATTGAAATGGTTGTTTTCAAGAAAAGTTCATACTTATGTATAGTTTGTATAAACTGTCACATTACTATTCTAGTATGAGATTGGGTATTCATGATCATAGCTATCTGTATGTTGTTATTGTTGAGGGCCATGTTGAGATTCCGTACTGGACTATATGTTCATCCCACGTTGTTGAATCTTTTTCAAGTGTTGAGCTGAATGTGCTGCAAGATTTGGATCTTCTTATTTGTTAGCCACGGGGCCTCTCTTGTATTGGCAGAATGCCATATGTGTAAAAGAGTTGCACCCTTCTTCTTGATTCGTTAATGATGTAAGTCCAAGGGAAATTTATTTATTACACTTATGTTGTATTTACTTGCATACGAATGAGAGCAATGTTATTCACTTCTACGAATTGAATATACGAGTTTATTTCCGCATGTTATCTCTGAAATGGAATTAAGTGAAATGAAATTGGTAATACTTCGAGTAATAAAAAGTGGGGCGTGACAATAAACCTCCATGTCTCATCGATGAGAGCATAGAATGGCATGAATTAATAAATCCCCATGCCTTCTCTGACACGAGCACATGGAATGTTATACATTGGCATCATAATGGCATAATTCTAACCACATTGCGGTGTGTATTATTACTTGGAAAGGATTTCTTTGGAAAAATTTGCAGGACTGGCACAACTTGGAAAGGAATGGAAAGGAATTTCGCATAAGTTTTGTCACAATAAGCTGAGTGTGGCAGGTATCACCTACTTTCCTCTTTTTAGATTGCATGCTTAGACGAATGTTTGAGTTCTTGTTGCATGCACCCACTCATGTATAAATTGTTGCACAATTGCCCCCGATCTACACTAATATGATTCTTTTCATCAAGGATATGTAGGTTGCTTGTGTGTCCAATCACTTGCATGAATGTTTGGCACTACTTTAAGCCTTAGGGTCATGTCAACTGGGATGGTCTTGGATCTTTGACATTCACTCCACATCACTTCATGATCACTAGAGTTTTGTCAAAGAGGGCCAACTGTAGACACCTCATTTAGACTGATCCTAAGACTTTGGGCGCTTACAAGCCTCACGATGATGAAATGATAATTACTCCATCTTTGGAATATTAAAGGTTGTTTGAAGTTGCTGTATAAACCTGTTTTGGACAAATATTAAATTTTTGCAATAAGGACCATTTTACTCCTAGACTCGTTTTTTGCCAAAAAACTAACTTTTTAACCACGAAAAAGAGAGAAAGGCTCTGTTGTACTTCAATCGAATATATTTTCCAAAATTCGTGATCGATTTTATCAAAAACATCGATCAAAAGGTAATTCAAGTTTACTTAAGCCACAAGGAAGCCAATGGCATGGGAACCTACACTTATTCATACATACATGGCACGTATACCAAATCAAAACGTGCGTACACACATTAGCTGTAAGTGCGCATGTTAGTTGTGCACATACACAATGGTTGTGTGTGCGCACAGCCAAGCGTGACAGAGTTATTTTTGGTAACTCAATCTTGGTGCATTTTTGGAAGGAGAAGAAAGAGATGGAACTCTAGAAGAGGCTTTGAAACTTTCTCCTTTGCCTATATAAGGAGCCCCTCCCCCCATTTCAAACGGTTAAGAATTTTGAGTTTTTGTGAGTTTTGAGAGCAAAACATCTATTTTCTCTCCCTCTTTTGCCTTACCTATGAAATTTTCCACCCACAACAAATCTAAACTTCTAAAAATCATTCTAAAGCCTAAAGACTTTGAACTATCTCAGAAACCTAAGCTTGAGGGAGGCTTGCAAGCAAGAAAATCTTGGTTTTCATCCCGTTTCTTGGCCTGCTCTTCGGTTTGAATAAACTAGAAGGTAAACTCTATTCCTTTATCATATTTCAATACATATTTTGCTTTATTTTTCAATTTTCATTCATGTTAGGGTGTTACTTTATCATTCCATCACGCTCAGTGTTAGTTTCATCCACTTTTTCTCTTTACTCTACGTGTTTTATGTATTTTTCTAAGAACATTATGCTTAGTGTGAGGCCCCTGATGTTTGCAATATTTTCTTTAACCCATACTTTTAAATTCCTTCTTTGTAGTCCCTCAATTTCTTAATTAATTTCAGTTTTAACCCTAGAATAAAAAACACGTGCCAACCGAAAACTCGCAAACCCTAAATTGAGCCCGGGAACTCAGGAACCATTTCTAAAACCCTAATAATAATCAAATTAATTTTCTAACTATATTTTCCATACAAGAAACCCTAGGTTTTCGGTTCTTAGTACAATTTAATTCAAAACAAAGAAACTTTAACCGAATTAAATTTCCATATTCTAGATAAATTAAACACTACACTTTATTAAATGTTCAAATTCATAAATTAAGATTTTGGCCCTTATATTTTTCTTGAATTACATGTTGACCACAAACTAGTACCATTACATATATATATACTTGTACCTTTCCTAAATAAATAATTTTGTACACAAAATATCTTCAAATTCTACACGAATAATCAAAAGAAATCCCCTCAAATCCACTCCCCAAGGTCGACTATGCTATGAATAAATAAATGTGATGCCCTTCTGGGGACAAATTGCTTGATTTAGGGAAGAAAAATCGACCTAAGGTAAAAACTAGAATATATATTGTACTTGTAACCAATTCAACTTTGATTAATCATAACCTCGACTAGATCATGTTTAAAGGTGTAATTAAGGCTCTAACCATCATACATTATATTTCATCCTAACTGAATCCAAGCCTATTCAATTGAATTGGAACTAAGAACATTTTGGACTTTTCACCATTCCTTTTTTTTTTTTCTCCATAAGTACACCAATTCTCTCTACACTTTTGAGCACAAAACACACTCACACACTTACATTTCGACTGAGAGAGAGAGAGAGAGAGAGAGAGAGAGAGAGAGAGAGCTTTGGTGGTACCTCAAATCCACTCCCCAAGGTCGACTATGCTATGCATAAATAAATGTGATGCCCTTCTGGGGACAAATTGCTTGATTTAGGGAAGAAAAATTGACCTAAGGTAAAAACTAGAATATATATTGTACTTTTAACCAATTCAACTTTGATTAATCATAACCTCGACTAGATCATGTTTAAAGGTGTAATTAAGGCTCTAACTAAATCCAAACCTATTCAATGTTGGACATGTTGGACTTTTCACCATTCTTTTTTTTTTTTCTATAAATACACCAATTCTCTTTACACTTTGGAGCACAAAACACACTTACACACTTACATTTCGGCTGAGAGAGAGAGGAGAGGAAGAGAGAGAGAGAGAGAGCTTTGGTGGTAAAAGAGAGAAAAAGAGAAGAACCTTTGTGAAAACTCTTCAACTAGGCAACAAGTAATCCACAACACAACTCTCTCTTTTATTTTCCTCTTTCAAATACATGTTATTAGAGATTTATATTTTCATATGTGTTGTAATGGTGTTCATGTGTTCAAAGTTGATGAATTGGGCTTTGATCCTTCTTAAATTCATATTTCCTCTTAATAGATGCAAAACCACACTTCTTTTCCCCATATCTCACATTATTTCCAAATGCATACCATCACTCTAAAAATATGAGTTATTGATACATTATTTAGTATGTTTTTATCACAAAAGAAGTGAAAAATTTCCCGTAGTTGGCCTTTTTTTCTTACCAATCTTTTTATTTTGAGTATTATGCATGAAAAACCAGTTTTATAGCCAACTTTTGAAAATTCTAGAACAATGTAGAAACATCTCCTGGACCTTAGTTTTATGTCAAAAACTCCCTTAAAGATTCATCTTTCAAGGAAAATTGTTTTCATTGAAAAAGAGTGAGCGGTTTGTAAGAAAATCCGATTGTCGTAACAGTCGACGAATCTGAACACAGTGTTAGAGTATTTCTTAAATAACTAAAAATCTAGAAAAGCGATTCCATTTTCGAAATATATTTTGAAAACTAGATAAAATTATCTACAAACCATAGGAATGCCAAGCTCGGGAAAAATCTAAAATGGTCCTTTTGACTTTAATCTTTAAATGGTACTAAATCTAGAAATTTAGTTTTACATTGGTGTTTTATGCTCCTGTCTTCATGAATATGCTTATTAGTTTATGATCATGTCTTGGCATCATATTGCATGTCTTATGGTAATATACCTTTTATTTTGATCTTTCGATGATGCTCATACTTTGTAAATTTTTTCTTTTGTTATGTGCTTGTGCTAACTAACTTAAAACATTAATCTAAACGGAAAGCTTAATGGGTGGCTAACGGGGTTTCGATCACATGAGTTTGTTATGAGATAGAGTTATGTTCAAATTGAATTGGTTAGTGGGATGTGTTCCCTTTTGATAGTTAAAGTCTTGCGCAGGTGGTTGTTTGGAACCCTTGAACGGAGTGGTTGTATTCAGACCCTAGGTGGTTTGGTGTAAGGAGGGAATGCGCAAGGCCCTATTTTACTGTCTCTTTTGAGGCCTTGCGATTGGTGCTACGTGGTATATAACCATTGGTAGGCATCTGAGGTAAGGTCTGCAAAAGCAACAAAAGATGGGGCATACCAAATAATTCGCGTTCGATTCTTGTAGTTGGGAGGATGAAATCTCTTTGGGAGATTTCTAGACTGCTAACAACTAACCTTGTAACCCTTGTTATTTACTTGAATATCATGTTTCTCTCTCTATTGTTGTAGTTGCTATTGTGTATTGGATTGGAAAAAAAGCGACGGGTGTGTGCACGTTTACTAGGCATTCAAAACTCATGGCGTTTCATGCCAGGTATCGAAGAAACATACAAGGCCGACAAAGAGCCAGAGCCAGAGACATTAGAAGACTTGTGTTTGTTTTAGAGAAAGTTAGTAGCCATTTTGCTTATGACTCTATTTGTGCTTTTATTTTTGGATTGTAATAGTGATGGAACTCATTTTGTAATTTAAGATTTGAACACTGTAGTTATTATTTGCTTTTGTAATCTTATGCCTATCTCCACATTACTTATGAGACCTTGTGTTAATACCTCTTAAGATCTGTCAAAAAGATAGTTAGCTATCTAAGGTGGTTGGGCCCAGAAAGGAGGCTACATTGACTCCTCCGACCTTCCTGGGAT
Organism: Camellia sinensis; assembly: GCF_004153795.1. Taxonomy (NCBI): domain Eukaryota; kingdom Viridiplantae; phylum Streptophyta; class Magnoliopsida; order Ericales; family Theaceae; genus Camellia; species Camellia sinensis. The sequence continues at coordinate 462,611 of NW_021032607.1, read as the reverse complement.
CTTACTTGGCTATTGACCAAAAGACTCTTTAGTGACATTACCCTAACCCTTAGCGTAGAAATTGGGGCCTCACAACTTGGTATCAGAGCCTAGGTTCACCCCTTACCCACGCGTTTCGACTATGTTATATTATTATAACACTACCTATTCTATCAACTAAAAGACAACATAAGTAGAAATTTTCTTGACTTATCTTAGGGCGTTTCTTCGAATTTTAGGCATAGGAACATCGACTCATGAGGACGTATTTCAAGACCGGGAAGTGGTTTTAACTCTAAGCAAGGCCTTACATTACGCAGCAAGGGTACTATTGGCTTTACGTGTATTCTATCGATCGTCGTACCCTCATCTTGTATTCGTAACCTTTATTCGATGACATCCTTTTCCAAGATTATGTCATGACCATCTAGTTCTATTTTATATACTACCCTTTGTAAAATTGACCTCCTTGAGCCCTGATTATTTGCCGCAAGGCTTCTTATAAATAGTTGGTGACAAATCTTGGATATTCAGTTTGAAATGCGGATGGCTAATGCAGTTTCATGTTAAATATCTAGCTTAGTTAGTACCTTTATAACCTTAATCATATTGATGTCTGAAACCGTAATGTCATCCATTCCATCATATCATTTATCCATATTTCATATGATCTTTGTGTTAATTGATGCTATTACCACTTCATACGCTTCGATCTCTACTTCGTAATCATTCCATTAACCAAACTCTGCTGGTTATTATTCTGCCTATTTATATGAAGTTGTATTGCGTGTTTCCCTAAATTTATTATCTACTATTTGATCTTATTATTTCAACCGCCCTAGGATAAATAAACCCTAAAGCTTAGTTAAATTACTCTTAAGGATTCATCTCCGTAATTATAACACAACTTATATCTTAGGATGGTGGATATACATGCCAACGACTACATGGAAACAAGCAACAATGCCTGAGCATGTGAGCAACAACCCGCTAAACATGCCATACCAAGAAATTAACACCATGAAAATGGACCTATACCTATAGGAGCCAAGATCCCTAACCATTTGAGGGCATCAGATTCTGGAAGAATTGAGACAAATAAGAGGAAATAGGCAGAATAATAGAACCTATCGTTTCTCTGAATTTAGAAAGCAAAGGCCACCAAAATTCACCGAGGTACCAGATACTGGGATATTAGAATTGAGAAAATGGTTGGATATAGTGGGAATTATTGAACATGCTGACCATATTACGTTAGCTGTGTGTGTACGAGTTAGATGATGAAATAGATCATTGGTGGGCATTAATGAAAAGTAATCGCAACACTTGAACTTTGACCTGGAAGCAATTGAAGGGAATTAACCTTGAAAAAGTACTTCCCAAATACCATTAGGCAGGAACGAGTTTTGAAGTCCCTGAGACTAGAACAAGGCAGCATGATAGTGGCATAATAAGCTGCAAAATTTGAGGAATTAGCTCGTTATGCCACTTGACACGTAGAAAATGACGAAGAGAAGGCAAGGAAGTTTGAATGTGGTGTGGATCCCACAATCAGAAGAAATAGTGGCTTATGCGCTCAATGGGACGTGGCTTATGCGCTCGATGGGACACGTTCCAGTTTAAGGGGGATAGACGAGATTTCTTAACCACAATGAAACATAGGATACGTTGGCACAATTAACTTGCGGGTAGGGTAGTAAGTTTGATTTTAAATAAGGAGGACCAAAAAGAACTATGAGAATTAGACTTTAGTATTGAGCTAGACTTTAGTAGGGTAGTAAGTTAGACTTTAGGGTAGGGTAGTAAGTTAGACTTTAGTATTGAGCTACAACTTGGAACTACTCCAATATCTATGGCCCCACATCATATGGCACAGGTAGCACTAGGAGAATTAAAGACACAACTGCAGGAGTTGCTTGAAAAAGGATTTATTAGGCCAAGTACTTCACCGTGAAGGGCTCCCGTTTTGTTTGCTAAAAAGAAGGATGGGTCATTAAGACTATGCATCGATTACCGTCAACTCAACCAAGTTACGATAAAAAATGGTACTCACTCCCAAGGATTGATGATCTTTTTGATCAACTTAGAGGCTTAAAGTATTTATTCAAAGATCGATCTCAGGTTGGATTACTATCAACTACGAGTCAAGGATGAGGATATACCAAAGACTGTCTTTCAAACCAGATATGGTCATTACGAGTTTGTAGTAATGCCCTTCAGACTAACCAACGCGCTAGCAGTGTTTATGAGCCTAAAGAAAATAATCTTCGCACCATATCTTAACCAATTTGTAGTGGTGTTCATTGATGATATTTTGGTATATTCAAGGTCTAAGGAAGAGCATGAGCAACACATAAGGATTGTTGTTCAAGTTCTTAAAGATAACTAGTTGTATGCCAAGTCAAGTAAATGTGAGTTCCAGTTAAAAGAAGTAAATTTTTTGGGACAAGTAGTATCTAAGAAAGGGATTGTGGTAGATTCAACCAAGGTAGAAGCAGTCTTGGATTGGAAGCAACCAAAGATTGTAACGGAATTTGTAGTTTCTTAGGACTGACTAGGTATTATCGAAGGTTCATTCAAGATTTCTCTAAACTAGCCAAGCCAATGACACAATTGATGAAGAGAGTAAAGTACGAATGAAATGAAGCTTGCGAAAGATCTTTTAGGAATTGAAGACAAGATTAACCAATGCACCAATATTAATCATTCCGAAACAAGATGTAGGGTGCACCGTGTATTGTGATGCATTCAATTAAGAGTTAGGCTACATGCTCATGTAGAATGGGAAGGTAGTATCCTATGGTTCCAGGCCATTAAAGCCACAGGAGCAAAATTATCTAATGTATGACTTGGATTGGCGGCCGTGGTTTTTGACCTAAAACAATGGTGACATTACTTTTTTGGAGAACAGTTTGAGATTTTCACAAATTGTAAGAGTTTAAAGTATCTATGGACACAGAAGGACCTAAACTTGAAGCAGAAATAGTGGACGGAGTATCTCGAAGACTATTAGTTTACTCTCTTGTATCATCCCGATAAGGTTAACGTAGTTGCAAACACGTTGAGTCGTAAGAGTAGGGGAATGATAGCTAGATTGGCGGTAAAGGAGTGGGATATGGTTAAATTTTTTTAATGAATTTGGAGTTCAAGTGAAGGTTCAAGATAGGAAAGCATACCTTGGTGCACAAATGTGGTGCCTAAGTTAGTAAGTGAAGTCATGGGAGCTCAAGATCACAATCAACAAGTAGTTTTCATCAAGACATGATTGGAATCAAGAAAACAATACCCAACTGGTCAATTTGCTCAGATGGGAAATTAAGATACTAAGGTAAGCTATTTGTACCAAATAGCGAGTCATTTAGAGAAACAATACTTAATGAATTTCATCACTCGGCCCTTGCATACATCCAAGAGTGAGTAAAATGTACCATGATTTGAAGCGACAGTATTGGTGAAGTGTTATAAAGAAATATGTGGCTCATTTGTGCAAGATGCCTTACATGCCAACTGGTGATAGCAGGACATCAGAAACCAGAAGGAATGTTACAGCCTCTACCAATAGCCAAATAGAAGTGGGAACATGCAATGATGAATTTTGTGACAGGGTTACCCAAAACCCCAAGGGGCCGTGATGCTATCTGGGTTATAGTGGACCGTTCGACGAAAACCGCCCATTTTTTACCTTACAAGATAACTGACATCTTGGAGTCCTCGTGCAGCCTTTATATTCGAGAGATCACTCGGTTACACAGAATCCCAGTGACCATTGTATCAGACCATGACCTACATTTTACCTCATGATTCTAGGGAAATCTACAAGAAGCCCTGGGCATCGAGTTGTGCTTTTGTATGACTTTTCATCGTCAGACAAATGGGCAATTTGAGCGCACCATCCAAACCGTTAAAGATATGTTGAGAGCTTATGTAATGGATTTTCAAGGAAATTGGGAACGACACCTTCTACTAACTGAATTCTTGTACAACAGTAGTTTCCAAGCCAGTATTAGGATGGCACCTTTTGAAGCATTGTATGGGCGACCTTGCGGATCACCAATCTATAGGTTGAAGTGGATGAAACAGGTCTAGTAGGACCTAAACTTGTTCTAGAAACTACTGAGAAAGTCAAACTTATCCGACAACGGTTGAAGATAGCATAGGACTGCCAAAAGGACGACCTTGCCGATCACCAATCTATGGGACTGAAGTGGGTGAAATAGGTCTAGTAGGACCTGAACTTGTTCTAGAAACCACTGAGAAAGTCAAACTTATTCGACAACAGTTGAAGATAGCATAGGATTGCGAAAAGAGTTTTGCAGATAGAAGAAGAAGGCCTCTACTTGTGATAACCCAACCCGTATTATGCTTAATTATACATGTGTTTAAGTGTTTTATATGCATTTGCAAGTTTAAGTATGTGAATTATGTGATTTTGGATTTATATCTGTTGAGTGTAGGAAAATCTGTTGCAATTGAAACTTTGAACTGAAAATTGAAAGCTTTAGAAGTGCGATAAACCAAAATCAACTTCATATCTGTAATTAGCATGATTTTTAGAGCTTATGGTGAAATTTTGAAAAATTATGATTCGTAATGTTTAATTAGCCTAATTTATATATATCTCTTTAGCTTTTGAGTTCTTTATTTTGGTGAGAGGCTTGTTAGAGAGTGAGTAGAGAGAGAAAAAGAGAAAAGCTAGGGCTTTGGAAAAGATTCAATAGGCAAACACTAGGTTGAAGCTAAGGTATGGAAATTTACTTAGAACCTTTGTCTTTAGCTCATCTTTGGCATGAAATCAAGAGGAAATTGGAAACTTTGAGCTAGGGTTTTGGGTTGTGTAATGGGTTAAACTAAATGCAAGAAATCTCTTCATGTTTGTTTGATTTAAGTCCAATCTTGTGATTGATGCATGAAATGAGCCCCAGATTGTGCATACAACAAAGATTTGTTGAGGGATTATCCATGTTTTTATGTATTTAAGCTTGATCACGAAATTCATGAAGTTATGAAAAAAGTGAGACCTTGATTTTGTTATTGAAGCAAGATTGATGTGTTTGATATGTAATTACCCCTAAATCATGCTAATATAACATGCTTTTGGATTAGTTTTGCATGAATTTGGGGTTGGAAATGAGTTTGGACGATTTCATTTTGTGCCATTTTCGGACTGTCTGGTTTTTTTGCCCAGACCGCCCGTGCGGCCACAGGCTCCACACGAGTAGACCATGAGCAAGATTGGTGATTTTGGTTCTGCTCATCCAAGCGGCTGACACATCCACATGAGCGGAGCTAGACCGCTCGAGCGGTTGGCCCGGCCGCACGTACAGCCAGGCAGGGGAGAAATTCTTGTTTTCTTCTGTTGACCTCCCCGACCTACTGAACGCATTCCCAACCTTATTATGAAATAATGATTTGAAACCATTGGGAAAGATTAGAAATCGCTAAAAGAAAAGTGTATAAGATGAACAAATTATTTATCGAATGTGTATGTGTGGCATGTTTTGTGTAGGTTGTGTGTCGGAGGAAATGCCGCAAGATCAAACGCACTGTGAGTAATAGTATTGTCAAGATATGTTCTTAATTGAATATTTTGACCCAGGTATGGTGATGTATTCCGATATTGTGTTTTGACCAAAATGCATAAGTTTTATGAACGTTTTATGACATGTGCAATGTGGACCTAAGGTCGTTCATTTGTGCTATGATGTACTTTGGGCCCAAGGCCGTTCTGTTGATGACACGTTGATATATGATTGGGCCTGAGGCCGTTTTGATATGTTGGGCCCAAGGCTGTTTTGATATGTTGGGTCCGAGGCCGTTTTGATATGTTGGACCCGAGGTCATTTTGATATGTTGGGCCCGAGGCCATTTTGATAAATTGAACCTGAGGTCGTTTTGATATATTGGGCCCGAGGTTGTTTTGATATGTTGGGCCCGAGGCCGTTTTGATATATTGGACTCGAGGCCATTTTGATATGTTGGGCCCGAGGCTGTTTTGATATGTTGGGCCTGAGGTTGTTTTGATATATTGGACTCAATGAAATTTTGATATGTTGGGCCCGAGGCTGTTTTGATATGTTGGGCCTGAGGCTGTTTTGATATGCTGGGCCTGATGCCGTTTTGATATATTAGACCTGATGTTGTTTTGATATGTCTGGCTTGAGGCCGTTTTGATATGTTGGACTTGAGACAGTTTTGATATATTAGGCCCGAGTCAGTTTTGATATGTTAGGCCCGAGGCCGTTTTGATATATTGGGCCCGATGTCGTTTTGATATATTGGACCTAAGGTCGTTTTGATATGTTGGTCCCTGAGGCCATTTTGATATGTTAGGCCCTGAGGCCGTTTTGATATATTAGACCCAAGGTCATTCTGATATGTTGGGCTCGAGGCCATTTTGATATGTTGGGCCTGAGGCCATTTTGATATGTTGGGCCCGAGGCCGTTTTGATATATTAGACCCGATGTCATTTTGATATGTTAGGCCTGAGGCCGTTTTGATATGTTGGACCCGAGGTTGTTTTGATATATTGGGCCTGAGGCCATTTTGATATGTTAGGCTTGAGGCCATTTCGATTTATGTTGGGCCCGAGGCCGTTTTGATATGTTGGGCCCGAGGCCATTTTGATTTGTTGGGCCCAATGCCGTTTTGATATATTGGACCCGAGGTCATTTTCATATATTGGATCTGAGGTCGTTTTGATATGTTAGTCCCGAGGCTGTTTTGATATGTTGGGCTCGAGGCCGTTTTGATATATATTGGACCTACGGTCGTTCTATTATATGTTGGGCCTAAAGCCTTTTTGTAACCCTGACTATGGATATTGTTGTGAAGGATGAAATTAAGGAAAATGATTGTGTTCACATAATGTGCTTCCTTTAATTAAAGGTTATTCGTTTGACACTGTTTACTTTATTATTATTACTCATTGAGCTTTGCTCACCCTATATTATGTATGCACATGTAGGTGATCTGCAGCATGGAGTCTAACCTTAGAGTCAGCTTCAGGAGCTATCTTGCTAACCTATTGAGTCTTGCCTCCAAGTTGGAGCTTTTGCCTTTGCTTCACATCATGCTTTGACCTTTGTTTTGATTTTGCTATAATGGTCTTGGGATATGTAAACTATATGTGCGAATTTTCCTATGGTACTTATATTTTTGCATGGGCAAGTAATTAATGTTTGGTTGTGTTATGAGGTTACCTTTTTAAATTTTGCTCATGTTGGCACAGCTCAATGGACACCTTATTTGTTGTATGTTTCCGCTTATGGCCCCAATATTATAATTATTCTGTATGTTTGATTGAGGCCAAAGGTAATCAAGCGATTGCTGTTCGATTATGACCTAAACTTTTAGGGGCGTGTTCGGGTCATGACAGGTGGTATCAGAGCACGAGTTAATACCTCACACACGAGTCCAATTGAGCAATAAGGAGTCTAAAAAAGGGTTAGGAACATTTGGATTACGTTACATGTATATGAGATAAGATGTGAATCCATGATTTGTATATGAGCATGAGCATGAAAGATGGAATACAATTTTGCTTTCTGAGCTTCTTATGCAATATAAAGTATATGAGAATACATGTGCATGTATGATTACTGTTTGAGCAAGTATGTTTATTATTTGGGCATGAACGTGGAAATTGTGAAACCATGGGTACATTTCTAATGTCAGCATGGCAAATAACTTATGTGAGTGTGTGGTACGAGTATGAGTATAAGCAAAAAGTTATGTGAATTAATGTATAAGATTGAAGTCAATATTGACTGTGCGCGTGAACACGAACTTATGAACATGGAAGTTATATGATCTACGTGAACCTGTTTTGTTATTGATGTATGTCATATATGTGTATAGCAAAATGGTGGAAATAAGGTCGGACGAATTGGAGGAGTCTACCTCCTCTCAACTTGATAGATTAGAGAGAACATTTGAAGAAATAGTGGAGGGCCTAAGACAGAAAAAGGTATTAGACCCTACCCTAATATGTGAGGCTAACCCGAATCGATTTCTTAAATAAAAAAGAAAGAGACAAATCCCTAATGTGAACAAAAATTTCATGAAGAATAAGAAGTGGAAATCCGAAATGTCTACGCAAGATGAATTCAATCAAAGGAAGGATTCAACACTGGTTTCGTCAAGATGTGGGAAAAATCACAGAGGAATGTGTTATCAACTTTTCGGGGCTTGTCATAGATGTGGTGAAATGAGTCACAAGGTAAGGGATTGTCCCTGGATCGAACAAAATGTGAATAGACCTGCTACCTTAGTTTGTTTTGTACCAATGGCAAGATCTGTTACGACAAGTGGAATTGCAAGCCAAGGTAAAGTAATTGCACTCGTCAACGTTCAAAATACTAGGACTATTATCCTAGGTACCATTACTGTTCTTGAATGAATGCTTATGTGTTGTTGTTTCTATACCTTTGTTCGGGATGATTTTTATGTCACCGGTTCCCACTCACTAGACCATGGGAGCTACAACGCTATAACTATGTGACTAGATTGGATACCCCATATAATGAACTCATGTTAGGTGCAATTACATACCCTTCTTGGTTAGTGTGGACTAGATTATTTGACTGAATTCTTAAAATCATGAATTTGTGATGATATAACCTAGCTAGAATTTTCGTATAACAATTCCGTATTATGTAAGAACTTTATGTTATGAACAACTATGTATCTACGTATCTACATGTAAACTTACTTGAAGAAAACCATATGGTGTAGGACCTAAACCACTTTAATATGAACCATTATGATGTCTGATCTTAAGAACAAATGAACGTTGAATGATTGTGCGTCTCTGGCCGAAATCTCCAGGTGAACTTATTGAACTCTCAAAAGCGAACATACCGTGTTTGAGAATGATGTGATAGGACCTTTATCTGATTTGATTTGATGAGAATCTCTATCTAGTTCGATTTCGTTGCAGACGAGTTAAGAATTGTTGACAAACAAATGATTGGGTTATATTGTGTTAAGAACCACGAGTAGATTGCCAGCAACAAACATGAACCTTATTAAGCACCAACATTCGACTATGGGGTTGTAAGAATTACGCACGTCATGTGATTGATTATTTTGGTGTTTTTCTTGCTAACTTGGGAATGTGTGTGTTCAGGGGGAGAGATCAACAAGAATTGGTTTCGTAAAGTGTGAGAAGACTTGAACTAGAATTGAACTCCTTATGGTTGCTTGATCGATTATTGGTAAAGTGGTAACTCATTTACTTGGGTAGTTGAAACTTAATCTAAGTTGTTGAAGCAAGTAGAATGAAATGCTTCGTTTTGCCTAGACCATTATTAGGCAACCTTACTACCTGTGGTCAATGTTTGCATAAGTGATTAATTCAGGACCCGTTCTTTCATTTCGACCCATTTGATTATAAAAGGAGTTGATCATTGGGATTAATATCAGGTTATAAGTGTTTCCTTAGCATCCGGAGGATCTATTTTATTTGGAAATGTTGTACTATGAATTTAACTCAATGCCCGCGATATGGATTGTTAAGAATTACCTTTGAGTATGATAAGTGGATGTTAATCATATGCCTATGTGAGTTGTCTCTGACTTTTGAAGATAAATGACTTTTCTTGTGGAACTAATGGAGTAAATGCCCACCCAATTGATTTTCTATGGTGGCTTATAAAGTGTTTAAGAATGAACATTTGAATTATTGTTACAAAGGAGTTGGTGGACCGAGATGTTGGAATTGTTATTAATATTGTCTATAAACACTTATTTTTTTGGAAGACTTCATATGAGATGTTGATAGAGGAGTACTTTGATTTATTTGAAGTTTAGTAGGATCATGAGTATCATTTATGATCAGTCATCAACTACTTAGAGACATGTGGGTTATTTGGAGAAGGTGAATTATTAGCAAATAGGTGGTTATTTGAATAGGAGCATCTAAGCTATGTGATAGATGAGAGTAATGGGTCGTGGTTAATGTAATTTGTGGCTTAATGTTATGAGGTTGATTCTGAGACCTACTGAATAGCTTTTGATACCAATATGCACTAGGCTGGATCACAAATTTGGGTTATTTTGGGTTATTAACCATTCAGTGAGGATGAGTTAAACTTTTGTGATCAGAACGTCGACGGGTAAGAAAGTTTTTTGGGAAAAAGGAGAAGGGCAAAATAACGGGATAGAGATATATGATTTGTTCCTAAATGAGTAAACAAGTTTAGAGGACCAAGCTTCCTAAAAGGGGGAAGACTGTGATAACCCAACCTGTACTATGCTTAATTATACCTGTGTTTAAGTGTTTTATATGAATTTGCAAGTTAAGTGTGTGAATTATGTGATTTTAGATTTATATCTATTCAATGTAGGAAAATCTATTGCAATTGGAACTTTGAACTGAAAATTGAAAGCCTTAGAGACAGCTTCATATCTGTGATTAGCATGATTTTTAAAGCTTACGGTGAAATTTTGAAAAATTACGATTCGTAATGTTTAATTTGCCTAATTTATATACATCTCTAGCTTTTGAGTTTTTCATTTTTGGCGAGAGGCTTGCTAGAGAGTGAGTAAAGAGAGAAGAAGAGGAAAGCTATGGCTTTGGAAAAGATTCAAAGGGTAAACACTAGGTTGAAGCTAAGGTACAGAAATTTACCTAGAATCTTTGTCTTTAGCTCATCTTTGGAATGATATCAAGAGGAAATTGGAAACTTTGAGCTAGGGTTTTGGGTTGTGTAATGGGTTAAACTAAATGCAAGAAATACTTCATGTTTGTTTGATTTAAGTCCAATCTTGTGATTGATGCAAGAAAAGAGCCCTAGATTGTGCAAACAACAAAGATTTGTTGAGGGATCATCCATGTTTTTATGTATTTAATCTTGATCATGAAATTCATGAAGTTATGAAAAAGGTGAGACCTTGATTTTGTTATTGAAGCAAGATTGATGTGTTTGATATGTAATTACCCTTGAATCATGCAAGTATAACATGTTTTTGAATTAGTTTGGCATGAATTTGGGGTTGGAAATGAGTTTGGAGGATTTCATTTTGTGCCATTTTCGGATTGTCTGGTTTTTTTTTTTTGCCTAGACCGCTTGTCAAACAAGTATGAAGCATGTCAAACAAGTTGAATCAATGATCATTTGAGACATGCATCCATGAATAATGAGGTTGTGAGGCTTAATTACATGTTTTGAAGATGATAGAACAAGATTTCATGTAAGATCATACATGCATGAGAGTTTTGAATATCGTTTTGACAAATTCAACATGTTTTTGGATTAGTTTGGCATGAATTTGGGGTTGGAAATGAGTTTGGAGGATTTCATTTTGTGCCATTTTCGGATTGTCTGGTTTTTTTTTTTTACCCAGACCGCTTGTGCCCCCATGGGCTCCACACGAGCGGACTGTTAGCAAGATTGGTGATTTTGGTTTTGCCCGCTCGAGCGGTTGGCCCGGCCTCACATGCGGCCAGATAGAGGAGAAAATATTGTTTTCTTCTGTTGACCTCCCCAACCTCCTAAACGCATTCCCAACCATATGTAAACCCTAGGAGTATGAAATAATGATTTGAAACCATTGGGAAAGGTTGTAAATCGGTAAAAGAAAATTGTACATGTTGCACAAATTATTTATCGAATGTGTGTGTGTGGCATATTTTGTGTAGGTCGTGTGCTGAAAGAAACGCCGCAAGATCACTGTGAGTAATAGTATTGTCAAGATATGTTCTTAATTGAATATCTTGACCCAGGTACAGTGGCATATTTCGATATTTTGTTTTGACTGAATTAAATAAGTTTTATGAACGGTTTATGACATGTGCAATGTGGACCTAAGGTCATTCATTTATGCTATGATGTGCTTGCGCCCAAGGCCGTTCTGTTAATGATATATGATACATGATTGGGCCTGAGGCCATTTTGATATGTTGGGCTCGAGGCTGTTTTGATACATTAGACCCGAGGTTGTTTTGATATGTTGGGCGCGAGGCCATTTTGGTATATTAGACCCGAGGTCATTTTCATATATTGGGCCCAAGGGCGTTTTGATATGTTGGGCTCGAGGCCGTTTTGGTATATTGGTCCCGAGGTCATTTTGATATGTTGGGCTCGAGGCCGTTTTGATATGTTGGGCCCGAGGCCCTTTTGATATATTGGATTCGAGGTCATTTTGATATATTGGGCCCGAGGCCGTTTTGATATATTGGACCCGAGGTCGTTTTGATATATTAGGCCCGAGGCCATCTTGATATGTTGGGCCCGAAGCCGTTTTAATATATTGGACTCGAGGTCGTTTTGATATATTAGGCCCAAGGCTGTTTTGATATGTTGAGCCCAAGGCCGTTTTGATATATTAGACTTGAGGTCGTTTTGATATATTGGGCCCGAGACCGTTTTGATATATTAGACCTGAGGCAGTTTTGATATATTAGACCTGAGGTTGTTTTGATATGTTAGGCCTAAGGCCGTTTTGATATGTTAGGCACGGGGATGTTTTGATATGTTGGGCCTGAGGTCGTTTTGATATATATTGGACCTAAGGTCGTTCTGTTAAATGTTGGGCCTAAAGCCGTTCTGTAAACGTGACTATAGATATTGTTGTGAATGATGAAATTGAGGAAAAGGATTGTGTTGACATAATGTACTTCCTTTAATTCAAGATTATTCATTTGATACTCTTTACTTTATTATTATTACTCATTGAGTTTCGTTCACCTTATATTATGTATGCACATGTAGGTGATCAGCAGCATGGAGTCCAACCTTAGAGTCAGTTTCAGGAGCTATCTTGCGAACCTGTGGAGTCTTGCCTCCAAGTTGGAGCTTTTCCCTTCGATTCACATCATGTTTTTTTTGATTTTTCTGTAATGGTCTTGGGATATGAAACTATTTGTATGAATTTTCCTATGGTACTTATATTTTTGCATGGGCAGGTAATTAATGTTTGGTTGTGTTATGACGTTAACTTTTTAAATTTTGCTCATATTAGCACAGCTCAATGGACGTCTTATTTGTTGTATGCTTCCGCTTATAGCCCCATTATTATAATTATTCTGTATGTTTGTTTGAGGCCGAAGGTAATCAAGTGATTACTGGCCTCTTATGACCTAAACTTTTAGGGGCCGGTTCGGGTCATGACACTACTAGTTGAAGTCAGTAATCATTTGTTTTTAGAAGTTCAACCTTGACGTAGAACCATATGTTTTGGAAAGAAAGGGAAGCTCTCGCCTCGATATATCGGACCTTGCGAAGTATTACAACGAATTGGAGAAGTTGCATATAGATTGGCTTTACCTCCGTTGTTAGGCAAAATACATAATGTTCTTCATGTATCTATGCTTCGGAAGTACCTTGCAGATCCATCGCATGTCATCAATTAGGAGGAAATTAGTCTTATCAAAGATACTATTTTTGAAGAGGGGCTGTAGCATTTCAAGACAGACGAGAAAAGAACCTTAGGGGTAAGACAGTTCATTTGATAAAGGTACTTTGGCGTGATCGAGACATTGAGGAATCTACTTGGGATCGCGAGGACTTGATGAGAGCAAACTATCCATAACTATTTGAGAACAATATATAGTTAAAATTTTGAGGATGAAATTTCTTTAAGGGGGATAGGTTGTGAGGCCCCTAATCTTTACAATATTTTATTTAACCCTTACTTTTAATTTACTTCTTTGTAGTCCCTAAATTTCTTAATTAATTTCAATTTTAACCTCAGAATCAAAAACATGCACCAACTGAAAACTCGCAAACCCTAAATTGAACCTGGGAATTCAAGAACCATTTCTAAAACCCTAATAATAATTAAATTAATTTTCTAAGTATATTCTTTATACAAGAAGCCCTAGGTTTCTGGTTCTTAGTACAATTCGCCGTTAATTTCAAAACAGAGAAACTTTAACTGAATTAAATTTCCAGCTTCCAAAGAAATTAAACACTACACTTAATTAAATGTTCAAATTCATAAATTAAGATTTTGGCCCTTATATTTTTCTTGAATCACATGTTGACCCCAAACTAGTACCATTACATATATATATATATACTTGTACCTTTCCTAAATAAATAATTTTGTACACAAAATATCTTCAAATTCTACACAAATAATCAAAAGAAATCCTCTCTAATCCACTCCCCAAGGCCGGCTATGCTATGCATAAATAAATGTGATGTCGTTTTGGGGATAAATTGCTTGATTTAGAGAAGAAAAATCGACCTAAGGTACAAATATGAATATATATTGATATATATATTGTACTTGTAACCAATTCAACTTTGATTAATCAAAACCTTAACTAGATCATGTTTAAAGGTGTAATTAAGGCCCTAATCATCATACATTTCATTCCATCCTAACTAAATTGAAGCCTATTCAATTGAATTGGAAGGACATTTTGGACTTTTCACCATTCTTTTGTTCTATAAATGCACCAATTCTCTCTACACTTTTGAGCACAAAACACATTCACACACTTATATTTTGACAAAGAGAGAGAGAGAGAGAGAGAGAGAGAGAGAGAGAGAGCGCTTTGGTGGTAAAGGAGAGAAAAAGAGAAGAACCTTTGTGAAAACTCTTCAACTAGGCAACAAGCCAGCCACAACACAACTCTCTATTTTATTTTACATATTATTAGAGATTTAAAATCATATTTTCATGTGTTGTAATGGTGTTCATGTGTTCAAAGTTGATGAATTAGGCTTTGATCATTTTTCTATTCATATTTCCTCTTAATTAGATGCAAAACTACACTTTTCTTCCCATATCTCACATTATTTCCAAAGGCATACCATCACTTTAAAAATCTGAGCTATTGGTGCATTATTTAGTATGTTTTCATCACCAAAGAAGTGAAAAATTTCTCTGTGTTAGCCTATTTTCTCACCAATCTTCTTATTTTGAGTATTATGCATGGAAAACCACTTTTATAGCCAACTTTCGAAAATTCTAGAACAATGTAGAAAAATAACATGGACCTCAGTTTTATTTCAAAAACTTCATTAAAGAGTCATCTTTTAAGGAAAATTGATTTCATTGAAAAAGAGTGAGCGGTTTGTAAGAAAATCCTATTTTCATAACGGTTGTCGAATTTGGACAACGCTGGAGTGTTTCTTAAATAACTAAAAATGTAGATAATCTATTCCATTGCTGAAAAATGTTTTGAAAACTATATAAAATTCTCTACGAACCATAGGAAGGCCAGGCTCAGGAAAAATCTGAAATGGTCTTTTTGACTTTAATATTTAAATGGTACTGAATCTGGAAATTTAGGTTGTGTTTGGTTGTGTTTCCAAACAATGATTCTACACCCATATTCCAATATGATGTTTGGTTGGAATTCTTAAATCACATTTCCACAACTCTGTTGAAAACTCTGTCTAGGGCGCGTTTTTCAATTTTTTTTTTCAAATTTGGCTTAACCGGTCGTCCCACTGAATGTCCTACCAACCGGTTGACCGGAACAGTGGAATTTTTTTTTTTGCAATTGACATATGTTAATTTTTACATATTCGAAAAAAATATTTTTCGAATTTTTAAATTTTTTTTATGTGCTTTAATAGAATTTTGATTTATATGTTAGGTTACGAGTTGTAAGTTTTTGTATCAAATATCATATGTTATATCAAAAATTCCCCACTCAATTCAAAAGTCTTTTACCAAACAAATTTTCCACACTCAAATCATAATTCCAAAACTCACAAACTCAAAATATAACTCATACTTTCAAATCATATTTACAAAGCTCTACCAAACGCAACCTTAGTTTTGCATTGGTGTTTTATGCTTCTATCTTCATGAACATGCATATTAGTATATGATCATGTCTTGGTATGATATTGCAGTGTTATGGCAATATACCTTTTATTTTGGTCCTTCGATGATGCTCATACTTACGCAAATTTATTCTTTTGTTATTTGCTTGTGCTAACTAACTTAAAACATTAATCTAAATGGAAAACTTAATGGGTGGCTAACAAGGTTTTGATCACATGAGTTTTTTTACGAGATAAAATTTATGTTCAAATTGAATTGGTTAGCAGGACGTGTTCCCTTTTGAAAGTTAAAGTCTTGCGCAAGTGGTTGTTCGGAACCCTTGAACGAAGTGGTTGTATTTAGACCCTAGGTGGTTTGGTGTGAGGAGGCAATCGACAAGGCCCTATTTTACCTTCTCTTTTGAGGCCCTGCGGTTTGTGCTACGTGGTACATAACTGTTGGTAGGCATCTGAGGTAAAGTCTGCAATAAAGCAGCAAAAGAGGGGCATACCGAATAATCTGTGTCCGGTTATTGTGGTTGGGATGATGAAATCTCTTTGGGGGATTTCTAAACTACTAACAACTAACCTTGTAACCCTTGTTATTTACATGAATATCATGTTTCTCTCTCTATTGTTGTAATTGCTATTGTGTATTGGAATGGGAAAAATGAACGGGGGGTGTGTGTGTTTACTGGGCATTCAAAACTCATGGTGTTTTATGCCAGGTATCGAAGAAACATACGGGGCCGACGAAGAGCCTAAGACATTTGAAGACTTGTGTCGGTTTCAGAGAAAGTTAGCAGCCATTTTGCTTTCGACTCTATTCATGTTTTTATTTTTGGATTGTAATAGTGATGGAACTCGTTTTGTAATTTAAGATTTGAACATTGTAATTATTATTTGCTTTTGTAATCTTATGTATATCTCCGCATTACTTATGAGATCTTGTGTTAATACCTCTTAAGATCTGTCAAAAAGATAGCTTGCTATCTAAGGTGATTGGACTTAGAAGGGAGGCTATATTTACTCCTCCGATCTTCCTGGGATCTTATTTGGCTATTAAGCAAAGGACTCTTTAGTGACGTTATCCTAATCCTTAGAGTAGAAACTGGGGCATCACTGTAATAACCCTACTTTGTGTTATGCTAATTAATCTTAATTATGCTTATAATAATGTGCTTGATATGATTTCACGTGCTAATTATACGATTATATGTGCTTTTGAATTTCTATCTGTTCACCGTAGGAAATTCTATTCTATTCTTTGTTATAAAATGAAATTGAGGGCTGTGGCGGCATCAAAAACCAAAATTGATTGTACCTTTACGATTAGTATAATTTTTAGAACGTATGGTGAAATTTAGTTAAAAAACTGATTTTGATCAATTAGTTAAATTAAATTGATTAAATTAAGCACAATTAATTAGTTCTAATTAAGGTTGATTAGGGAAGCGAAGCATATATATAGAAACTAAATGTGCCTAAGCTCATTTCTTGAGCTCAAAATCTGAAAATATACACTCTAGAAAGAGAGTGAGCCGATCCTAGAGAAAGAAAGAGAGCATCCTTGTAGATTTTGCAAGAGAATTCAAGAATTGGGAGAATTCACTCAAGAACTACCTCAAATTTGGAAAATTGAAGCTTCTAGGTGAGTAATTGAACTCAAATTATGGGTTTAAATTCATAACTAAGTGAATTCAATGAAGATATTAAGTTAAGAACAAGATTTGAGTTGAATAGGATGAAAATGAGATCAATATGTACATATATGTAACAAATTGTTATGAATCTTCATGTTAGAGTATGAAGCATGTCAAACAAGTTGAATCAATGATCATTTGAGACATGCATCCATGAATAATGAGGTTGTGAGGCTTAATTACATGTTTTGAAGATGATAGAACAAGATTTCATGTAAGATCATACATGCATGAGAGTTTTGAATATCGTTTTGACAAATTCATGAAGAATATGGTACCAAATGCATAATTTTGAAAAATCTCATGAGTTTGCGCATTGTTAGAATCATTTGAAGTGAGGAAAGAAGCTATATCCCACATGCATGCTCAATCGTTGCAGATATAGAACTTGAATGTATGAGTCTTAAAGTTATGAGCTTGAAATTGAAATGGTGTGAACTTGTATGAAGAATTCTTGGAGAATTGAACTTCAATTCTTGTAAAATTAACTTTTATTTTCATGTTAGAAGTTATTTGGCCAAGAAATACTGCTTAACATGCAAGAAAAACAAGTTGGAATCATGTTTCGAAGTTCAAACACAGTTCTGGAAATTTCAGAATTCAACCTTCTCGCTCGAGCGAAGGAAGGTTCGCTCAAGCATAAAAATTCAGCTCTTAGAAGTTTTGTAGGGAATTGCACGGTAGCTTGAGCGGCAAACTTTGTGCTCAACTGGACCATGTTTTGCAAGATGCATCACTCGAGCGAAGAATGTCTCCCTTGAGCTTAAAATTCATGCAACCAGTATTTTTACAGAGTTTTACAGACTGCTTGAGCGACCAAAGCTTCGCTTAAGCGAGGTGCCCTGTTTCAGAAATTTTTGAAAAGCTGTATTATGTTCTAGTTTCCATTCTCTTCCATTTTTGAGTATTCTTAGGCACACATTGAGCATCCTAAATGAATTAAAGAACACGAAAGAAGCCTAAGAACATTAACCAAACTAAAGAACAGATTAAATTGTATTATGACCCAATGTGTTATGAATTTTGTAGGGTCAAGTGCGAAGACAAATCAAGCATTGGAACACTATGAGTAATATCTTAGGAAAGATAATTCGTGTATATATATTATTTTTTTAAATGTTACATGTGCGGTAAGTTTCTACACTCCTAATTTGATACTGTGAATGAGTATTCTATCCGCTTTGTTCACAATGAAATATGTGAAGTAATTGATATATGATTATGAAATGGGCCCAAGGTCGTTTGGTTTACCTGAAGAGGATACGAAATGGGCCTAAGGCCATTTTGTATAACTGTTAAATAGGCCAAAGGCCATTTCGAATAAGGAGATGATAGGACCTAAAGTCGTTTTGAATGCGAAGGTGAATGTGAACATGATCATGGATCATGAGTGCGCACAAATGTGATTATGGATTGGTTGGACCTAAGGCCGTTTTGTATATAAATTGGACCCAAGGTCATTTTCTATATGAATTGGATCCAAGGTCATTTTACATGTGATGGACCCAAGGTCGTTTCGCATACATTGGACCAAAGGTCATTTTGCCTATGAATTGGACCCAAGGTCGTTTTGCATATAATGGACCAAAGGTCGTTTTGCAAATATGAGTTGATCAACAAGTTTAGTTTATAACTATGATTAAATAATCTCATTCATGAACTCCTTGACTTTGGTATTTTCATTGGGCATTGGCTCACTCCTTATTTATATGTATGTAGGTGAACAGCGGGATGTCCAGCCCAAGCCTCAGTGAGCAATGAGAAACCAAGTTTTGAGGAGTCAACCAAGGTCGCCTCACGCAAGAGGCATTACTCTTGTTTTTCTTTTCCTTTTGTTTTTTCGTGGTCATGTATGACCAAATCTGTGTATAACCTTGGCTTTTTTTAATACTGACTTCTGATTGATCCTGGACGTATGTAATACAGAATATGGTTGTTTGTATAGTGTGAGTTATTGCATATATGAGAAAGTTTTTGGTTAAGCCATGTATGCACAGCTCATTGGACAATCTTTGCAAGTTTTGCTTCCACAATTTAGCCCCCTATTATTAAAAATGACTTGATTTCTAACTGAGGCCGCAGGTAATCTCATGATTATTGGCCAGTTATGACTCTAATCCGTAGGGGTGGGTTTGGGTCATGACAGTCACACTTAGGGTGTTCTACTCTCTATTTCTGCATGCATGTGGCCTAGTTGAAGCATTATGTATATTAGTTTTGAATTATCTTATGTGTTATCTGTCTTCTTGTGCATCAAATCATGTTAGAACCCTTAAACCGAGCTTAGGTTGCATTTTTTATGTGTTAGACGTATGATTAGGACATGCTTATTTTATGCATGCATATAAGATGTTGGAAATGGCCGATCGGGTAAGTTTAGTTCTTCCTTTTTGCCATGTGTTCTTTTTGCATTGTTTTTCAATTATGCAAGTTAAATGTTTTTTTTTATTAATTGGTTGTTTTAAGTGTTTCCATAAGTGTTGTCCATTTTAGTTCTAGTTTATGGCTAGATTACATTAAAAATCTCTTTTTGATAAGGAATCTTCATTCTAATGAAAAACATGGCTCTATTCTTGTGACTAAAGTAGATGACACTTATTTTATTCAAATCATCTAGTTCTAGGTTAGTGAAAGGTTTTAGGCCTTAAAATGAATTTTATGAATAATTAACCACTAAAATCATAAAATAGAAAGTGAGTAGAGGCCAATCTTCGGATTGAGGAAAACGAGGTGCTATCATTCAATGACCTTCTCCTTTTGTACCTAAGCTCCTAAATCTGAAATTTTCTTGGTTATGATGGACACTCCTTAACTGAGTTTCCATTGTTAAAGGTTTCTTAATTCCCTTTTAAAAATTAAGTGGCAATTCTTTGTTGGTCAGGCAAGTTGATGTGGGAAATGGGCCTTAGACTTGAAAAAGGCACAACGTCCATAAGGAGGAGTTGCTTGGGCTTCTGTTTCTGTGTCGCGTTCGAAGGGATTCTTCATTGTTGTCGGTAATGGGAGAAGAACTCTTCTCCATCATCGCTTTTTCAGCCTTAAAGGCCTAGCTCTCTGATACACCCACCTTAATGATCATCCTAAATCATCACCTTATTCAAGGGGTACTATGTCGCGCCCCAAATGTTATTACTCAGATACATTATCAAATTCGTTATAAAATTCATTTCCAAATTATAGTTACAAAAGAAAAACAAACAAAATAGAATAAATAAGGTTTTCTCTTGCATAATTACAATGATAGAAATGTTCTATACAAATATTCACCATACTTTCTCAAGGCTTACACAAAAGATTACACAATAGTCATATACAATAGAAGAATAATATCCTTATCACAACACTCCAACCCTTTATCTATAATCTACAAGGTAAGGATTCTTAATGAAACAAAAACTTCATGATCTTCAAACCGTTGAATCAGACGTTGTCCCTGTAAAATGGTTAAAGAACATAGGATGAACATGAGGTTCAGTAGGGATCTACAATGATTCTCAATAATAATAACCAATAGATAAATGTGATCATGAATGCTATCAAGTGATACATATATAAATAATGTGTCCTTTTATATGCAAAATAGATTACATAAACAGATACCCTTTTTCACAAAATCTCACTTGATATTTCAAAGAGGCCTCCTTTGTTAACTCTTTATCTTATCAAAATTCAATATTTCCTTAAATCTCGTTTTCCTTAGAGAAAGGTCTTAGGCCAATTGATCATTTACTCCCTTTAATTCATAATTCATACTCATTAATAACGTCATAACTTGTCGCTTTACCAATAATCGCATAACACCAAACACATACACGCGACAACACATTTCACACATTGAGGTCATACAATTCGATTCATTTCAATCTTATCTCAATTACACATTTCAATTCTCAAACACAATTCAACACATTTACATAGATAAAGTTATCACATAGTTAACAACGAATATGCACATACCAATAATCAGCTTCACCAACCAAGCCACACCAACACAGTTTACCAGATGTTACAACAAAAGGAAAGCTGAAACCTCTCTCAAGCGCCACGCTTTACTGGTGGCTAGCCGAAAGGAAAATAGAACCTTTATCAAGTGCCACACTTTACTGGAAGGAAATGGACCCTCTTTCCAAAAATTTAACCCATCAATTCCTTATTTCAATTTAGAAAAATTACACCTACATCACATTTAATAATAAAGGTAAAATTTCTTCTTTATAAACAAATATGATTTTTTTTCACACTTCAATCACAACTTTTTTTTATTTAAATTACACAACTCATTTAATATCATACACCTCCCATAGTTCATAACACCAAATTCTATCACCAATTACTATAACATGAACCCATCCCACAAGGATTGTTCTCATAACATCTAACAATCAACATTCATACCCAATTCAACCAAGCATCAACTCAATTTCAAGAATCAAAGGCCAATTAAAGAAAAACTCCATGTTAAAATAAAATTCAAAACTAGGGTTTGGATAAAATTTGGGGCTTTCTACTGTAAAGCACACAATCATGTTCCCTTAACACCAAAACTTCCATAATCTACTTTAATCACATATTTATGACTTGGAAACCCTAACTCTCTCTACATGATTTTCTAGAAAATCCTTTTCAACATAAGGTTTTATGCAATAAAAACATACCACATATTTATCCACACAAAAATATTGAAGAGAAGCAAAGAAATCCCTACCTTTAGCAAGAAGCTGACGAAACCCAGAATACCAACTTCAATGAAAACACAATCCACTCAAATTGATAGAAAGTCCTCGTCATGCTCATCATTTTTGTAGAAGGGACTAGGGTGAGATTCTCACTAAAAGGAGATGAAATCCAAGGTTTAAAGAACTTTGAAGCTCAACAATGGCTGGAAAGAGAGAAAGGATAGAGAAAGAATATGGAAAGGATGAAGAAAAATGGGCTAAAAATGACTTTTTAATGTTCTCATCCCAAATAGACCACTTTGAGCATCAGAGACACAAGACTGCTCGAGTGACATAACTTTTGCTCGAGCGTAGAACTCACACTCCCAGAAGTTCAGACCATAAAGAACAAACCTATTGAGTGAACACTTCTGCGTTCAAGCAAACATCGCCTTCTCTTAGAATCTCTAAACTGCAAATAAAAGTACTGGATGCCTGGAAGACCGCTCGAGCGAGCAAACCTTCGCTCGAGCGATGAAGAAAATTTTCAGAATGCTACATAATAAGGCTCAGAACCATCGCCAACCAAGGCAAGAATATTGCACTGGAAAAGCATATGAATGATGTCGATACTGCTACCGTTTTTGAACTCCCATAAAAAAATCTCGCAAAGGATTGCTTTTGTAGATTTGAAATCTGTGGTCGATTCCGGTGACCTGGTAAGCGAAGTCTTGGTTGAATGAGAAGTGGATGAGAGATGGAGCTGGAACTGGAGCTGAAGCTGGAGAGAGAGAGAGAGAGGGAGAGAGATTGAGATTGTTACAGTTAGGGTTCGAAGCTTCGGAGAAGGATGACATCATTGAACAAGCTTCTTCAAAGAGATCAGATTGCGATTGTTGATGTTTGCCATCGTTGTCGAGGTCGCTGTAGAGAGGAGAAGACATATCAATGAGATGGGAGACTGATTGGGGTTCATGTCAGCGTCGTTGGGGTGGTGGAGGGTTTGGCGAGACCACACAAACAACGACAAAACCCTAGGGACGATTTGTGATCTCAAATATTTACTGCCACGGTGGTCGTGATAGTCACAGAGAGATAGAGAGAAGAGAAGAGCGACAGTCAATCATGAAGAGAGAGAAGAGAGGAGATAAAGAGAGAAAGAGAGAGAGAGAGAGAGAGAGAGAGAGAGAGAGAGAGAGAGAGAGAAGAGGGAAGAGAAACAAAGGGAGTTTGACTGTAATGGTTTTGGGACCGGATTTATGATATATATATATATATATATAAGAAAGGGTATTTTGATCATTTTACTTGAGTTTGTCCTTATGGACAAAATGTTTTAGCGCTGGGACTTAGACAAAGAAAATCCAAAAGTGAATTTATCTCCCGAGTGCCCTTCTTTTTAACTTAGTTAATGTATTATTTTGTTTTATTATTATTTGTAGCAAAATGTTATTATTTAAGTCATCTAATTCTAATCTTTTAGTATATCTAATAATCATATAATTTTAATGAAAAATTAAAAGACCAAACTCTGTTACTATTTTAAACACAGTGAAATAAAATACTTTTAAAAGACAAAATCGAAATTTAATTTTTTTTTTGAAATAAAATCTTAACCAATTATGATCTTTTTATAATTTATAATACTTGTGGGCATATATTTTATTTTTATAATCCTTTTGGGGACTAAATATGTTAGAATAAAATACTTTAGAAACTTAATATATTCAATCGATAGTTTAAAGACTTAATATATTTTTATTTGTATACTTTAAGAATTTAGTAGATTCAATTGATAGTTCAAAAATACTTTAAGAATTTAGTAGATTCAATTGATAGTCTATGAATTAAATAGATAATTTGACGATAATTTAATAATACAAAGTGTAATAAACCTAATTAAATTATGTAAAGAAGTGTGGAAAATTTAAAATTGGATAAATTGCACTTTACATCCCTGTGCTTTGTACCAAATTTCACTTTAGCCCCTACACATGAAATCATGATAGTCAACTCCCTGTACTTCTGGTCAAATTTCACTCTGGTCTCTACACATGAAATCGTAACAGTCAACCTCTTGTACTTGTGCTCAAACACCACTTTAGTCCCTATATAAAATGTCCATTTTCTATTACTTTATTTTCAAATCTTTAACAAAATCCAGTTACGTGACAAAAATATGAATTTAAAATAAGGGTAAGGGAGGAAAATCATTCATGTTTTCAACCAATATATTTTATCCTACGTGATAAACACGTACAATTATATAATACAATATATATATATATATATATGTTCGTATGCTAAAAATTGGGCGAAGAGACAAGAAAATAGAACTTTTGAAATAAAAAAAAAATGGGACAAAGAAATCAAAAGAGAAAGTAAGATGAATAGACTGAAAATTGTGTTACCGTGAAAAACAGAGTTTTGTGATTCCAATTTATGCAAAACCCTAGTTCATCTTCTTAATCGTTCACAATATACTTTTGTTTTAGCTTAATACAATCATAATTTGATATAAACTTTAGGACAGACTGTGTACTGGTCAAAAATATATGTGATTTTTCTCTCTTACCCTCATATCGTAATCACATTCTTGTCACATGACTAGATTCTGTTAAAAATTTAAATTGAGTAATAGAAAATGAACATTGACACTTGTACAGAAACCAAAGTGAGATTTGATCAAAAGTACAAGGGGTTATTATTACAATTTTATATGTAGGGATCAAAGTAAAATTTAATAAAAAATATAAGGACTTGACTATTATAATTTTATGTATAAAATTTAAAATAAAATTTAGTACAAAATGTAATGCAAAGTGTAATTTATCCTTTAAAATTTATGAACCGCATTATCATCCATTTTGGGCATGTCTCCCCAACATAAGTCAACTGTACGCCGAGGATTTCAAAATAGCAAAACGATTGGCCAACATAAGTTCTATACCAAATTCTAGAAGGTTTAGATTTTTTAAGTTGAGAATTTTAATTGGATCGTATTGTGTGGGTTTATGGAGTTTTTTTATAGTCCAATTTTAATAATTTGTAACGTTTATTTTGTAAAGTATTTTATGTATATTATTTATAAAAAAAAATTAGAATGATTTGATAATTATATTATTTTTATGGGACATTTATTTATAAATCTCTCTTTACATATTTATATTCTATTTAGTTTAAATTATTTTTTTATATTCTAACAAGTCCTATGGGTAATATAATTACAAAAATATCCCTAATAATAATAGGGTGAAACACACATTAATATTCACATTGTCAATATGGATGTTT
Organism: Camellia sinensis; assembly: GCF_004153795.1. Lineage (NCBI taxonomy): Eukaryota > Viridiplantae > Streptophyta > Magnoliopsida > Ericales > Theaceae > Camellia > Camellia sinensis. The sequence continues at coordinate 437,251 of NW_021032607.1, read as the reverse complement.
TGCGATATGAACATTTACATTGTTAGCGTGACAATTCATCACACTGTCAAATTTATTTAATATGAATGTTCACATTACTAAGTTGCTAAGGGTTCACAACATATTTCACTACATGAAATTGCATTTTTCGCAACGCAACAAAATATGTTGCTAAAAGGGAAAATTCGTTGGCAAAAGTTTTGCCGACACACAAAGCTACGTTGGCAACCCGTAGGCAAAAGTGAGTCGGCAAAAGTTTATGCCGACGAAATTATCATTGCGTTGGTAAAAGTAATGCCTTTGGCGACGAACATAGTCGTCGATAAAAGCCTTCATCCATCGTCGGCAATTTACCTTGCGTCGGTAAAAGTCATTCAAATATGATGATTGTGTGACACTTTTCGCGACACAAATTTGCATAGGCAAAAAATATACTTTTAGCAACAAAATATGTGTCGGCAAAAGTAAACTTATGGCGACACATTTACGTCAGTAAATGTTGCCATTTGCCAATGATTTGTTTGTCGCTAAAGCTTTACTTTTGACAACGACAAATTGGCATTGGCAAAAAATACACTTCTACCAACACAATATGAGTGGGCAAAAGTAAACTTTTAGCGACACATTTACGTCGGTAAATGTTGCCATTTGCCAACGATTTGGTTGTCGATAAAGCTTTACTTTTGGCAACGACAAATTGGCTTTGGCAAAAAATACACTTTTAGCAATACAATATGAGTGGACAAAAATAAACTTTTGGCTACACATTTACCGACAAGTTGTTTGTCGAGAAAGCTTTACTTTTTGGCAACGACAAATTTGTAGCGGCAAAAAAAATTGAAAATCATTTATATTTTTTTATAAGATGTACATATTTACAAGAGGCATCCCTCAGGCACTACTATTACAAACTAATAATTGATTAGCAAAGAAAAATTTCATTAACAACATGAAATTAAGAGTACAGGAAGATGAAGTGCATCGAGAGAGATTTGGAAAGTACAAACTACCCCAACTACTGCTACTCGCACCCATACAGCTAACCCCTCGACATCGCGATTTTTTTTAAAACAAGAAAATAAAAAACAGAGGTAAGAAGGACTTACCTCAACAAAACACTAGAAACCCCACAAAATTACCCCTACAACACCCAAATAAAACACACCCAAGTAAAACACACCCTACAGAGCAGACACTCTCATGCCTAACTCTCACCCACTTAGCAGAGATAAACACCCATCTCCACCTCCATGGTCAGAACACTTCTTTTCCAATACAAGCTCCGAACACCCATTGCAACCGACATCTCCACTGCTATCAAAACCCACTGCCATCTCCACTGTCATGGTCGGAGTAGCTCCTCTTTTCCGATCCAAACTCCGAACACACCCACTTTAGAAGCTCCAATGTTGACAACCCAAACCCTGAAAGTTAAACAAAATGACCCTCTATTAGACCCCAACACACTGCTATTACAACTGAGCCTTTCCATCCTTTAAAAGTCTCTTTGTCCTTAAGCTCCAGCTCAAGAATCTTATCCACCACACCTTCTTCTTGCCCACGGAAATTAATTCCCAGATATTTCCTTAATTTGACAGTGGCCTGCGCTTCCTTGAGGAGATAGCTATGCGAGCTAGATTCACTATCGGATTCACCATCGGATAGCTCAGAGTGTACACAGGCCATTGTTGCTGGCCCGAAGATAACGAACTTGGAGGAATGCTTACTGATACCTGCAGATTTGAGACCATAGAGTTGAGCAAAACGAGAAAAGCCCTCTATCTGAACCTTATTTTTCCCAGCTTTCTTGGCAGACCGAACTGGGCCTTGATCATGTAAACTCATAGTGCCTGACCCATTTGAAACAGCATCTAAGTGAGGCCCAGGTAATAAAGAATTATTGCATGCCCTGTTACCTTGTTCAAATAGCATGGGAATAAGGCCTTGTACTATATGCTCATTGTTCGGATGGCCCAATGCAACCTCCAGATTAATACCTGGCCCAAACCCATCTATGGATCCGCTGATACTTTTGAACAAGCCAGGTGCAGAAGCCTACTCAACACACCTCTGTGAGTGGTCATTGTTCTTTGTGCAGGGTGCACGCTCCTTCATCATTGCTTCTTTCCCACCTATTGCAGTAGGTCTACTGACCTCCACATCACACCTTGTCTCCTCAATGACTGTGTCCATTGCCTCTCTACTGTTGCATTGAGAAAGCTCATTCCTTTGTGCCACATCAATGGAAGAAGGCATTGCAACAACAGACAAGTCATGCTGTTTTGCCACTGAATCAACATCATCTTTCCTCTTGCAACCCCTGTCTATGAAGTCATTTTCCGCAGCACTGCTTAACTCCACATTGGAGCTGCTATTGCACTCTCTCAGCCCAATGTTTCTCATCCCATTACACTCCACTGGATTGACAGAATGATCTTCACAAACAAAAACTGGGTGTAATTTACCCTTGCATTCCAGATTTATGGTTTTGTTGATAAGCTCCATGCATGTTGTAACCACTTTAATTCTGGAGTAAGAGAATGACTTTGGTTGACTAAGATCACCCTCCAATTGAAGGACTGTCCCCCACAAAGCTCCAATGTTGTTTAGAGTGTTCCTATTCCAGAGGTTCAGAGGAATACCATGGCATTTCAACCAAACACATCTCTCTTGGTCTATTTGGACTCCTAGCCTCCATTCCAAAACAACCTGACTCCAGTCTTTAAACTAGTCCTTAATCTTCTAGATATTTGATTGGAGCTCCTCTTGGGATTTGAAAGTCAAGATTACATCCCTGTCGCCCCCCTGTCTGACCACCACTTGAGCTAATCCATTATCCTTCAAGGCAGATTTGATACTGTTAATGGAGAAATCCGAGTTGAGCCTAATAATAACGCTTTCGTAAAGCCAACCGTGACCATCTTCATTGGCTTTGATGGTCATGCTAGCTTTGACAACCGCCATGGTCATGGCCCCTTGTAGTACCTCTGCAAATGATTTGTGGCCAATACATGGGATTGTACCTTTACCTCTGTTTGGGTTAAAGGCTTCTCTGTTGGCCTGGGGCCTTCTCATGCTGAGCACGCTCTTGTCATGAGTTGCATACTTGACTGCAAGTACCTTATCATCCACCAAAAGTCCATTAGCTTTCTGGATTGCCATGCCTGATGCAACATGACAGTTGAATCGCAAAAATCTGAATCTTGAGTTCGTCACTTTTGTTCTTTTGAAGGGGATGAATACATCTTTGACTACACCAAACTTTTTGAAGGGTTCAAACAGTGACTTTGCAGCCAAAGAACTTGGGATATTGTCCACGAACACAGTAAACAGACCACTCCTTTCTTCATAGCCCCGAGATCCACCTCCTCGCCTTTGATTCACCACCGGGATCCAACCACCATTTCTTCCATGCTCCATAAGGACTACATCTTTTCCTTACACAAAGACTCTAAATTTTCACCACCCTTTTTTCTCCTCGCTTTTTTATTATTAGACACAAAAATAATTTCACATTAATAAATGTAATTGGACTTGTGTCTTGTGTTGAGTTGAGTGATAAAAAAGATTAAGTGAAAAATCCATTCATATATAATATTTCTTTTGTAAAGTAATCCCTCAGGCACTACTATTACAAATTAAATGTTTAACTCTTTGCCCATGCCAACTTGTCGTCGCCAAAAGTAAGCACATTAATAGCGACGCTTATTGCGTTGCAAAAAAATAAGCCTTGTAGCTAAAATTTATGAAATTTTGGCGCCAACCAATATTTTTGGCACCTAGTCAATGTTATGCTTTTTTAGCGACGATAGTAAATTGTGTTGGTAAATGTCTACTTTTCCAACCGAAATTGATCACTGTGTCGCCAAAAATATACTTTTGGCTACGAAAAATTGACGTAGTCGCCAAAAGTGCAACTTCTTGTAATGTTTGTAAGGGTAAAATTATCCATACAATATCTTAAATATAAGAATTAGGATTTAGTGAGTCAAATGTCTAAAATAATATGACTTATTGGAATAAAAGAATATTTTATGGACTAATTGGAAAACAAATATTTGAAAGAAAATTTTCTAATAAATTTTCCTATGATTTTATTGTATTTGTCTTAAAAAAATAGACAGTCTATTTTCAAAAAAATATTTTTCATCCATTTTTTTTAATGAAAAAACACCATAAAATAAAAAGACTAATTATTAGATCTGCTTAATAATATTTCTCATTTATGATATATATATATATATATATTATTCTATAAAATGAACGATTTAAATAATAGAAATATAATCTATAGTAGGCCTCATTGATCCAAACAACATACTCCAGTTGATATCTCGACTTGAGAGAACTCAATCACAATAGATTCTGTTATATGCAGTTTTTAGAATGCAAATACAAAAAATTTCTTACTAAAATAAAATGAGTGACATTCTTAAAAAATTTATAAGCTTTTATTTTTAAATTGATAGGACTCTAGGCTACCACAATATTTTGAATAGCATTTGTGTATATTTTTTTATTTATCTATATATAACTAATCTTCAAATTATGATTAATCTTTTTTAGGTACATAGTATTTCTAATTTTAATGTTTGTTTGTTTGTTTTTTTTTGTCCTCCCTAAATTATTAGGTATCAAAAAGTGCTTCATTGGATTTGGTCTAATTAGTTGAACATGAGGAGCACTCCTCAAGTTGTACATTGATGAATAATGTAATAAATCATCACCATGGTACCGGTGGAAACTGCCTCGCACGTAATTCCACGTTAGATTACAAACCACAAGTCCTGCCTCTCCTACATATATACTAATATAACTATGCCTTATATAATCATATTATACATTCACCAAGCAATCACCCAAGAGCATAGCATAACATATTAGCATAGCAAAGCAAAGAGAAGTGAGAAGGAGCATGGCTTCTCTCAGGGCCTACGGCAAAGTGGACGAATTCGATCAAGCGAGGCTGGAGGCTCGACGACAAACCAGGAAGCGACTTACCATCATTGCCTTATCTTCCATCATCCTCGTCGGAGTTATTGTGGGTTCTGTAGTCGGTACTTGTGCAGGAAGATCCAAAAATGGCAACTCTACTGCAGGCAATCCAACTCAATCCATGTCTACTTCAGTCAAAGCGGTATGCGATGTTACTTTGTACCCTGACTCATGTTTCACAAGCCTTAAACCTCTGGTTAACTCAACCCATGTTCAGCCTGAAGACCTCTTCAAGCTATCTATTTATGCGGCTATCAATGAACTTTCAAGAGCTTCCCAGTACTTCTCCCAAAATGGTGTATTTGAAGGTCTCACCGATAACATGTCACTAGCAGCTCTTGAAAGCTGTCGCGAACTTTTGGGTCTCACGTTCGATCATCTTAATACTTCATATTTGTCCACTGCTGACCTCACAACAATCACATTACATGATGCTTTCGACGATCTAAAAACATGGCTAAGTTCTGCTGGAACTTACCAACAAACATGTATTGATGGTTTTGCTGATGTGGCAGAAACGTTAAAGTCTGACGCTATCAAGTATCTTCAGAACTCAACTGAGTTCACCAGCAATAGCTTGGCTATCATCAATGAATTCTCCAATCTTGCAAATTCTTTCAAATTGAGACGACGCTTAATGACCTTGACCGATGGTGGTGATGACATGCCACGATGGTTGTCTTCCAAAGATCGGAGACTACTCCAGAGTACGATGACTTCAAAAATCAAGGCCAATGCTGTTGTGGCGATGGATGGATCGGGAAAATACAAGACAATCAATGCTGCACTAAAGGCTGTCCCTGATAAGAGCAAGAAAAGGTTCGTTATCTATGTGAAGAAGGGGGTTTATAATGAAATTGTTAGGATTGACAAGTCCATGTGGAACGTCATGATGGTTGGTGATGGAATGGATGCAACAGTCGTATCTGGCAGTTTGAACTTTGTTGACGGAACTCCAACATTTGAAACTGCAACATTTGGTAAATCTTCTGCATTTATTTATCTCACAAAAAGTCTACATGAATTTCACTAGTATATATCCATTTTCAGGCAGTTAAAATAAAATTCTTTTGCAAAATGCTAAAAGCAATTCAATTTCTTACTGCATTTCCTCACTTCTAGATACCAGACTGTGGATGCTGCTTGCGTTTATTAACATGGGTCCGTTTGCCATGTATTTAGGAGTAAGAAATAAGATTGTGTATACATACTAATGCTATACAAATAAAATTTGTATAGAAAATGTTACATATAATTTTATTTCTTACGATGTTTTTTCACTCCAAAACACAAGTGAATGATTCCCATATGCATATTATGAATGTGAGCCCTATTATTTTGTATTTAGGAGTGAGAAAATGAGCTGAGAAATAGAATTATGTATCGCATTACTTAATTTGTACATAGAAAAGTTTATATGAAATGATGTGTCTCATTTAGATCTATTCATTTGAAGTTAAAAGCTTGATGGCTCATAATTTATTCATTTAGATTTCTCTGAATGTAGCTGTGTTTGGGAAGGGCTTTATTGCAAGAGATATGGGATTTCGTAACACAGCGGGTGCAATCAAACATCAGGCAGTTGCCCTGATGTCATCTTCTGACCAATCAGTATTCTATCGATGTCGCATTGATGCTTTCCAAGACACCCTCTATGCACATTCCAATCGCCAATTCTATCGTGAATGCAGTATATATGGGACAGTTGATTTCATATTCGGAAACTCAGCCGTCATTATCCAAAATTGCAAAATACTACCCAGAGAACCCATGCTTGGCCAACAGAACACCATCACAGCACAAGGAAAGATTGATCCAAATCAGAACACCGGAATTTCCATACAAAATTGTACCATTTCGCCTTGGGGCAACCTGAGTTCCGTCCAGACCTTCCTAGGTCGGCCTTGGAAAAATTACTCCACCACAGTATACATGCAGTCCATGATGGGAAGCTTGATTGATCCAAAAGGATGGTTACCTTGGATAGGAGATTCTGCGCCGAATACTATATTCTATGCTGAGTTCCAAAATATTGGTTCTAGTTCTTCAACCAAAAATAGGGTAGCATGGAAGGGATTGAGAAAGATTACTAACAAACAAGCCAATACATTTACAGTTATGTCGTTTATCAATGGGGACAAGTGGTTACCATCTACGGGCGTTAGCTACAAACCGGGTCTGTGAGGGAGATATTTTTGGAATCTTCCATGGTCGAAATTATTTGATTTCTTTTGGCAATTTTTCTTTTATTAATTCTTTTACTTTCATATTTTTCTCACTTTTGATTTGGAATTGATTGATTCAAAATTGAAATCCAAATAAAACAATAACAATGGAGATAAGTTGATTCCATTTATGATATTGGGTCGAATGTAATTGAAGTTTATATGCTTTAATTGTATTAAAAATGACAGAAGTAAGAGCATCTCCAACGGTAGTAGGCATTTTACCTATCTAAATATTTCTATAAAGTATATATTTTATTTTGCCTATCAACTGTTTTATGTTTTTACTCCAACCATGCTCTTTATTTTAGCTATTTATCCAAATACTATTAATTTTATAGAATGACACGTCAACAACAAAGATGGAGGGAAATGATCATAATGATTGAATACATTTTGCCTAGTGTTGAAGGCTAGCTACATGTAGCTAGTGAATATGAATTGAGCCAAAATGCCTAATCATATGCCTAGTGCATTGGAATTGAAAAAAGTGAATCACACTAGGCATTTTAACTAACAAGTATTATATGCCTAGTGCATTGGAGATGCTATGCATTTTAAATTGTGTATTAATTTAATCCTATAATTCCAACTTCAACAAAATTGTCTTTTAATTTTACACATTATGTCTCCTTAGTTCAATTTTATAATATCTATTAGAATTTTTAATGAAAATTTAGCATATATGCGTCACACCCCATTTATTTATGGGCAAAATAGAAAATAAATCATTTCTGCCTTCCATTTCTTTTACAAAGTCTCCTTTCTATCTCTTTGCTTAACCCTATCTCCATCTCTATCTCTCTCTTTCTTTTTCTATTTCTCTCTAATTTTTTTTTTGTTTATTTTACAAGTCCTTACGTAGATTGTTCATAAAAAAAAAAAATTAAATAAATAAATTTAATTTGGTAATCATAATTATATAATTTATCATATTTTTAAGAGAAATAGGTCATAAATTAACCTTGGAATGTTCATAAGCAGTGGCAGAGCCACTTGGAGGCCCGGGGGGGGGGTCACGTGCCTCCGGGTTTTTGATTTACAATTTTTTATTTATTTTTAGAATATGTATAGAAATAAAATTTTAAATAAAAATCATATTTAGAATAAAATGTGAAGGGCATTTCTAAATTTATGAGAACAATAGTGTTGTTTTATTGAAAATGAAGAGACTACAACAACTTATATTTGTGTGTATGAAAATTTTGTGAAAAAATCTCAATATAAATGTACTATTTATCATTATTAATATGTAAATATAATTAATCTCACTATATACATGTAAAAGTTATTAGAGTGTTAGTTATATTTGCAAGTGGAGTTCACTTTTCATATGTTACTTTACTATTGATTTATAATATCATATGTCAATAATAACGTGACATCAGTATTATATGAAATTTTTATTTAAATTTTGTAAAAATTTAATTACCATTATATAATTTATTTTAAGACTTACATATATAACTTTTTTATATTGTCCATGATATACTAGTTGTACACAATACTTTCTTTTTGATTATACTCAAAGTTAATTGTAAAATTTTATGTGAAATACTTTTGTAATAATTTATTTAAGTTTTTGTGCTTAACATTAATTCACAAATTATTATTATCTTCTTATTGTTGGTTATGAAAAAAAAAATTATAATTATAATTATAACTAATAAATGTCCATTCTATTTTAATTTTCTCGCTGCGCTACTGTTCATAAACCATTAGGATCAATGATTATTCTTTTGGGAACAAAGAATGCATCTCTTTATATTTTTTATTACAATTGTTGTCATTTTTTCTCTTTATGTGTTTTTTGTTTAAACATTAAAATGTTATACCTTTTTTTTTATTTTATAAATTTGTTTTTATATTTTTGAAAGACTTCTGGAAGATCTTTAAAAGAATATTTATATTAAATAGGAAATTGTAAAGACATAATTTTTGAGTTGTCCATGTGGCTTGGTTGTTAGTCGAGGTTCCATGTAGATGATTGTCTAAGTCCTAGTAGAAGACAGATTTGTAGTGTGGATGTCTTGCCTTTTTGGTTATGAGGCATGTTTTTGTTAGAAATGATTTTGAGAAAATCTCAAAAAATAGTTTTTTTTCCTAAAGTTTGGCCTAATTTTTAGGTAGGACCCATGCGTTGAATTTTGCGGGTCTAAGTGGTAACGCGTTCTATGCCGCGTTGTGATTCACGTGGTATATTTGGTTGCTCAAAACCATTATAGGGTGAACGGAAAATTGAAGTCAAAGTGAGCTCCGTGGAAATGGAATTTTTGGTGAAAATTCCTTAATATTTGGAAAATGGCTTGTCCCACATTGATTTGGTGGGAAACATTGAGTAGGTTTATAAGGCTTGGAATTATAACTTGGGGAGGGCCTCAAGGGGCACCTCAAGTTTGTAGAAGGAAGAGGTTATGGGCAAATTGGGCTAGACCCATTGGACTCAAAAATAACCACTTACGCGAGCGGGTTGGGCTTGGGCGCGGGTGCGTGATGTGAGAATGGGTTAGGCTTGTCTAGCCAAAAACATTTGAATTTTATTTTATTTATTTAGAAATAAAATCTGTCCTTTTTTTTTATTTCAAATTCTAGTTGGAAATAAAATTCAAATTTTGGTTTGCATCTCTTCAAAAATTTTGTACAGTTTCGGATATGTCCGAACCGAATCTGTTCAAATTCAAATCCATCCAAAATAGGTTTTTGAATTGTTTGAAATTCAAACCAAACAGTGCCTACAGATTTGTATCTGTTTAATTTAAATTGAACAGGTACTGTACCTGTTTAATTCAAAACTAGCAGCCACCACTTCACCTATATAAATAAGCAATCCCTCATTTGGATATTCACTCCAATTTTCAATATGCTACTGCTCTCTGCATTTTGCTGCATCTAAATTTTTGTGAGAAAGAGTATAAACACTTAGTGTGTTCGTTGTACGAAAAATTTGTAGTGTTGCTATTTTTCATTGATTGATCATTTTATCCTGGGAGATAGACGTCCATATTCTGAAAGCACCGTGGAGAGGAAAAATTTATTAAATACAGTGAAGATTGTCCAACAATCTTAAGACATATTATTTTTTGGTGTTTTCATTGTATTTATTTTTCTGTGTTTTCACAAAGTGATATTCTAGTTGGAAAATCAATAGTAATAATATACTGTTTATTTTCTTTGACAACTAGTAGTAATATACTGCTGTCATTAACAATTGTAGAATATTAATTTGTGTTACAAAAAATTATTGTGGTATTTTGTTTTTCTAATTTTAGTAACAAGAAAAATAAAATTATTTTGTGTTATAATTTATTTTCTGGTTTTAGTAACTAGAAAATTAATTTGTGTTTTGATTTTTTTCTAATTTTTGTAATAAGATATAATGGCTGCTGAAAGTAGTACTCCAAATCCGATCGTTATAACGACTCCGGTCCCTATCCAGAACCATGTTCAAGTTCCGATAAATCATAGAGAAAAACGGAAAAAATTTAATAGCACTGAGTTTAAGAAATGGCAGCAGAAAATGCTGTTCTATCTTACAATTCTAAATTTGACCCGATTTTTTCGTGAAGAGGCTCCAACACTTAAAAAGGGTGAAAGTGATCGACAAGTTGTTGCCGCTGTAGATGCTTGGAAACATTCAGATTTCCTGTGCAGAAACTACATCCTCAACGGCCTCACAACATGCTGTATAATGTTTACAGCCCTCTGAAAACAACAAAAGAATTATGAGATTCTTTGGAGAAAAAATACAAGAAAGGGGATGCCGGCACAAAGAAATTTGTTGTCGGTAAATTTCTAGACTTCATTATGGTAGACTCTCGAACGGTAATTTTTCAAGTTCAAAATTTTCAGATAATTTTGCATGATATTCATTCTGAAGGTGTGTCTCTTAGCGAGTCTTTCCAAGTCGCAGCTTTAGTGGAAAAGTTACCACCGACTTGGAAAGATTTCAAAAATTATTTAAAACATAAACGTAAGGAGATGACCATGGATGAAGTGATTGCAAGATTGAGAATTGAGGAAGATAACCAAAAGGCTGAAAAGAGAAATGAGAAAAATCCTATTGAGTCCAAGGCTAATGTAGTTGAACAAGTTCACAAACCACATAATAAAAAGAGGAAGTTTACTGGAGATGGTTCTAAACAAGGCAACAACAATGGCAATAAGAAATTCAAAGGAAAATGCTATAACTGTGGCAAGACTGGACATCAAGCTTCTGATTGCCGCTGCCCTAAGAAAGATCGCGAAAGCACAAGTAAGAAGACCACCAATCAAGCCAATGTGACAGAATTAGATTACATCTCTGACGGGATAAATGACTGTAGACGCGCCCGAACGTCTCCCGTTTTGTTCATTGGGGCTCACTACAGTTCGGACTCAATGTCACGGTTCTGAATCTAATCTCACAAAGTGCAATGCAAGATCGATAAATTACCAAAGAGTCCAAATCCGGCAAATCGTTTTGAAAAACTGATTTTTAGAAAGAAGTACCAAACATAGACTGCTTTGCCATATACAGACTCACCACCTAAATATTTTATTTTGAGAAAATTTAGGAAACCCTGACTCGTGCCTAAGGCCACGTGTCCGTCATCACCAAAGTTGCCTCAGCTCGGGATCTTGGGTACGAGAAGGGAAGGTCATGCAATGAGCACTCCCGCTCGCCCGATCAAAGACCGGCCACTACTAAACATGATATCTTGTTTTTGAAAACACATGTGCTCTTATTCCGGTTATTAACCTAGAATTACTATGTGATGCGCACAGCATACAAGTATAGACTGGATCGCCTAAGTTGGAACAAAATATCTCATGTTTGTTTTTTAAAGCGGTTTGCTACTCGCAAGTAGGCTAAAATGTGAATTTTTCCACCCTCAAGTGGGCTTAGAAAACATGGTGATTTGCCACTCTCAAGTGGGCTTGAAAACTCGCAATCAATGAATTGTTCCAATTCAAGTAATCCAACTTTCACCCACAGGCGATCAGGCAATTATATCACATAAGCAGTTAGCCTCATGGCAAATTGCTATCATGGCAACACTCACACACGTGCAAGGCTAAAGCATAAACACTCACCGAGTACTCCAAGCCAAAACAGAAACTAGTAAGTAATCAATGCATGATCCTAGTTCATGTTAAGATGGCTAATGCAACACATGAAAAATGAAACTAAGATAGGCTCGGCTATTCTAAGATGACATATGAGATGCTACAGATAACATGTATTCAACTCGGAATTGAAAGACAATGCAGTTAGTATGATGCGCTGAGCCCGGTGTATGCAAGACAGATGAATGAATGCAATCATGCGAGCATAAGGATGCTAATTGAAACATGCCCTAAAACTAACCATCATAAGCTGGTAAATAAAAAGGAGAAAGACGTGGGGTTGGAAGACATGCATCACACACCCACACACTTATTACAACAGTTGGCCCTCTCGATGGAGGGTCCAAATAAATAACACAACACCAACTAGCTAATCTAAGCTAATCTAATTAAGCTAGTTATTACACAACCAAAATGAATAATAAATTACAGCTAATTATTACACAACTCTAATTAATTAACAAACTAACTAAGTAAGCTATTAAACTAGCATGCAAACTACATGAATGTGGATTGCCTCAGCTCTGCCTTGAATGATAAAGGATGCATGCATGCTTGAGTCGCCTTGTCAGGAAATCCATTGCGATGCCCCAACTCGCCTTTGTTTGCAATTGATCTCAAAAACTTGCACAAAGATCCAGAGAGATGAAACTCCACTCTAGGAATCTGTGAGAAGGCTGCCGACCAGCTTATAGGCATGGGAGACCACTGCCGACCACCTTTTGTGGTGGAAACCAAAGAAGGTGGTCGGCCTGCAAGAAAACCTGGTCGGCCGACCAGTTTCTTCTCCTGGATTCTATTTTTCTGCAACAAAGGGAAAGAGAGAGGCACGACAAGGTATTTGCAACACATGTGTGCATGACCACTCTCCCTGTTATTGCATAAGCTCTAGGGAGTGTAGTCCTCGACCCTCGAGTCACCAATCACGCATCTCGATGCATGATGGCCGAGGAACCGAATTGCACAACTTAATATAAAATGAATGCACATATGAACACATAAATGCCTAAACTCCATCATGTGTAGTCAAGAGTGTCGGCGACCGGGAATCGAGGTACGTTTCATCACTTCGAGTATGAAACGTCCCTCGTTTCCCGTGTTTGGGCTAACTCCTATCCCAAACACAATGCAACAAACATGGCATGCACCGATGCAACTCTAGGTATGCAATCTAAATGCTATGCAACAGAATGATGCAAACATGCAAAGGATGACATGCAAACATGTAACTAGCATACACAATGCTATGAACTAACAACGGCATACTCAATGCACATGGTACTTAGCATACACAATGTACCTAAGAACTAACATACATAATGAGATGAACAAGGCATGCACAATGCAATGATCAATCATGCGACAACGTGACATACTCAATGCTATGGAATACAATGGCATACTCAATGCAAAAATAGACTTAAACCAAAATGACTAGGCCTCAGCCACACCCAAATCAGTGGCCATAGATGACGAAATCAAAGCTCCAAAACTCATGCCAGCACGCACAATACAATGGCCCCGAGCCTAAGACACAAAAACACAACTTTGCACATGCATTGAAAGGACTAAGCATGGAGTACAATGGCATATATTTCAGCTCTGAAATGGCATATAACATGACTCCAAAATGACTCTGAATCATCCTAACAACTCACACAACGCATTTTGAATGGCTCAAGCATTGAAACTAGTGAAGTGCATTACACTATAGGCATGCAAAGCAATGCTCAAATGATGAAACCAACCCCAAACAGACCCTATGCAGGCCCAAAACAGTAGCAAAATGGGTTGGGATGATGCCTTGAAAGGCACAAAAGTGAAACTCATGCAATGGCTCGCAAATAGGGCATAAATGCACAACTCTAAAGAGCACTTAAAGCATGGAAAATATGGAAGTGTAGCACCCCTATAAGCTCTGAAATATCATGCCCAATGATGCCAAAACATGTAAATAGCTCAAGTTAAGCATGCAAGGGACCTCCAAACTAGTCAATGCTATTACACAACAAGTATGCATGGCTAGCATTTTTCGACCAAGAGGCCTCAAGACAGAGCTAAGGCAGCCCAAAATATGAACAAAATCAATTTGAAGTATGGCCAAAATATGCTAGAGTAGAGGGCTAAAACAACATGCATTGTGAGCTAGTGAACATGAGTTACACTACAAGCATACGAAGCATGTGAAGGACTACCAAACCAAGCAAAAATAGAGTCATGGAATGCCAAATGATGGCCAAAAACCCACTGAAAAAAGACCAATACATGCAAGAATGACATGCTCCTTTGATAAGCCATGAAAGGGATTACTCTACACATGCAAGAAACAAGCAAATGGGGACCAAACCAGCCATGGTCAGAGCCTAGGCAGGTCCTAGAAGTCACCAAAAAGTGCCTGAACTAGGCCTCCAAATGGTATAAACATATGGTCCTTTGGTAGGCCAAAAATGCTAGTAAACAAGACAACAAGAGAGAGGGTCACCCCTCTCTGATCTAGGCCCTCAAAGTCACATTATCACCACTGAAAATCCGCTGGATTTCAGTGGTAGGAAGGCCAAGCAAAGACTAGCTCGAATGCCTTATGGCATGGCACAAAACAAGGCTAAATAGAGCATGCAAGAGGGTAGATGGCCCTCAACACCAAAAGAGGCTTTAACAAACATGAAAAACACTTAAATATGAAGCTTTTTTTAGTTGACAACAAAGCTCAAATAAGCATGCAAATGAGGCTAAGAGAAGGATCAAAACAATACTTAAAAAGAGGGAAAAGGAGGTAACCTTGAAGCTCAGCAAAACCAACAACTTTTCTGAACCAAAACCCAACTTTTGAGACCTCTCAAAACCCTCCAGCAACTCAGTAACAATGGTGGAGGTGTATGGTTAGGAGGTGGTGTGCAATAGGCCAAGAACAAAGAGCTTTCTAAGCCTAAAATATAGAGACAAAGAGAGAGATATAAGCTTGGCCTTCGAGCAATTTTTCAACCTGGTATAAGGAGAGGGAGGGCCTCTCTTATAGAGTTTCAAAGCCAAAGCTTCTCCAAGAAGCTAAAAACTTGGTTGCAAATCCTCCATACACGTGTATAGAGGATCCAGTCTGTGCCTTCCAGCTGACACTGCTGGCATGCACTCAGACAGACAAAACAGGAGGAAGCTGGCCGACCAGAAGAGGTGGTCGGCCAACCACTTTCCCTGGTCGGTCGACCAGGGCAAGTGGTCTCCCACAAAACAAGGTGGTTGGCAGGCACAAAAGGTGGTCTCCATATTGAAAGCAAGTCAGCGGTATGGTGGGAGACCAGTAAATGTGGCCTAAAGACCAAGAAAACCAGTTTCCTGAGCAGAAAATCGGCTGGAGGAGAGAGAAGTGGTTTCCAAGGGAAATGCTGGTCTCCCACCCTTGTACCACCTTCCAAACAAGGAAAACAAGGTTCATGCCAAAAATGAACCAACACGGATGCAAAATGAGAGTTCGGGGGGCAAAGCGCGCGGCCGGGTGCCCTGAAGACTGGCTGTTGAGCACCAAAAGTGGCGTACGACCACAAAAGTGGTGTCTCGGACCACAGTGTCCCTCTAGACAGAGAAAACAAGGTGTGTTCCAAAAACCGTGCCAAACGGTTTGATTATACTCAAAGTTAATTGTAAAATTTTATGTGAAATACTTTTGTAATAATTTATTTAAGTTTTTGTGCTTAACATTAATTCACAAATTATTATTATCTTCTTATTGTTGATTATGAAAAAAAAAATTATAATTATAATTAATAAGTGCCCATTCTATTTTAATTCTCTGGTTGCGCTACTGTTCATATCAATGATTATTCTTTTGGGGAACAAAGAATGCATCTCTTTATATTTTTTATTACTATTGTTTTGTCATTTTTTCTCTTTATGTGTTTCTTGCTTAAACATTAAAATGTTATACTTTTTTTTTTATTTTATAAATTTGTTTTTATATTTTTGAAAGACTTCTGGAAGATCTTTAAAAGAATATCTATATTAAATAGGAAATTGTAAAGACATAATTTTTGAGTTGTCTATGTGGCTTGGTTGTTAGTCTAGGTTCCATGTAGATGATTGTCTAAGTCCTAGTAGAAGACAGATTTCTAGTGTGGACGTCTTGCCTTTTTGGTTATGAGGCATGATTCTATTAGAAACGGTTTTGGGAAAATCTGAAAAAAACAGTTTATTTCCTAAACTTTGGCCTCATTTTAGGTAGGACCCATGCGTTGAATTTTGCGGGTCTAAGTGGTAACGCGTTCTATGCCGCGTTGTGATTCACGTGGTATATTTGGTTGCTGAAAACCATTATCGGGTGAACGGGAAATTGAAGCCAAAATGAGCTCCATGGAAATAGAATTTTTGGTGAAAATTCCTTAATATTTGAAAAATGGCTTGTCCCACATTGATTTGCTGGGAAACATTGAGTGGGTTTATAAGGCTTGGAATTAAAACTTGGGGAGGGCCCCAAGGGGCACCCCAAGTTTGTAAAATGAAGAGGTTATGAGCAAATTAGGCTAGACCCATTGGTCCCAAAAATAACCACATACGCAGGTGGGCTGGGCTTGGGCGCGGGTGCGTGATGTGAGATTGGGTTAGGCTTGTCCGGCCAAAAATATTTGAATTTTATTTTATTTATTTAGAAATAAAATCTGTTCTTTTTTTTTTTAATTTCAAATTCAAGTTGGAAATAAAATTCAAATTTTGGTTTGCATCTCTTCAAAAATTTTGTACAGTTTCGGATCTGTTCAAATTCAAATCCATCCAAAATAGGTTTTTGAATTGTTTGAAATTCAAACCAAACAGCGCCTACAGATTTGTATCTGTTTAATTTAAATTGAACAGGTACTGTACCTGTTTAATTCAAAACTAGCAGCCACCATTTCACCTATATAAATAGGCAATCCCTCATTTGGATATTCACTCCAATTTTCAATATGCTACTGCTCTCTGCATTTTGCTACATCGAAATTTCTGTGAGAAAGGGTATAAACAATTAGCGTGTTCGTTGTACGAAAATTTTGTAGTGTTGCTATTTTTCATTGATTGATCATTTTATCTTGGGAGATAGACGTCCATATTCTGAAAGCACCGTGGAGAGGAAAAATTTATTTAAATACAGTAAAGATTGTCTAACAATCTTAAGACAGATTATTTTTTGGTGTCTTCATTATATTTATTTTTCTGTGTTTTCACAAAGTGATATTCTAGTTGGAAAATAAATAGTAGTAATATACTGTCTATTTTCTTTGACAACTAGTAGTAATATACTGCTGTCATTAACAATTGTAAAATATTAATTTGTGTTACAGAAAATTATTGTGGTATTTTGTTTTTCTAATTTTAGTAACAAGGAAAATAAAATTATTCTGTGTTATAATTTATTTTCTGGTTTTAATAACTAGAAAATTAATTTGTGTTTTGATTTTTTTTTCTGATTTTTGTAATAAGATATAATGGCTGCTGAAAGTAGTACTCCAAATCCAATTGTTACAACGACTCCGGTCCCTATCCAGAACCATGTTCAAGTTCTGATAAATCATGGAGAAAAAGAGGAAAAATTTAATGGCACTGAGTTTAAGAAATGGCAGCAGAAAATGCTGTTCTATCTTACAACTCTAAATTTGACCCAATTTTTCCGTGAAGAGGCTCCAGCACTTAAAGAGGGTGAAAGTGATCGGCAAGTTGTTGCCGCTGTAGATGCTTGGAAACATTCAGATTTCCTGTGCAGAAACTACATCCTCAACGGCCTTGACAACATGCTGTATAATGTTTACAGCCCTCTGAAAACAACAAAAGAATTATGGGATTCTTTGGAGAAAAAATACAAGACAGAGGATGCCGGCACAAAGAAATTTGTTATCGGTAAATTTCTAGACTTCGTTATGGTAGACTCCCAAACGGTAATTTTTCAAGTTCAAATTTTCAGATAATTTTGTATGATATTCATTCTGAAGGTATGTCTCTTAGCGAGTCTTTCCATGTCGCTGCTTTAGTGAAAAAGTTACCACCGGCTTGGAAAGATTTCAAAAATTATTTAAAACATAAACGTAAGGAGATGACCATGGATGAATTGATTGTAAGATTGAGAATTGAGAAAGATAACTGAAAGGCTGAAAAGAGGAATGAGAAAAATCCTATTGAGTGCAAGGCTAATGTAGTTGAACAAGTTTACAAACCACATAATAAAAAGAGGAAGTTTACTGGAGATGGTTCTAAACAAGGCGACAACAGTGGCAATAAGAAGTTCAAAGGAAAATGATATAACTGTGGCAAGACTGGACATCGAGCTTCTAATTGCCGTTGCCCTAAGAAAGATCGCGGAAGCACAAGTAAGAAGACCACCAATCAAGCCAATGTGACAGAATTGGATTACATCTCTGACGGGGAAAATGACATCAATCTCTCTGCTGTGGTGTCTGAGGCTAATTTGGTTGGAAATCCTAAGGAATGGTGGGTTGACTGTCATGACCCGAACCCGCCCCTATAGGTTAGGATCATAACCGGCCAGTAATCATTAGATTACCTACGACCTCAAACAGAAAACATATTTTAAAAATAATCATATGGGGCCAAAAGGGGAAGCATACTTAAAATTTTTGTCCAATGAGCTGTGCTTACATGATAAAGCGAAACATTTCTTTTTTACCCAAAAAAAAAAAAGCGAAACATTTCATAAATAGTCCATAATATCTCACACATAAAAACAGAGTTAATATCTTATACATCTAGGAACTCCAAAACATGCAGTCAGTCAAACAAAACAAACTTATATACATGGATGATCCAACGTATTCACCGGCCAAGCAAAAGTGTGAACACAAGAACAAAAATAAAGTCTCGTGCGTGAGACGTGCAGGCTAACTCCATAAAACTTGACTTCCTTTCATATCTTTCACTGAGGTTGGGTTTGGTCAACTCTTTGCTCACCTATACACATATAAATGAGAGTGAGCGATAACCCAGTGAATAATATCAAAATAAAGAAGTTACATGAATGAAATGCGTAATAGACATATCTAACGGCCTTAGGCCCATTCAAGTTTTTATCTAATACATCAAAAGGCCTCAGGCCCAAACATATCAAACGGTCTCAGGCCCAATTTGCTCTTACCAAACGACCTCGGGCCCAATTTGTTTGTGTCAAACAACTTTCGGTTCAATCATTCATGTCAAACGACCTTCGGCCCAGCCATTCATGTCAGACTATCATTCATGTCAGACGGCCTTTGGCCCAATCATTCATGTCAAACGGCCTTTGGCCCAATCATTCATGTCAAACTATCATTCATGTCAAACAGCCTTTGGCCTAATCGTTCATGTCAAACTATTATTCATGTCAAATGGCCTTTGGCCCAATCATTCATGTTAAACTATCATTCATGTCAAACGGCCTTTGGCCTAATCATTTATGTCAAACGGCCTTTGGCCCAATCATTTATGTCAAACTATCATTCATGTCAAACGGCCTTTGGCCCAATCATTCATGTCAAACTATCATTCATGTCAGATGGCCTTTGGCCCAATCCGTTGGCCCAATCATTCACGTCAAACTATCATTCATGTCAAACGGGCCTTTGGCCCAATCATTCACGTCAAACTATCATTCATGTCAAACGGCCTTTGGCCCAATCATTCACGTCAAACTATCATTCATGTAAAACTGCCTTTGACCCAATCATTCATGTCAGACGGCCTTTGGCCCAGTCATTCATGTCAGACGGCCTTTGGCCCAATCATTCATGTCAAACGTATTTATGTGTGTTTCATGCTCATGATGATGATCCTATTTGTATTCACTTAGTCTTAGGCAAAAGACTGACACTTAGAATACTCATTCTTATTTCAAGCATACAAATCCGTAAGGCATGCACAGAAGTAATGTTTGGGAAAGCAACATACTTGAACATATCTTTACTAAGATATTACTCACAGTGTTCTGCCGGTGGATTCGTCCTTATGCTCGAACCTACACAATTCATAACACATATTGGGTCACAAACAATTCAATCCATTCTTTAATCTATTTATTTCTCTTAGGCTTCTTTCTTTACCCTTTAGGTGATTTACAAAGCCCAATGTATTCCTAACAGTGTTTAGAAATGAAAGAGAACGGAAAACAAAACACAAAACCATTTTTCATAATTTCAGGAATAGGGCTCTCCGCTTGAGCGCGGATTTGGCCGCTCGAGCGGACCCCTTTGATCTGCAAAAGTACTGGAAGCCAACATTTCACGCTCGAGCGGCACTTTTCCCACTCGAGTGGACATGCCGAATTCTGGAATTTCCATAATTGCATTTGAAGCTCAAACTTAGTATTCAAAGGGTCTAAAACTCATGTTCTTGATACAAAATTATGGAAGTCTTTATACAATATGAGGCCATAAGAAAATTAAGTCTAATTTATCCAAAATCATAATTCAATTCCCAAATTATTTCACATTTTTCTTGACAACCCATACCAACTTCATATCCTGAAAACTCATGCAAATTAATTTCCATATCACTTTGAATTTCACATGCATGTGCGATAGGTTTCATTTTCAACTTAAATAACACAATTGATGCTCATCTTCATCAAACATGATCAATTTTAAATCAATTACATCAAAACTCCTTTAATTTACAAATTAAGTTCTTTGTTCATAAACCCATCATTTTCCAAAGCTTAATTCTCATTACATCAAAACATGAAATCAGTTATTTTAAATCCATGATGCATGTACAATTAGAGTCTCAAAATTGAAGAATATGTTCATGCATGTAGAGATTAGACTCAAACTCATGTAAGATTACAAAAATCAAACTCAACATAATTAATTCCCAATTTAACTTCCATAAATTTGAACCTATCCCCATTGCATGGATCAAATCTTCAAATAATCCTTGTTGCATGTAATTTATGGGACTCAATTCAAGCATGATTCCCAAAATTAAACTCATACATAACAAATTTAAAGAACCATAACTCATATTTTTCAACCTATCTTGATTGAACATGCAAGACCCAACTTTTATCAATTTGCTAATTTCTTTTTAATTGCATGGAAATTGAATCTACTTACTTCTTAATTTCAACTTCTAGATAATTTATCTACAAGATTTGAGCTTTATTCCTCATCTAGAGTTCTTGATTGATGAATTTCTTATGCATGCAATTTCCAAAATTAAATTAAAATGATGAAACTTAACATAATTTTCCATAATTATGTATGTAACTCATTTCTTGCTCAAACCCAATTTCTCTCTAATTTCATGAACATGATTCCAAACCCTTCTCAATCTCAAGCATAAAAAGAAAATCCTACATAAATCAAGCTTGAATTTCATACCTCAAATTTTAATTTCAGCAATTAGATTTGATTTCCCCTTTAAATCTTCTTCTTCTCTAGCTTCCTTAATCTTCTTCAAAATTCCCCGCAAGGATCTAAGGAATTGATCACTCACGGTTCTCTTCGTCTCTCACGGTTCTATCAAAACAAGGATGAAGCACAAAAATGCTCTCACCAAATAATAAATAGATTGCCTATTCTCTCTCCTCATGCACGCATATAAAACTTGAAGGTTATCAACACTTACGCACACATGTTCAATTCTTAACATTGCACAAGCACACGTGCACCCACTTTAAGCTTCCAGCACAACAATAATACACACACTCTCAGACTTCTCAGCACACACACCCACATATATTCTCAAAATCTAAAGCATTCTATAATTTAATTTATGGTTAAGATTAATTTAATTAAATAACACTTATTCTTAATAAATCTTGATTAACACATAATTAAATTAATTATTACTAATCATAAATTCCACATGATTTAATTCATCTAATTCGACTTCCTTTAGAACCCAATTAATTATATTTAAAATTATCGATCTGAATTAGATTTTTAATCAAACTCCCAAAAGGCTCCAAATATTAAATTAAACGTATTGTCATCATCAATTTTGATTCCCCAAATCATTTAGGCCTTTAATTTCCAATCAGACTCCAAAGTTCCGTCAATAAATTGCATATTCAAATTGGACACTCCATAAATAAATTTAATTCGTAATAATCACCATTCTCAATCCTCATAAGTTAATTAACTTAATTATCTCCAATTCGGACCTAATTAATCGAATCTCAATTTTACTAAACTGAATTGAATATTTAATTAACTCCCAAATGGGTCCGTAATTAAAATTAAATTGATTCAACTTCTTAATTCCACTTCCTTAAGCCATTTGGACCCTTAATTCTAAATCCAAAATAAATTTTCAATAGAATCATATACGAATTAGATTCCATAATTCTAATAAATCTCAAATTAAATTAGGATAACGACTAATTAAAATCTCAAATCTCCTTAATTAACCAAATATGAAATATTATACATGGCGGGGTTGTCACATTGACACTGGGGCAACTCATCATATTTGTGCGGACAAGAAGATGTTCACTACATACAATGAGGCTGCAAATGGTGAACAACTTTTCATAGGAAATTCTTCTACTTCTACCGTGGCTGGACAAGGAAAGGTGATCTTGAAGATGACATCAGAGAAACAACTTACCCTCAACAACGTACTGCATGTACCTGACATCCGGAAGAATTTGGTTTCTAGCTCTTTGTTAAGTAAAAATGGTTCTAGACTTGTATTTGAGTCTGATAAATTTGTATTATTAAAGAGTGATATGTATGTTGGTAAAGGATATATGAGTGATGGTCTCTTGAAATTGAATGTAATAACGGTATTACCAAAAGTTGCTATTAATAAGAATAACACATCTTTTGTTTATATTCTTGAGTCGAATTTATGGCATGATAGATTAGGACATGTGAATTTTGATGCTTTGCGTAGATTAATTGGTTTGGATTACATATTAAAGTTTGAAATTGATCCTAATCACAAATGTGAAATTTGTGTAGAAGCGAAACTAACTAAGGCTCCATTTAAATCGATTGAAAGGAAAACCGAACCTCTAGAATTAATTCATACAGATGTATGTGATCTTAAATTTGTTCAAACTAGAGGAGGCAAAAAGTATTTCATAACATTTATCGATGATTGCACAATATATTGTTATGTATACTTACTTAGAAGCAAAGATGAAGCCTTAGAAATGTTTAAACTCTACAGTTGAAAATCAACTTGGAAAAACATTAAAATGGTTAGAAGTGATAGGGGTGGTGAATATGATGCACCATTAAATGAATTTTGTGCACAACATGGCATTATTCATCAAACTACAGCACCCTATTCTCCACAGCAAAATAGAATTGCTGAAAGGAAGAATAAAACCTTTAAAGAAATGATGAATGCCATGTCACTAAGTTCAGGCTTACTGCAGAACTTGTGGGGGAAAGCAATATTGTCTACTAATTATGTTCTTAACAGAATACCCCACAAGAAATCTAACAGTACTCCTTATGAATTATAGAAAAGGTCGACCATCTTCCTACAAATACTTAAAGGTGTAGAGGTGTTTGGCAAAAGTTGAAGTTCCTATTCCTAAAAAGACTAAGATTGGACAAAAAACAGTGGATTGTGTGTTTATTGGTTACGCTCAAAATAGTAGTGCATATCGGTTTCTGACTTATAAATCAGAAATACCTGATATAAATGTGAACACTATTATAGAGTCAAGGAATGCTGTGTTTTTGAACATGTCTTTCCTTACAAAAAAGGACATGAATTAAGTTCACAAAAAAGAACTTATGTTTGTACACAAAGTCAAGAGACTAATGACAATCAAACATAAGGGACTAGTAATGGTCTCGACCAACAGGATTTAACTGATGACGAACCAAGACGAAGTAAGAGAGCGAGAATATAAAAATCCTTTGGTCTAGATTTTCTGACATACTTGTTAGAAAATGAACCTCAAAGCTTTAAGGACGCAATGACAGGTCCTGAAGTACCTTTGTGGAAAGAGGCTGTTAATAATAAAATTGAATCCATTATGCAAAATCATACTTTCGAATTGGTGGATCTTCCACCTGGTTCTAAACCTCTTGGATATAAGTGGATATTCAAGAGAAAAATGAAAGCAGATGGTTCAATAGACAAGTATAAAGCAAGACTTGTAGTAAAAGGTTAAAGACAAAAGGAAGGTTTGGACTATTTTGACACATATTCTCCTGTGACAAGAATAACATCTATCCGCATACTTATTGCCATAGCAGCGTTGTATAATTTAGAAATACATCAAATGGATGTTAAGACAGCTTTCTTAAATGGTGATCTAAATAAAGAGATCTATATGGAGCAACCCGAAGGGTTTGTAGTACCAGAGCAAGAAAAGAAAGTTTGTCGGCTTGTAAAATCTCTTTATGGATTAAAACAAACACCTTAGCAATGGCATGAAAATTTGATCATGCAATGCTTACTAATGGATTTAAGATAAATGAATGTGACAAGTGCGTCTATGTTAAAAACACTGACCAAGGATATGTCATAGTTTATCTTTATGTGGATGACATGCTTATCATTAGAAGCAGTCAAAACATGATCAAATCAACTAAGCAAATGCTAGACAAAAGATTTGATATGAAACATATGGGAGTCGCAAATGTAATATTAGGAATGAAAATTACTAAAACATCTGACGGATATGCATTATCTCAATCACATTATATTGAGAAAATTCTTGATAAATTTATCAAGGATGATTTGAATGTAGCTAGAACACTGGTAGACATCTGTAATTATTTATCAAAAAATAAAGGTGATGTGGTGTCTCAGTTAAAATACTCCAAAATTATTGGAAGCTAATGTATCTAATGAATTGTACTCGTCCTGATATAGCTTATGCAGTCAGTAAATTAAGTAGGTACACTAGTAACCCCAGATAAGACTATTGGAAAGCGATCATTCAAGTTCTTAGATATCTAAGATTTACCCGTGATCATGGTTTGAACTTTACTCGATATCCAGCAGTACTCGAAGATTATTGTGATGCCAATTGGATATCGGATACTAAAGATTCAAAATCCACTAGTGGATATGTCTTTACTCTGGGATGCGTTGCTGTTTCTTGGAAATCCATGAAACAAACATGCATTGCACGATCCACAATGGAATCTGAGTTCATTACTTTAGACAAAGCAGGAGAAGAAGCATAATGGCTTCGTCACTTCTTAGAAGACATTCCAATGTGGCCAAAACCTGTGCCAGCTATTTGCATTCATTGTGATAGTCAATCTGCAATAGGCAGGGCACATAATCATATGTATAACGGTAAGTCGCGACATATTCATCATCGACATAATACCGTAAGGCAATTTCTGTCAAATGGAATAATCTCAATAGATTATATAAAATCTAAATAGAATATTGTGGATCCATTAACAAAGAGGTTTGACAAAAGAACAAGTGTATTGTTCATCGAAGGGGATGGGATTAAAGCCTATTACATAAGAGTCATTATAATGGTAACCCTATTTGTATGACTAGAGATCCCAAGAACTAAGTTCAAAGGGACAACTAAGTTATGTGTGGCTCGCCAAAAATCACCAAGGGATTAAAATTCCCTATCCATTCCTATGGTGAGAGTGATATCTGCAACATGTGTTGTATGCAAGGGTCTAAGGATAAGCTTTGCTTTTAATGATTACTTATATCTTGATTTAGGCATAAAAATCAAGACGAGTATAAGGAGATACTCACAATAAGAATCACCTATATGAGTGTTGAACTGGGGTCGGTTCTATGAGAATCAAGAGGGTAAATTCTCTAGAAGCACTCATGAAAACTAGGAGCATTCAAGGCCAAAATGAACACAACAGTGAGAATCACGATGTGTTAGAAAATATTTTGTGTGAAATCTATTGTCTTGGCTTACACAAACGGCTGAACAATTCAAGGCATCGCGTCCATTGGTTAGCTAGTAAGTCTGATAGGTTATCACTATGGAAGGTTTAAGGTCGAAAGCTACCTATCCTGATGCAAGATATTTTCGATTTATACTCTTTCGACAAATTCTGCATATTGTTGCATTTCCGTTGTCATCAAATTCCATTCATGTGGGGGATTGTTAGAAATGGTTTTGGGAAAATTTGGAAAAATATATTTTTTTTCTAAACTTTGGCTTAATTTTTAGATGGGACCCATGCGCCGAATTTCGCAGGTCTAAGTGGTAACGCATTCTATGCCGCGTTGTGATTCACGTGTTATATTTGGTTGCTCAAAACCATTATCGAGTGAACAGGAAATTGAAACCAAAGTGAGCTCCATGGAAATGGAGTTTTTGGTGAAAATTCCTTAAGATTTGGAAAATGGCTTGTCCCATATTGATTTGGTGGGAAACATTGAGTGGGTTTATAAGGCTTGGAATTATAACTTGGGGAGGGCCCCAAGGGGCACTCCAAGTTTGTAGAAGGGAGAGGTTATGGGCAAATTGAGGCTAGACCCATTGGACCAAAAAATAACCACATACATGCACGGAGATGTTATGGGCAAATTGGGCTAAAATCATTGGACCCGCACGTGGCTGGGCTTGAGCGCCGGTGTGTAATGTGAGGTTGGGTTGGGCTTGTCCGGCCAAAAATATTTGAATTTTATTTTTTTTATTTAGAAATAAAATCTGTCCATTTTTTTTTTAATTTCAAATTCTGGTTGGAAATAAAATTCAAATTTTGGTTTGTACCTCTTTGGAAATTTTGTACAGTTTCGGATCTGTCCAAACCAAATCTGTTCAAATTCAAATCCACCAAAAACAGGTTTTTGAATTGTTTGAAATTCAAACCAAATAGTGCCTACAGATTTGTATCTGTTTAATTTAAATTGAACAGGTACTGTACCTATTTAATTCAAAACTAGCAGACACCACTTCACCTATATAAATAGGCAATCCCTCATTTGGATATTCACTCCAATTTTCATCCTTAAATATGCTACTGCTCTCTGCATTTTGCTGCATCTAAATTTCTGTGAGAAAGAGTATAAACACTTAGTGTGTTCGTTGTACGAAAAATTTGTAGTGCTGCTATTTTTCGTTGATTGATCATTTTTTCCTGGGAGATAGACATCCATATTCTGAAAGTACCGTGGAGAGGAAGAATTTATTTAAATACAGTGAAGATTATCCAACAGTTTCCACCCATGTGTTTTGCCGGCTTGTTTATCCTACATTGAAAGAGTCATCACTTAGTTTTATGGGCAATTAAAAAAAAATTAACAATGAAAACTAAGTAAATGACTTAATCTGTCACAGCCAGAGAATTTTAAGTTTGGGAACTAAGGTACAAAAGAGAAAGGTCATTGAATGATGCACCCGCTTTTGCCCAATCCGAAAATTGGCCTCTACTAAATTTCTATTTTATGATTTTAGTGATTAATTATTTCACACAATTTATTTTAAGTCTAAAACTTTTACTAGCCCTAAAACTAAGTGTTTTGAATAAAAATAAATACCATTTATTTTAGATTCAATGAATAAAGCTATATTTTTCATAAAATGATGATTTTCAAATAAAAGAGATTTTTAATATTCCATGGCAATAAATGCGAACTAAAATAAATAATATTTGTAAGAATATCCAAATCAATCAATTTTGTATAGAAAACACTTGACTTGGATTATTAAAAAGGACAATGTAAAGAATAAATGCATGCTATGGATGATAGAGGAAACTCATCTAGATGGCCATGCAAGCGCCTTACATGCATTCATAAATTAAATATGATCCTAATATACAACTAAACATGCAAACAATGGTCCTAGGCCTGGTTTGAGCCTATTAAAATAGTGCTAATGTACAAAAAGCAAATAGCAAGTAAAAAGTAAAAACATTCTAATTCAAACCTGCTTATGCACGCTTATTATATTATTAAATTAACTAAGAACATGTTTAAATAAAAATAAACAAAACATGTGAAAATAGGTGAAAAGAAAGAAAAACTAACACCCTACATGATGAGATGATGAACTAAAATCCTAGCTATGATTAACTACGAAAAATAGATTAGAAAAAGGGTAAATTATACAAATAGTTTCTGTAGTTTACACGATGTGTCAATTTGGTCTATGTTGTTTCAATTTGCTCAATTTTGTCCCTTAATTTAACGGATTGTGTCATTTTAGTCCAATAAATAACGATTGTTAATTTTGACAGACATAAAGTCAAACTATATGTCAATTTGGTCCCTATTGTTTTGATTTGCTTGATTTTGAGGGGGACCAAATTGACACATTGTGTAAACTATAGGGACCAAATTGACACATTGTATGGACTTTCCATCCACCAAACTTAATAACCGTTATTTATTGGACTAAAATGACGCAATCTGTTAAATTAAGGGGCAAAATCAAGTAAATTGAAACAAAAGAGACCAAATTGACACATCGTGTATACTACATGGACCATTTGCATAATTTATGTCATGACCTGAAGCCGCCCCTATGGATTAAGGTCATAACCGGCCAGTAATCAAGAGATTACCTGCGGCCTCAAACCTGATTAAAACATATTTCATCAGAGTTAAGGGGCTAAAATGGAAGCAAACTTAACCTTTTTGTCCATAAAGCTGTGCTTAGATGGCACATCAAACATTTCACATATGCTCATTGATAATTCACACCAAGTAAATAACATATGATTTTGCACATACAAGATCATTCAAGTCATAGTTAGCCAAACCCAAAAGCTTATGTACATGGTGATGCGACATGTTCACCAAAATAACAAAAGAGTATACTAAAAGAAACAAAACAACGTCTCGTGCGTGAGACATTCGGGCTTACTTCACAAAACTTGACTTTCCTCACATACTTCATCAAGGCTGGGTTTGGACATCTCTTTGCTCACCTACATACACATGAATGAGAGTGAGCGAAAGCCTAGTGAATAATATCAAATAAAGAAGATACATGAATGAAACTTGAAACAGATATATCTGACGGCCTTGGGCCCATTCATAGTTCTATCCAGTACATTAAACGGCTATAAACCCAAACGTATCCATTGGCCTCCGGCCCACTTTGTTTTTAACAAATGGCCTTGGGCCCAATTCATTCACGTCAAACGGCCTTTGGCCCAATCATTTACGTCATACGGCCTTTGGCCCAATCATTCATGTTCAACGGCCTTTGGCCCAATCATTCATATCAAACGGTGTAGACGGGCCCGAACGTCCTGGCTCCACGCGCGAATAGGCGCGAAATCCGTTTTGTTCTGAGCTACTACAGTTCGGACTCAATGTCACGGTTCTGAATCTAATCTCGCAATG
This sequence comes from Camellia sinensis, assembly GCF_004153795.1. Classification (NCBI taxonomy): domain Eukaryota; kingdom Viridiplantae; phylum Streptophyta; class Magnoliopsida; order Ericales; family Theaceae; genus Camellia; species Camellia sinensis. The sequence goes on along the minus strand of NW_021032607.1, from coordinate 407,732 downwards.
TGCAATGCAAGACTGATAAACCACAAAAGAGTCCAAATCCGGCAAATCATTTTGGAAAACTGATTTTAATAAACATGGACTACTTTGCCAGATACAGAGTCGCCACCTAAATATTTTTATTTGGAAAATTTAGGAAACCCTGACTCGTGCCTAAGGCCATGTGTCCGTCATCACCAAAGTTGCCTCGGCTCGGGAACTTGGGTACGAGAGGGAAAGGTCATGCAATGAGCACCCCCGCTCGTCCGATCAAAGGATCGGCTTTTACTAAGCATGATATTTTGTTTTAGAAAACACATGTGTTCTTATTCCGGTTATTAGCTAGAATTACTACGTGATGTGCACAACATACAAGTATAGACTAGATCGCCTAAGTTGGAACAAAACATTTCATGTTCGCTTGTTTGAAAATGGTTTGAAGTTTGCAACTCGCAAATAAGCTAAGTCGTGGATTTTGCCACCCTCAAGTGGGCTTAAGAAACATGATTTTGCCACCTCAAGTGGGCTTAAAACTCGCATTTCAATGAATTGTTCCAATTCAAGCAATGAAGCCTTCATCCACAGGCATTCATGCAGTTAATCACTTAAGCAGTTAGCCTCATGGCAAGCATGCTATCATGGCAGTCACTTACATACATGCAAGATGCTAAAGCATAAAAGCTTACCTAGTACTCCAAGCCAAAACAATAGCTAGTTAGTAATCAATGCATGACCCTAGCTATGTTAAGATGGCTAATGCAACACATGCAAAATGCAGCTAAGATAGGCTCAGCTATTCTAAGATGGCATATGAAATGCAACTTGATAACATGTATTCAAATCGGTATTGAAATACAATGCAGTTTGTATGATGTGCCGAACCCGGTGCATGCAAGACAGATGAATGGATGCACGCATGCAAGCATAAGGATGCTAATTGAAACATGCCCTAAAACTAACCACTGAAAGCAGGTAAGTAAAAGGGAGAAAGAAATGGGGGTTGGAAGACATGCATCGCACATACGCACGCTTATTACAAAATTCACCATTTCGACGGAGGGTCCGAATGAATCAACTAGCTAGCTACGCTTCACTAATTAATTATTACAACACCTTAACTATTTAAGCAAATTAATTAAGTTACAAAACCAACTAAGTAAGAAAAGAAAGAAGCTAAAACAAGTTGCCATAGCCCTGTCTTGGAATGATGAATGATGCATGCTCGGTCGGCTTTGCTCGGAAATCTGTTGGCATGCCTCATGTTGCCTCTGTTTGCACTGTTCTGCACCTCTAAAAATTATGCCAACTTCTGTGATGCATCTGACCTACCTCATGGACATTCTGAGAGGTCATCGGCCAAGAGGGGTGGCCATCGGCCAGTGGATAATGGTCATCGACCAATTTTGAGACTATCGGCCAAATATTGTTAGTCGATTGGCACACTAGATAGCTGATCGGCCATCTCTTCTTGCAAACTGCTCCTTTTGCTGCAGCAAAGTACAAACAGAGGCATGGCAATGCATTTGCAAGAAAATGTGTGTGCAACCACACCCCTTATCGTGCTTGAAACTCAAAGAAGTGTAGTGCTCGACTCTCGAGCCATCAATCACGCATTCCGATGCATGTGTAGCACGCCCGCGAGGGGGGCCCCGCGCTACATGCTACAGTTCGGACTCGATTTTGTTTGCGGTTTTAAATCTGAACCAAAGAGTCCAAATCCGGCAAATCGTTTTGAGAAAACAGATTTTTGAAAAGAAGTGCCAAACATGGACTGCTTTGCCAGATACAGAGTCGCCACCTAAATATTTTAATGGGGGAATTTAGGAAACCCTGACTCGGTGCCAAAGGCCACGTGTCCGTCATCACCAAAGTTGCCTTGGCTCGGGAACTTGGGTACGATCGGGGAAGGTCAGCTATGAGCACCCCCTCTCGCCCGATCCGAAGACCGACCTCTACTAACCGTGATATCCGTTTTTGAAAACGTTATGTGTTCTTATTCCAGTTATTAGCCTAGAATTACTATGTTATGTGCACAGCAAACAAGTATAGACTAGATTGCCTAATTTGGAAATAAGCATTGCAGATCCGTTTGTCTTAAAAAAAAAACAATTTGGAATTTGCTACTCGCAAGTAGGCTAAAATACGGATTTCAACGAGTTTTTCCAACTCAGACAATCCAACCTTCACCCACAGGCATTCAAACAGTTTATCACATAAGCATCTAGCCACATGGTAAGCATGCTGTCATGATAGCATTCACACGCATGCGATATGCTAAAGCATGAAAATACTTACATCGTACTCCGTGCCAAAACAAAGAACCATTCACATGCATGCGATATGCTAAAGCATAAAATACTTACATCGTACTCCGTGCCAAAACAATAAACTAGTTAGCCAACATGCATGGTCCTAGTTCATGTCAAATTGACTAATGCAACACATACAGGATGCAATTAGAGTAGGCTCGGCTAACCTAAACATGGCATGTGAAATGCAATCAATTGATGCACGTATTCAATTTGGAATTGAAGTACAAATGAAGTTAGCGTGATGTACCGAGCCCGGTGCATGTAAAACAAATGGATGAATGCACGCATGCATAGCATAAGGTATGCTAATTTAAACATGCCCTAATACTAACCATCAAAGCAGGTAAATAAAAGGGAAGGAAGAAGTGGGGATTGGAAGACATACACACCACTCACACACACTTATTATAGATTTTCCCTCGCCCGGAGGGACCAAATAAATATTACAGATAATTAACCTACAAGCTAATTAAATATTACAGGCCATCTAATTAGCTATGCAAATTAACTAATCTAGGGAAAACAGATAAACCGCCTCGGGAAGAGAGCCTAATGCAATGCATGCTCGGTCCTGCTCGGAAGTACACTGCCATGCGCAAGCTGCCTCTGTTTTTCTTGCTATACTCCTCTGAAGACTGCCAAAGTCCCAGGATGTGCTTATTGGATGTTGAAGAGTGCCATCGGCTGGAGGGAATCATCACCGGCTGTGATTTGGTGTCCATCGGCACACAATGAATCCATCGGCCACCGATTTATTGCCAGTCGGCACTCTATGAAGTCGATCGGCAATAAGTTCCTGCAGAACCTGTTTGACAGCAGCAGAGGACAGAACTTTGCATGGCAATGCAATTCAAGCCATATATGCACCAATCATGCCCCTTATCATGTGAGTGAGTCAAAGGGACATGCTCCTTGGTTCTCGGACCATCAATCGCGCATTTCCATGCATGATGGCCCAAGGGACCAAGTGTGCACATTTTGATATCAAATGCAATGCAAACCAATCAAACCAAAGCCCAATTCTTATCACTAGATCAAGGAACAAGACATGCATGCTAGATGCAATGCAACCTAGGCATGCAAACTAAGGATGCAACATGGAAATGCAAGATGTACATGCAAGCATGCAAACGAACATGCAAGGTAAACATGCAAGCAAGCAAAGGATGGACTTAAGCATGATTTAGGCAGCTCTAATTAGGCCCAAAACAGTGGCCATAAGTGCTATGAAATGAGGACTAAACACACATACACACATGCACATGTTAAAGGGTTAGCACTGAAGCACAAAAGGGCAACTCTCAAGCACACTTGAAAGAGGCATAACATGGACTAATGGCATGCAAGGTAAGCATTGAAAATCATGTTACAAAAGGTGCTAAGCCAATTAAACAAGATAAACAAGGCATGCAAACAAAGCCAAAAACCCAAGACAAGCCAGGACGCTTAAACCAAGACTAAGTCAACCAAGCCTCACAAGGCTAAGAGGACTTAAAATAGGTCTAATGCGAACCTAAACAACACCCAAGGGGCACCTAGATGGCATCTAAGTGGCTCAAATTCAAAGGCATGCACAATGACCGAAACATGGAGCATGCAAGACAAGCTTTCAAAGCTTCAAAGAGGCATCCAAGGCAAGCATACAAGCATGTTAAAGGGACTGAAATAACATGGCAAATGGTCCCAACCCACTAAATTAAGGCAAGGATGCATGCTATACATTCACACACTTAAGGCCAACAAACCAAAAATGCAAAGGGGCTATACTAAGCATGCCAAAGTCGACCCAAACAACTAAGGACAGACCTCAAACATAGCAAAATAAGCACAAAATCTTCACAAAGCCAAGCCTAAAACATGCTAGAACAATGGTTTACAACCTAAGGCATGTTAAGGCAACAAAGTGGCATTGCAAGGCATGTATGCTAAGCAAGCATGGTGTACCAAAACCAACTAAAAACAGAGGCATGTTATGACATAATGAACACAAAAATCAGCTAAGGCATGGTCAACAAGAGCCTAAGCTAGGTGCTCCCTCAAGAGGCTAAAAATGGTCCTTTTCAAGGACAACAAGGAGAGGGGGTGGCCCTCTCCTTCTTGGGACCTCAAGGCACCATCCTCACCTCTGAAATCCCTCAAGATTTCAGTGGTGAGGAGGCCCAAACACCAAGGTCTCGGAGCTCACACAAAATAGCACAAAATGGAGCCTTACAAGGCTTAAGAGGGGTCAAACAACCTCAAACCACAAAACACTCTAAACAAACTATTTAGAGGGCCTAAAAAAAGAACTTTTTTATGTTATATACTCAACACAAAAACAATTGCAAGGTAGGTAAAAATACAATGCAAAAATGGGGAATAAAGGGACAAACTTCTTACCCTTGAAGACCTTCTTCACAAATGGTGGACCAGCCCCTTCCTTGAGCTCAAAACAGCTCCAAAGCTTCAAGAACAAACCTCTGGTCCTTCAAGAACCAAGAAAAGGTGTATCACTATGTGTTTGTGTGCAATAGTAAGACACAAACACACTTATACACACACAAGAGAGAGATATAGAGATAGGATATGTACAAAACCCTAACCCTAGAACTCAAACCCTAATATGGCTGTCTAAAATGTCTAACCTCTTTTTTTCTAACCCTAAAGCCAAGAGAGGAGGGCTCCTCTTATAGAGAAGCCAATCTTGTAAAGCTTACTCAAGAAGCTAACAAGGAAGTCATCCCTCCATACATGTGTATGGAGGGGAACAAAATGCAAGCCAGTTGTATTAAAATATCTGCAAAAGAAGATGAACAGTAGTCGGCTACTCAAAATTGCCATTTTGACAAAATTGACTGCCGACCGGCAATAAAGAATGCCGACCGGCAATATACATTGCTGATGGCAACAAAACACCAGCCGGTGGCCTCTGGCCATGGCCGGTGATGTGTAGGGATGCCTCACAAGGCATTCTCTGCCCCTCCAAGGCAAAACACAAGTGTTTGGTGCAAAGCCAGACACTAAACAGTCGAGTTCGGAGATCCTGAGGCAAGGCGCGTAGCCGAGACCTCCGGGAACTCCAAACGAACACAAACATGGATGATCACCGGGTGTTCAAATGGTGACGTCCAAGTCTTGAGGACGGTCAAAACTGGGGTGTCTACAGATCGCCAAAGAGACCGAGTTGCACAAATCAATATGGAATGAAATGCATAAAAACATACAAATGCCTTAAACTTTATCATGTTTGATCAAGAGTGTCGGCGACCGAGGATTGAGGCACGTTTTCGTTCCTCGTGTTTGCTTGACACCCAAACCAAACACAATGCAATTCAAGGTATACCAAACACAATACAAATAACAAGCATGCAAACAACATGGCATGTAACAAGTATGCAACAATGTCATGCAATGCAACTACCATGCAACAACATGCAATGTACCAAGCATGTAACAATGTCATGCAATGCAACTAGCATGCAACAACATGCAATGCAACAAGCATGAAACAACATGCAAAATGGACTTAAACTAAAATGGACAGATCTCAATCATGCCCAAATTAGTGGCCAAAATGATGAAACAATGGCATGCAAAGTAAGAAAATGCATGCACATGCATTGGTTCCTCACATAGGCATAAGAGCACAACCCTCAAACATGATGAAGAAGTGACAAGTGTGAGAGTATGGCAATGAAGTAAGCTCTGAAATCATGTGAGGAATGATGCCAAATCATGCACATAATACAAGCATAGCATGCTAGGAGGTTCAAAGCTTAAGGCTAGCCAAGGAACTTGTACCAAGGCCACATGAATCAAATCCCAAAGGGCCAAGGACAACTAAAATAGTCCTAGAACATGTTAAGATGAGTCTAAAACATGCATGGAAGGAAGCCAAAATATGCTAGCATGAAGGGCATAAGGCATGATGGATGCAAGGCAAATAAGGTGGATTACACTACACCTATCAAGACTAAACATGAGATGGTTTCACCAATAAAAATCAGAGTTATATCATGAAAAAATAACCCAAATACACATTAAAATGATAGCTCGCAAGCTTAGGCAAGAAGGCATACGCACAGGCTCATGTTCAAGGCATAAAGGACCAACCCTTCAATGCATTGAAAAAGTGAAAGATGTGAGTGCATGGAAATGAAACATTCTCTGAAATCACATAATAATTGATGCCGAATCATTCAAATAGGTCAAGCAATGCATGCTAGTGGACTTGATGCACAAAGCTAACAAGCTAGGATGAACCATAGTTATACAAATCATGGCATGCATGGCCAAAAAAACAAAAATCAGAGCTTAAGCATGCTAAAACATGACCAAAAGATTCTTAGAGTTAAGCCAAAATCATGCTAGAATGACATGTTAAAGCATGATACACATTAGGCTAATTCATGGAATTGCACTACAAGTGTATGGAGCATGCAAGGGCCAACCAAACCAAACCTTAACAGAGGTATGACATGGAAAAACATCACCAAAAACATGCTGAAATAGAATCAAATCATGCTAGAAAGGCATGCTACTTCATGAAGCATACAAGACTAGTTTGTGAGAAACACACTACAAGTGTATAAACCATGCAAGGAGTGAGTCCACCAAAAAAAATCAGAGTTATAACATGTCCTAAAAGTCACAAAAACATGCTTGAAAATAGCTAACATAAGCCACAAAAGCATGCTACTTTGTAAGACTAACAAGGCTAGCAAAGAGGATTTACACTACAAGTGCAACAAGCATGCAAGAGGTGACCAAGAAAGCCAAAAAAAGAGTTATGGCAGGTCTGATAAGTCACAAAAATGAGCCTAAACAAAGCCATAAAGAAGTAAAAACACATGCTCATTTGGTTGGCCATCAACGCTAGCAAGCAAGACAAGAGGAGAGGGGACCACCCTCTCCTATTTAGGCCCTCAAAATAGGATTTTTACCACTGAAAATCCTCTGGATTTCAGTGGTTCTAAGGCCAAAAAGAAGTTGTTTGAAATGTTTGAAAGTTAGCTCACAAGGCCTTACAAGCCAAGGAGCAAAATGGAGGACAACCCCCTAGCCAACCAAGGCACAAACCAAGACATTTAAGGCTGAAAAATAGAGGAAAAATAGAGGTTTTTGTAGTTCAACACCACCCCAAAAACAGTTTACAAAGTTGGTAAAACAAGCATGCAAAGCAAAGGTTTAGAGGAGCAAGTGCTTACCCTTGAAGCACCTTGAAGCTGAACAGCAAAACCAACCAAAATTTGAGCCAAAACCAAGCTTTAGCAGCCCAAAACAAGTTCCAAGGGACCTCAGCCCAATGGTGATCAAGTCTTCTTAAGGGTTGACAGGTTGAAGATGGACGTATGCAAGCCTTCAAGCACAAAATCCTTAGAGAGAATGAAATCTAGAAAGAGTTTCTAGAGAGAGAGGCTGCCAAAACTTTTGCCAAAATTTTTCTAATCTATCCCCCAATCTTCTAACCCTTGAATATGAGATATAAGGCTTCATTATATAGAAAAATATCAAGCTTGGTCGAAAATATCTGAGCTAAGACAGGTAGCACAAGCTGGAAACAGTTGGAGGAGAAATATCTGCCAATTCTGGGCTTTCTGGACATTTTTGGCTGATCGGCCAACATTTGTGACCGATAAGGTTCACTTTTGGCCGACCTATGGCAGATGAGGTCCAATTGTGGCCGATGCAGTCCCATAGAGGCCAACGAAAAAAATCAGTCCTGGTCCCTGACTTCAAGCAAGCCTAATTCCTTTATCTGGCTCATTTTCAGGTCATTCATGAGCTTAAACTGTAGCCCCAGAAGTATTCTTTCCAATTATGGAAGCCTCACATCAAAATTCCATGTGTGCTAAGAGATATCCCTCTTTTAGTGAAGGCTGCTCAGTTTCGGTCCAACCAGAATGATGCCAACTTCAACCAATCATATCTCCCCTATATGGACTCGGCTTTAGGAGATTCTTAAGTGAAAAATGAAGCCCTGGAAGTAAGATTTCCAACGGTGGTGGCCTCATAGCTGAAATCCAAGTATTCAAAAGGATAGGCCTGATTTAGCGAGGGTTGCTCGACTCTCTCTTAGCGATTCATGCCCATCTTCTTCTCCAACTTGGTTTCTTCCCTCTTCTCCTCTTTTCTTCAACTTCAAACACCTAAACAAGGTGTTTTGAAAGATTTTTCAAAGATTTCATCTCTCTTTCATTCATTTTCACTCTGTCTGTCATGACCCGAACCCGCCCCCGTGGGTTAAGGACATAACCGGCCAGTAATCATGGGATTACCTACGGCCTCAAACCAAATCAAACGTATTTTAACAGAGTTAATGGGGGCCAAACGAAAGCAATTTAAAAAGCTTTGTCCATAGAGCTGTGCTTACATGGCATATCAAAACAAACCATACATAGATACCTTAATAACTCACAACAAAAATACAGTACCATAAAGTTCTGTACAGACAGGATTATCCAAAACTAAGTCAACCCGTGAAAACTATATACAGACATATACAAAGACTTCGCCAACACGACAATATAGAACAAAATAACAAAAAGGCGAAGTCGAGTCTCGTGCGTGAGACACATGGGCTGACTTTCCAAAACCCGGTTGTTTCATACAGACTTCACTGGGGCTAGGTCTGGACCTCTCTTGGCTCACCTACAAGCACATGAATGAGCATGAGCGAAAGCGCAGTGAATAATATCAAATAAAGCGAATACATTGGAACATTATAGATCAGACGGCCTTGGGCCCATTTCATTCATGTCAAACTGGCCTTTGGCCTTTTCAAACTCAAACTGGCCATTAGGCCTTTCAAACTTTCATATCGAACTGGCCTTTAGGCCTTTCAAACTTTCATATCAAACTGGCCTTTAGGCCTTTCAAACTTTCACATCAAACTGGCCTTTTGGCCTTTTTAACTTCCATATCAAACTGGCCTTTAGGCCTTTCAAACTTCCATATCAAACTGGCCTTTAGGCCTTTCAAACTTTCATATCAAACTGGCCTTTAGGCCTTTCAAAATTTCATATCAAACTGGCTTTAGGCCTTTCAAACTTCCACATCAAACTGGCCTTTAGGCCTTTCAAACTTCCATATTAAACTTTGTCAACCATTCAAATTAATGAACTTCACAAAACTTACACAGAAGTAAGCAATTAGACAATAACATATTTCAAATATTACTCACAGTGATCGGCTTGTGGATTTGCCCTGGAGCTTAACCCTACATATCACATAACACATATGGGTCACAAATAATTCAATCCGTTCTTTAATTCACATATTCCTCTCTAGGCTTTATTCTTATCTCTTTAACTCAATTACAATGCTCAATGCATACCTAAGAGTACTTAGAAGTGAAAGAGGACGGAAAACGAAACTTAGAATGCATTTTCAAAATTTCAGAAAATAGGGTCCCTGCTCGAGCGTGCACTTTCCCGCTCGAGCGGACCGATGAGGTCTGCAAAAGTATTGGTTATGCCATTTTTACGCTCGAGCGTGGAACTTGGACGCTCGAGCGGAAGTCTGTCCTACATAGCTCCCCGCTCGAGCGTGGACTTCCCCGCTCGAGCGGACATCATGCCTGCAAAAATATACTGGGAGCACGAATTTCACGCTCGAGCGGCGGTTTCCCCGCTCAAGCGGACATCGAAATTCTGGAAAATCCAGAATATGATCTTGAACTTCAATTTCACATTCAAAGGCACCAAACACACTATTTCAGCTCAAACTGCACATATTCATGTACTAACATGGTACAAACACTAAATTACAACATAATGGAGCTCAATTTCACAAAATAATCACATGCATGGCTTAAATTACACCAAACTCATTTTCATCATAACACATTCATGTATTTAAAGCTCCTATCCTCATAAATTGTACATGCATGTGATGTATTACTCTCATTCTCAACTTAGATGATACAAATGGTGATCATAACATGAGCTCTAACCAAAACTCTACATGAATCATGCATTTCAAGCTCAAACATGCAAATTTAAAACAGTTTCTTACATGCATGCACATATTGGCCATCAATTCAACAAAACCAGTTCAATTACATCATGCTCAATCAAATTCATGTTCTTGACCATTATCCCAATTTGAATTCACAAAATTACAACTTAATATTCATGAATCCACTTACCTAGAGGCTCAATTCTTCACAAATTATGGTCAAATCTTGAATTGGTCTTCAAATTATCAAGCTTCAAAAGCAAACTTACAATCTCCTACTCTCTCTCTCTCTCTCTAGCCGGCCTCTTCCTTTCTCCTTAGAGTTTATAATCAGCCAAAAATGAGGCTAAGGAGAGAAATTGAGTGTATAAAGGCCCCCCCACTCAACACATTATTTTATTATAAAACAATTGGGCACTTGATTCATTAATTTAATCTAATTAATTTAACCCAAATCAATTTCCAATTAAATTTCACCGTAGGCTCTAAAAATTACGCTAATCACAATGGCGTAATCAATTTTGGTTTCGGTGGCCGATAGGGCCTTCAATTTAATTTCCAAAGCAGATAATCAAACAGATATTCCTACGGTGAACAGATAGAAATTCAAAACCACATATTTTCACATAATGGCACACAAAATCATATCAAACACATAATCATATTCAAATTAAGTACCAATTAACATATTACAGAACAGGGTTATCACAGTCTTCCCCCCTTTAAGAAGTTTGGTCCTCCAAACTTATTTTACCTTCATCGAGAAACAAATGTGGATAGCGTAGTCGCATTTCCTCATCTTTTTCCCATGTAGCATCCGTCCCATAGTGTTCTTTCCATTCCACTTTCACCATTGGGATGGACTTGCTCCTCAATTGTTTCACTTGCCGATCAACAATTCGTTCCGGCCATTCGGCGTATTCTATATTTTCATCCAAAGCTACCCGATGATAATCAATCACATGAAACGAGTCTCGGAGGTAACCCCTCAACATCGACACATGAAATACATTGTGGATTTGCTCAAATCGCGGTGGCAAAGCAACTCTATAGGCAATCGGACCAAGCCTTTCCAAAATTTGGCACGGCCTAATGTAACAGGGCGACAACTTGCCCTTCTTTCCGAACCTGACTTGGGCCTTCATCGGAGATACAAGGATGAACACATGGTCACCAACCTCATACTCAAGAGGTCTTCTCCGAACATCTGCATAATTCTTTTGTCGGTCCTGAGCTGTTTTGAGCCTTTGCCGAATAATCTTGATTTTCTCAGAGGTGTCTTGCACAATTTCAGGCCCAAGTAAAGCTCTATCTCCGACTTCTGTCCAACAAATAGGTGATCTACACCTTCTACCATACAAAGCCTCGTATGGTGCCATACCGATGCTGGAGTGGAAGCTGATTGTATGCAAATTCTACAAGTGGCAAATAGTTTTCCCAACTCCCCTAAAAATCTAGAGCACACATTCGAAGTATATCTTCCAAAGTCTGTATTGTTCGTTCTGATTGCCCATCTTTCTGTGAGTGGAATGCAGTACTGAACCTTAGTTCTGTCCCCATAGCTTCCTGCAAACTTTTCCACAATCTAGACACAAATTTCGGATCTCTATCCGATACAATAGATACCGGAACTCCGTGTAAACGGACAATCTCATGAACATATATGGTAGCTAATCTATAAGCATTAAACGTAGTTCTAACAGGTAGAAAATGTGCAGATTTAGTCAGTCTATCAACTACAACTCAAATAGAATCCATACCTCGAGGAGTCCGAGGTAGGCCAACAATGAAATCCATAGTCACGTGTTCCCACTTCCATTCAGGAATTGGGAGAGGTTGCAATAGACCGCTCGGTTTCTGATGTTCAGCTTTAACTTGCTGGCACTGAAGACATTTGGACACATATTCTGCAATTTCCTTCTTCATTTTAGGCCACCAATAGGTTTGTTTTAGGTCTCGATAAATTTTATTGTTACCCGGATGCATAGCAAATACGGATCTGTGGGCTTTATCTAAAACCCTCTTCTTTAGTTCCGGAATGTTTGGGACACACATTCGGTTTCGAAATTTCAACACTTCATTTTCAATACTGAACTCTGCCTTCGGACTTGTCTCAAATTCATCAATCAGTTTCTTGAGGAATTCATCCTCCTTCTATTTCTGCTTGATTTCATCAATAATTGCCGGCTCGGCTGTAATAGTAGCTATTAATCCGCCCTGTTCACACATTACCACTTCAATTTCGGACTTCTCAAAATCTTGTAAGATCTCTTTCTGTTCAGTAAGCAAATAAGCCATACTCCCTGTTGATTTTCTACTCAAGTGTATTAGCTTTCCCGGGGTGATACTGAATCTCTAAATCATAATCCTTTATCAGTTCTAGCCATCTCCTTTGTCGCATATTCAACTCCTTCTGCATGAAGAAGTATTTCAGACTTTTGTGATCTGTGTAGACTTCACACTTTGCCCCATACAAATAATGCCGCCAGATTTTCAAAGCGAAAACAACTGCGGCCAATTCCAAATCGTGCGTTGGGTAGTTTTTCTCGTGTGGTCTCAACTGTCAGGAGGCGTAAGCAATAACCTTTCCGTTCTGCATTAATACACAACCTAAACCTTTATAAGAGGCATCACTGAAAATCACAAAATTTTCCGTACCTGTGGGCAATGTCATTATTGGTGCAGTGGTCAATCTCGTTTTTAGTTCATGAAAGGCAGCTTCTCTATCGTCATTCCATTCAAATGATTGCCCTTTGCGTGTTGTAGACACCCCATTTTTGACCGACCTTAAGACTCAGACGTCATTGATTGAGCGCTCGGTGATGACACATGTTGTGCTCGTTCTGAGGTTACAGAGTCTCGGCTGAGAGCCTTACCTCTGGATCTCGAGACTCTTTTGTGCTTTGCCTCGGTTTGCGAATCAGGTTCTGTTTTCTCTTCTCAAAGGGAGGGAGAGGTCTCATAGACCATCTCTCAGTGGCCGTAGGCTACTTTTCGTGGTTGTAGACCACTGTTCCCGTTTGGAGACCAGTTTTCGATTTTCGGAGCCGTAGGCCGTGTGCCTCGGTTCGGAACCGCTTAACTTTCTCCGTTTGGCATGATTTTTGGAGAGCTTGAACATTCTGAACCTTCGTTTTAGCTTCTTGAGGAAGCTTGAACCTTTTGAGCCCTTGTTTTAGCTTCTTGAGGAAGCTTGAACCTTTTGAACCTGTGTTTTAGCTTCTTGAGGAAGCTTGAACCTTTTGAACTCTTGTTTTAGCTTCTTGAGGAAGTTTGAACCTCTTGAACCTTTGCTGTAGCTTCTCCAAGAAGCTTGAACCTTTTGCTTTAGCTTCTCCAAGAAGCTTAAACCCTCTTGTTTCTCTATAAGAGAGGGCCTCTCTCTCCTTTAGAGAAGTTGAAAAAAAATTTGTCTAAGGAAAAGTACATATATCTGTCTATATCTCTACATTCTAGGCTTAGAAAGGGTGTTTGTTCTTGGCCTTTAACACCACACCTCATAGCCACACACCTCCACCATTGATCTAAGGTTCTTGGAGGGTCTTGAGAGGTCTCAAAGAGCTGGTTTGTAGTCCAAGAAGCTGCTGGCTTTGCTGAAGCTACAAGGGTAACACACTATTCCCTCTTTTAAGCTTTATTTTGTTCCATCTTTTAGCCATATTTGCAAGCATATTTGAGCTTCGGTGTAAACTGAAAAAAATCTTGTTTTGGCGCCCCTAACATGTTTGTTTAAGATCATTTTTCTGTTGGGGATCATCTACCCCCTTGCATGCTTCATTTTACCTTGTTTTGAGCCATGCCTTAGAGTATTTGTGTTGGCCTTTGTTTGGCCTTTTAGCCACTGAAATCTAGTGGATTTTCAATGGCTAGAATGCTGTTTTGAGTGCCAAAATGAGAGAGGGGTGACCCTCTTTCCCCTTGTTTTGTTTCCTAGCATATTTGGCCTAACAAAGGAGCCCTTATTTGCATGCTTCCAAGCTGTGTTTCAGGCCATTTTTGGTGAGTTTTAGGACCTACATAGGCTCTGTCCAGAGCTTGTTTTTCCATATTAGGTGTCCATCTTGCATGTGTAGAATAACCCTCTTAATAGCTTATCAAAGGAGCATGCCATTCTTGCATGCATTGACTATGTTTCAGTGAGTTTTTGGGCTTTATTTGGCATGTCATACCTCTGATTTTTTCTGGTTTAGTGACCTCTTGAATGCCTCAAATGCTTGTAGTGTAAATCCTCTTTACTAGCTTACATTGCGTGCTATTTTGGCCTTTGATTCTAGCATATTTTGGCCATACTCCAAACCGATTTTGTGCATGTTTTGGACTGCCTTAGCTCTGTTTTTAGGCCTCTTGGTCGAATGATGCTTGCTATGCATGCTTGTAGTGTAATGCCCATGCCTAGCTTTGAGTTTTGAAGCTTCTTGCATGCTTGAATGGTGGTGTTTTCATATTTTGGGGTCATTGAGCATGTCATTTCAGAGCCTATACTTGTGCCATATTCCCATGTTTTCCACTCTTTAAATGTGTTTGAAAGTCGTGCTTAAATACCTCATTTATGGGCCATTGCATGAGCTTCATTTCCATGCCTTTCGAGTCATCATTTTAGTCCATTTTCCTACTGTTTTGGGCCTGCATAGGGACTGTTTGGGGCTGGTTTGGTCATTTGTGCATTGCTTTGCATACCTCTAGTGTAATGCACTTCACTAGTTTCGGTATCCGGGCCATCTAGTATGCATTGTGTGAGGTGTTTGCATGATTTGGAGCCACTCTATATGACATTTCAGAGCTGGAAAATGTGTGATTGTATGCCATATTTAATCCCTTGCCATGCCTTAGTAGAGTTGCACTTTGTGCCTTAGGTTTGGTCCCTCGCATTGTGCATGTTTGCATAAGTGTTGTTACCTTAATTTCATCATGTATGGCCGCTGATTTGAGTGTGGCTGAGGCCCATTCATTTTAGTTTAAGTCCATCTTGCATTATGTATGCCATATCCATGTTGTCTCATGCTTGTTCGTCGCATTGTGTATGCCTTGTTCATGTCTTCGTGCATGTCCATCTTCGTATGTGCATTGCGTATGCCATATAGTTTATGTGCATTGAGTATCCCATTCTTAGTTCATAGCATTGTGTATGCTAGTTGCATGTTTGCATACCATCCCTCGCATGCTAGCATGATTAGGTTGCATTGCGCTTAGGGTTGCATACTAGTCGTATTGTGTATGCCATGTATATTGCATTGTGTTTGGCATAGGGTTTAGTCCAAACACGGGAAACGAGGGACGTTTCATACTCCAAGTGACGAAACGTGCCTCGATTCTCGGTCACCGACACTCCGGATTACCTATGATGGAGTTTAGGCCTTGTTGTGTTTATATGTGCATTCATTTTACATCGAGTCGCGCAATCCAACTCCTCGGCCATCATGCATCGAGATACGTGATTGGTGGCACGAGGGTCGAGGACTACACTCCCTGGAGCTAGTGCAATGATGGGGAGAGTGGTCATGCACACATATGTTGAAAATACTTTGCCATACCCCTTTCTCGCTCTCTATTGCAATAAACTGGAAGCCAGCAGCAAAAACTGGTCAGCAGCCTTCTGGAGCTTTGTATAGTGTTCTGGGACCAGTTGCAAACAGAGGCAAATCGAGACATCGCGATGGATTTCCCGACAAGGCGACTTGAGCATGCATGCATCCCTATCATTCGGAATAGAGTTGAGGCAGTCCATTTTGTTTAATTTGCATGCTAGTTTCCTTGCTTACTTAGTTAATTCGTTAATTTGTTAATGTTGTGTAATAATTAGTTTAATTAGCGTAGATTACCTAGTTTATTCTGTACTATTCATTCGGACCCTCCGAGAGAGGGCAATGTTGTAATAAGTGTGCGTGTGTGTGATGTATGTCTTCTAACCCCACGTCTCTCTCCATTTTATTTACTAGCTTATGATGGTTAGTTTTAGGGCATGTTTCAATTAGCATCTATATGTTCGCATGTTTGCATTCATTCATCTGTATTGCATGCACCGGGCTCGGCGCATCATGCTAACTGCATTGTATTTCAATTCCAAGTTGAATACATGTATCGATTGTTGCATCTCATATGCCATCTTAGAATAGCCGAGCCTATTATAGTTGCATTTTTGCATGTGTTGCATTAAGCATTCTTAGCATAGTTAGGATTCATGCATGATTTCTAATTAGCTTGTTTCTTTGGCTCGGAGTACTCGGTAAGTGTTTATGCTTTAGCATCCTTGCATGTGTGTGAGTGACTGCCATGATAGCATGCTTACCATGAGGCTATGTGCTTATGTGATATAACTGCCTAAATGCTTGTGGGTGAAGGTTGGATTATTTGAATTGGAACAATTCATTGATTGCGAGTTTTAAGTCCACTTGAGAGTGACAAATCACCATATTTTCTAAGCCCACTTGAGGGTGGCAAAATCCGCATTTTAGCCTACATGCGAGTAGCAAACTGCTTTCAAAAACAAACATGAGATGTTTTGTTCCAACTTAGGTGATCCAGTCTATACTTGTATGTTGTGCGCATCACATAGTAATTCTAGGCTAATAACCGGAATAAGAGCACATAATGTTTTCAAAACAAGGTATCATGCTTAGTAGTGGCTGATCTTTGATCGGGCGAGCGGGGGTGCTCATGAAATGACCTTCCCCAATCGTACCCAAGTTCTCGAGCCGAGGCAACTTTGGTGATGACGGACACGTAGCCTTAGGCACGAGTTAGGGTTTCCTAAATTCCCCCAAAACAAAATATTTAGGTGGCGACTCTGTATCTGGCAAAGCAGTCCATGTTTGGCACTTCTTTCTGAAAATCAGTTTTTCAAAACGATTTGCCGGATTTGGACTCTTTGGTGATTTATCAATCTCGTATTGCACTTTGTGAAATCAGATTAAGAACCGTGACATTTGAGTCCGAACTGTAGTGAGCCCAATGAACAAAACGGGATTCCCTCCCGGGACGTTCGGGGACGTCTACACGTGTCCACTGAAATTCCTTCATTGTTGATCACATGCCCTAAGAAAATAACTTCATCCAACCAAAACTCACATTTCTTTAGTTTAGCAAATAATTTCTTTTCTCGAAGTATTTGTAAGACAGTTCTCAAATGTTGTTCATGTTCAAGTTTATCTTTGGAATATATCAAAATGTTATAAATAAAAACCACAACAAATTCGTCAAGGTAGGTTTTAAAAATTCGGTTCATTAAGTCCATAAATGCTGCTGGAGCATTAGTCACTCCAAATGGCATGATAAGAAACTCAAAGTGTCCATACCTCGTTCTGAATGCGGTTTTCTCAACATCTTCTGCCTTTATTTTCAATTGATAATACTTGGATCTCAAATCAATCTTGGAAAACACTTGTGATCCCTGTAATTGGTCAAATAAGTTATCAATACGGGGTAGGGGATATTTGTTCTTTATTGTTATCTTGTTCAATTCCCGGTAGTCGATGCCCAAACGCAAAGTTCCATCCTTCTTTTTCACAAACAGCACTGGTGCGCCCCATGGCGAAGTGCTAGGTCGAATAAACCCCTTATTAAGCAGGTCTTGCAACTGTTCTTTCAATTCTTTCATTTCAGCAGTAGCCATTCTGTAGGGATTTTTAGAAATAGGCTGGGTGCCTGGCACAGTTTCAATAGTAAACTCCATTTCCCTATCTATTAATTCCCCTGGTAATTCATTTGGAAACACATCTGGAAATTCTCTAACAATAGGGATATCATTCAATTCAACATTCACAGACTGTTCAGACAACACATAGCACAAATAACCCTGACACCCTTTCCTGATCAGTTTACATGCTTTCATTGTAGATATCAAATAAGGGGGAGGCACTACCCTATTGCCCACAAACACAATCTCTTTCTGTTCTGGTGGTTTAAACACAACCCGTTTTGTCACACAATCAATGGTGGCACAATATTTGGTCAACCAATCCATGCCCAAAATTACATCGAAATGCCTAAAGTTCAAGGGCAGCAAATCTACATATAGGATAGCATCCTCAACACGTATATCACGAAATCGGTATATAGATTCACACAATACAGATTTCCCAGATGGAGCAAACACACACATCAAATATGACAGTAATTCTAAGGGTCTATTCAGTCTAGATGCAAATGCATATGTCACAAAAGAGTGTGTGGATCCGGAGTCAATTAACACAAAAGCGTCCTGATTACATATAGAAATAGTACCTGAGACAACTGCGTTGGCATTCCGTGTATCACCCTGAACAAGCGCAAAAACTCTTCCTTGTCTCACGGTATCCCCGGTGGTAGCAGATCTCAAAGTATTCCTCGGCTTTGGGATCGATGCAGTGGAACTAGCAGCTATCTTTCCACCATTCTGGTTACAATCTCGGGCCATATGCCCTTGTTTCCCACACTTGAAACAAGCTCCTGACACACGGTAACAAACTCCACGGTGCCTTTTGCTACAAATATTGCACATGGGAGATGTGTCTTGGGAAGAATTTGAAGTATTCGAGGAGCCCGTATTCTGCTTTTTCAAAAATTTCTTCTTCGGAAAGAAGCCTTGCCTTTTGTTGCCTTTCCATTCTGTTGTTGGCTTAGCCTGTCTGGCTATGTTAGCCTCTGATATTATGGCCCTGTCTAGCACCCCGATGTAGGTTTCTAGCTTCAAGACATTCACCCTTTCTAATATGTCACTTCGAAGCCCACCTTCAAAATGTCTCGCCTTTTTATAGTCTGTGTTAATCACATGTGGTGCAAACCTGGTCAATTCAGTGAATTTGGCCTCATACTCGGCTACAGTCATACTGTCTTGCCTTAGTTCCATGAATTCTGCTACTTTCCTGTCCCAAACACACTGCGGGAAGTACTTGTCATAGAAAATTTCTAGAAAATTTTCCCAATCAGCATCTTTGTAATTTTCGCGCATTAACATCCACCATCTTCTTGCTTCGTCTTCTAGCATAAAGGTGGCTAGAAGCACTCTCTGTGTCTCCGAACACGGGAACACTTTAAACAGTTTTTTGATGCCGAGGACCCAAGCTTCAGCTTTCAAAGGATCTAATCCACCATGGAATTGTGGTGGTTTCATTTTCTTTAACTCTTTGGTGAGGGCTATGATTCGGTCATCATTCTGATTATCTGGCACAGGAGGTGTCGGAGGTGGAGGTGGAGGATGCGGCTGCTGCCACTGTTGTTGCCATTCCTGTTGCTGCCTCAATGTCTCTGCCATTTCCTGAATCAGTCTTTCCATTCTATCCAGTCTGGCAGTAGAAGATTCCTCTATCTCATCACCTCTTGTTCTCACCATCTGATTAAACTTGCATTATACTTTATACAAAAGATACACAGGTATGCATCTACTAAGGAGCATACATAATCGAATAATTTGAAATGCAAGCAGCTCACAAACTCATAACACATAGTTGTTCACATTTAATAATTAAGTGTATTCTTGATGCTTTCAGATTCATACTTATCACATGAATGCATCCTAGATCTTTTCTAGACGCTTATTGCTCTTTGGACAAGTGTGTAAGTTATTAACCCGTGCTCTGATACCACTCTGTCATGACCCGAACCTGCCCCCGTGGGTTAAGGACATAACTGGCCAGTAATCATGGGATTACCTACGGCCTCAAACCAAATCAAACGTGCTTTAATAGAGTTAATGGGGGCCAAACGGAAGCAATTTAAAAAACTTTGTCCATAGAGCTGTGCTTACATGGCACATCAAAACAAACCATACATAGATACCTTAATAACTCACAACAAAAATATAGTACCATAAAGTTCTATACAGACAGGATTATCCAAAACTAAGTCAACCCGTGAAAACTATATACAGACATATACAAATACTTCGCCAACACGACAATATAGAACAAAATAACAAAAAGGCGAAGTCGAGTCTCATGCGTGAGACACATGGGCTGAATCTCCAAAACCCGGTTGTTCTACATAGACTTCACTGGGGCTGGGTCTAGACCTCTCTTGGCTCACCTACAAACACATGAATGAGCGTGAGTGAAAGCCCAGTGAATAATATCAACTAAAGCAAATACATTGGAACATTATACATCAGACGGCCTTAGGCCCATTTCATTCATGTCAAATTGGCCTTTGGCCTTTTCAAACTCAAACTGGCCCCTAGGCCTTTCAAACTTTCCAATCAAACTGGCCTTTAGGCCTTTCAAACTTTCGTATCAAACTGACCTTTAGGCCTTTCAAACTTTCACATCAAACTAGCCTTTAGGCCTTTTAAACTTCCATATCAAATTGGCCTTTAGGCCTTTCAAACTTCCATATCAAACTGGCTTTTAGGCCTTTCAAACTTTCATATCGAACTGGCCTTTAGGCCTTTCAAAATTTCATATCAAACTGGCCTTTAGGCCTTTCAAACTTCCATATTAAACTTTGTCCACCATTCAAATTAATGAACTTCACAAAACTTACATAGAAGTAAGAAATTGTACAATAACATATTTCAAATATTACTCACAGTGATCGGCTTGTGGATTTGCCCTGAAGCTTGACCCTACATATCACATAACACATATGGGTCACAAATAATTCAATCCGTTCTTTAATTCACATATTCCTCTCTAGGCTTTATTCTTATCTCTTTAACTCAATTACAATGCTCAATGCATACCTAAGAGTACTTAGAAGTGAAAGAGGACGGAAAACGAAACTTAGAATGCATTTTCAAAATTTCAGAAAACAGGGTCCCCGCTTGTGCGGACCTATGAGGTTTGCAAAAGTACTGGTTATGTCATTTTTACGCTAGAGCGCAGAACTTGGACGCTCGAGCGGAAGTCCATCCTACATAGCTCCCCGCTTGAGCGTGGACTTCCCCACTCGAGCAGACATCATGCCTGCAAAAATATACTAGGAGCACGAGTTTCACGCTCGAGCGGCGGTTTCCCCGCTTGAGCGGACATCGAAATTCTGGAAAATCCAGAATATGATCTTGAACTTCAACTTCACATTCAAAGGCTCCAAACACACTATTTCAGCTCAAACTGCACATATTCATGTACTAACATGGTACAAACACTAAATTACAACATAATCGAGCTTAATTTCACAAAATAATTGTTTCTAATTTTGCCTCTTTGCACGCTTTGAGCTCATGTGTATATATATATATATATGAAAAGATGAAGAATTATGGAAGTTAGGGTTTCTATGTGAAATTTGAAGGAAGTTTCGATCTAATTGAGTTTGTGTTTAATGTTTATTATGCTTATATATCAGGTTGTTGAAGTGAAACTGCTTGGATTGAGCCTTAAAACTGCATATGGAAAGCTTGAACTTGATATAGATTTTCAAACTTAAATTTTCAACCCAGACTGCTTGTGTGGCCTGGACCACTGCATGAGCAGCCAACCCTGTTTTGGCCAAAATTCAATTATGAAGTTCACCCGCTTGTATTGCACGAGTGGCCAAGACATCGCTCGTGTGGCCAAGACCACTGCACGTGTGGCCAACAGGGCTGATTTTTTTTTTTTTGATTTTGTTTTCTTTTTGTTTTCTGACTTTCGGGTCTCCAATTGCATGGTTTTCAACTATTTTTATGTGCGTATGTATTGCATAAACACAAGACAAAACAAAAGAACAAATGGGAACAAATTAGAGTTAATTAAATATGCTAAGAAAAGAATGAATTGCTTATTCATATTGCATGTGTGTAATGTGTAGGTCACTATCCGGAAGGGACCATTGCACGACCAAATCATAGTGAGTAATAGTAGTGTAATGATATGTTATGCTTATATGTTATGCTTATGTATTTGACATGTTTGATACAAACTATGTTTTATTGGAAATGATTGAACATTGGATTACAATGGCATGAAATGGACCCGAGGTCGTCTGTTTCTATTATGTATGATGGGCCCGAGTCTGTTATGTCTGATATGAATTATTTATGACAAATGGCCCTAAGGCTGAGGGAGGTGGAGACATGCCGATGTTCCATCTACCCTATAATGTTTAGAACAGTTGTTGATATGTTGGGCCTAAGGCCATTCTGTATTATGTTGGGTCTAAGGCCATTCTGTATTATGATGTGCTTAAGGTTGTTCCGTATTATGTTGGGCCTAAGGCCATTTGGTCTTATGTGGGCTCGAGGCCATTTTGGAATATGATTATGATTCAGACATTTGTATGTTATATATCTATTTTTCAAGACATACGTTCATGCTTATAAACCTCCTTACATTATTATTACTCATTGAGTCTTGCTCACTCCGTATTTATATATGTTTATGTAGGTGATTAGCTTAGAGGGCAGCTTTAGGTCAGCTTCAGGAAACTTTTGATGGACCTATTTTGTTAAGCCTCTAATGTTGGAGCCTTTTTGTCTTTTTGGGAAGCTCCTTTACTGCCACCTTTTTGTTAAGCCTTTGGTGGCTTTGTTAAACACTTTTGTAATATGTAAATTTTGGATTGGACTGGTGTATATATGGACTATGTATGTGGACTTTCTACATATGACATGATGTTTTAAAATCCTGGCATATAAGCACTGCTTAATGGACGTTCTACTCTTTATTTGCTTCCGCTTTAGGCCCCGTTATAAAATATTTTTGAAAATTTTATTTTTGATGCCTAAGTACAGGCCGGTCATGGGCTAAGCTTTTAGGGGCAGGTTTGGGTCGTGACATTTTCTCTTGAGCGACACTTCTTGCGCTCGAATGGTTTTTGAGAACTCTCAGTACTTTTTCAAGCCTGCAGAGATACTAGGAGTTGGCATTATTCGCCAGAGTGATACTTCTTGAGCTTAAGCGGTGGTCTTCTATCTGCAAAACTTCTAGGAGTTTGTATTCTTCGCTCGAGCGGTCCCACTTATTGTGTTTGGTCGCTCGTGCGACATTTCTTGCGCTCGAGCGGTCTGCACATCTATCAGTCCATAAAGTTATCTTTTTGGCTCACTTTTTCATCTCTCTCTCTGTCTAAACATTTCAAAACCCTAAATTGAGACCCTTTCTCTCTCTAAAACTCACATTCTCTCTACATATACACCTATATTCATTGATTCCTTCACCCGTGTCCCTTTGATAAAACGGTAGAACACTCCGAGAGCTTCCTTTTAATCGGAGCAAAGTTGGGTTTCGACGTTGTTGAAGTTTCTCCATTCCTTCTCTTGTCTTCTAAGCTTGAGGTAGGGATTCTCTACATTTTCTTATGATTTTTAACTTAGTTATCTGTTATTTTCTAAAACAATATTGTGATTTGGAGATTTTTGGACAAATCTAGGGTTTTGGGTTAAAAATCAAAAGAGGGGTTTTCAATTGAATGGTTGGAAATGATTGGGGAAATGTATTTATTGTTGAGTTATGATCAAATGATGGATTTTTATCTTTGAAATTGATTTATAAAGGAAAGGGGAATTTGCCATAAGAATATCAAATGTTGATTTTGTAATGATAATTGGAATTGACGTTGGAAATATGGAATTAGATTGACGTTGATGAGGATGGCAGAGTTGGATATGTATTATCACTCTTATCTTGAGATTTTCAGAAAGTTTATCCTCATGGAAATTATTTATCTATTTAGAGATATCTGTTTTGGGCTATCGGTGGAGGATAGCTATGATTGTTGTAGAAATTGCATGAGAACTAGAGGAATTGAAACTATTTTCTCATCCATTTGCATTGAGCATTGTTGCATATTAACACATTGAAAATGTTTATTGTTTTGAGAAAGAGAGGTGAATACTTGGTGAATCTGGGTAGGGGTGAGGTTACGATGTAAAGTTGGCCTGTGTGTCCTCAGTGAAAGACCCGAAACCCGCCCAGATAGGTGTCGAGCCTTCCGGTTAATACTGGTAAAAATGACAAATTGATAGTACTTGTATAGTCTATTTGCAAAAACGTTCCTAGAGATTCATAGAGTTGTATTCACAGTCCTACTTCCTATTGAAAAAGAAACATTTTATGAATTGTGATATAAACCTGACATTGCATGGTTTTGGAAAGAGATATAAATGTTTGTCACGAGCATTGCATATGCATTTACCTTATGACTTTGTTAAGATTCATAAACTGTGTTGTAGTATCTCTATTGGGTTTTGGCTCACCCTATGTATAAAACCATTTTCAAGTGCTGATGGTATGTCTCCTTCAAGGCAACAACTTGAGAGGACTTTGAGCAAGAGCTTCATTTTATTTACTTGTTGTAATTATTTTATACAAGCCTAGGGTTTTATCTTTATTGAGTTTATAACTCACTTTTGTTGTAACCAAGCATCGTCTTAGAAAATTGTAGCCATTAGGGCATTATCTTATTTGTTTATGTTCATTCTATTTCGGTATCATGTAACATATGTTATAAATTCAGGGTTAGACTTGTGAATGTATATCTGCATATATTACTCTTTTGTACAAGTAATTGGAATTAATAGAGGATAATTCTTTTATCATGTGTTGTTATTTAATTAACATGAATTATGGTTATTGTCATTTGTTTCAGGATGTTACAATGAACATATTAATGCATATGATATAACTCTGTAAAGCTTAAAGGACATCTGTGAATGAATTCTAGTTTAACATGTATCTCCTATGTCAAATGGTTGGTATTTATTTAAGCTTTCGCATGTGTAATTAGAGTTATGATGAATAGTTTGATATCTGTATTGTGGGGGCATTGCAAGAAAATTCTGAATTTATTTATTGACAATGCTCTAAACATTATAAAAATGTTTGGCAACTCACATAGGATATGACAAACAAGCATAATCCTTCAATTTACAACAAAATGACGACATAACAACATAAGAAGGAGACTGACAATTTGAACAAAGAACTCCAAAATCTCTCGAGTGCTTCTTTCAATGTTCATGACGGCAATGATCTTCTTCCTTGCATCCCCTAGTGTAATTGTTGGTTGGAGATCCATCATAGTTGGGGGTGTGAGGTATCATGTTGTGGTCAATAGCACCATAGCTGATAAAATCGTCGTCTTTTTCCATAACTGGAGTATCTCTAGCTATGATATTGTGGCGCGGAACGCCATAATTGATATAATTTTGTTGTTCGTCTATATCTGGAGCATCTCTTGCTATGGAACTCACCAAGAGTACGCACATGATTGTGCCCATATAAAACAAAACCATTCCTTTGTGTAGTGAAGTCATAGCTACCGAAATTATGAAAAAAGAGATTTTGTGCAACAAGGCAAAAGTTGAAGTGTTGCTAGTTCTCGTCTAAGTTCCTCCTATCCATGTTCCTGACAAATAGAGGGTTTTATAGGAAGAAAAATGTTACAAGTTCAAATTTTTTACTAAATAAATGACTAAATGTCTTACATGGGTATGAGATCCACAAAATTGTGGACTCCACACCTATGTGAGACATTTGGTCATTTGTTTGGTAGAAAATTTGGTGTCCGCAGCATTACTCTTTATAGGAATAGGAAATTTCTATCTATCAAATGATACGTTAAGAAAATGATTGGTTGATAATTAAATATTCTCTAATTATTAACTAATCATTTTCTTGACATATCACTACGTCTAGAAAGTGAGTGTAAAAAGTGGACTTGTATATCATTTTCCTACTATATATTATAGCAAAGTGACTTTTTGTGAGGTGCCTTGTAGGAATTCCAAAACTCCTACTAATATTTGTAAATTTTTGAATTAAAATATAATTTTAAAAAAATGCTATTGGCTAACCCATTAAATCAATAATAATAGTGCTGCACATGCCAATTAGTATGCTAGCACATACTATAGCAATGCAATTTAAAAAGAGAAAAGTTAGGGATCATGAATTTTTTTTTATGAAAATGATCATGAAAGATTTATGATCCTTGGATTACCTTGATTAATGTGTAGTGCTTTATTCTAAATGTAATTTAAGGGTTACAAAGTTTTCATGATTATTTTCATGAAATTTTTTTCATGATATCTAGCATTGCTGATTTAAAAATTATGAATTTCACTTATTATCCAAATTACAAAGATTCAAATTATGAACCCCACCCATTATACAAATTATGGGCCCCACCCATTAAAAATACTAATTATCTCATGGTTTATATTTTTTAAAAGGAAAGATAAAAGAATCATCTTCATCCATTTCCAAAATTTATAATCTCTCACAAAAATTTAAAAGGAAAGATTAAGCAAATTTTCAAAGCTAATTTAAATTTTTTAATTTTGAATTTAAAAATTAAGAAATACACATGTATTAAAATTATTGGTTCATCTATCCCATTAAATTTAAAATTTTAAAAAAAATTACGTAGAAAGTCTAAAATAAATATGTAATCATATATAAATCATATGAAATTTGAAAATTCTTAATAGTTCAGTTTAACATGAAATTTTATTCATATTTAATTCAAAACTTTCTATTATACTATACTATATATTATAGCAAACGGAGTTTTCACCAAAAGAGTTTTGTGAAACTCAAAAATCTCATACTATTTTTTCAGAATTCCTAATTTCTAAATAATTAAAAATCTTCTATTGGCTAACTTTCATTGAATCATTTAAAAAAAATAATCTAATTATGACTTGAGTAATGGTACATAGCTCTAATTTCAGAGCTCTAAATGGAGCTCTAGTGGTGAGAGAGATAGAGAGGAGTGTAGACCCCACCTTCACATGGTTACTCTCCACATCATTAGAGTTGCATTAGAGCTCTCAAACATTATTATTTATATAAATTTTAATAATTTTAAACTCTCTAATTTATTATAATTTCTTTCCCTTAAAATGTACTTCCATAATTGCCTTATAAATGTACTTCCATAATTTTATTCTCTCTAATTATATTTGAAAATAATTCTTAATTTGGAAAAGAAAACCTATGCCTATAAAAGTCAATTTGAAAATATAATTTATTATAAACTAGTAACAAACCCGTGCCAAGCATAAAGCGAAAATTTTATGAGTGCGTTTGGTTTGTGTTTGTAAAGTAGTTTTTGAGATAAAAAATATGAAAACTTGTTTGGTTTGTCTTTTTTCAGAAATGGTTTTGAAAAATTGTTTTGAGGAGTGAGTTTTAAAAAAAGTAATTGATTTGATGTGTATGAGAGAGAGAGAGAGAGAGTGATTTTGAAAAGTAGGTAACCAAACAAAATTTTGAGATTTTTTTTGAAAAAATATGTTTGGTTTGATTATTCTTGAAAATTTGTTTGTAGAGAATTTTTCGCCAAATTTTTTCTGAAAAACAAACCAAACTTTTTTAAATATAAAAATAATTCATTGTATTTATTTGAACTCTAGAAGGAAATTTTTATTAAAATAAAAATTGTTCAATAATGTTAAACTAACTATTAAAATTTAATTCTTAAATGAATGTCAAATTTCGTTAAGGACTATTATATCCTATATTGATTTGGTAAATTGTCTGGTAAGCATATTTGGTATAGGGGTTTCAACCAAACTAGGGTCAGATTGAATTGAACTCTATAGAAAGATATGCTTTAACTCAACTCCAATACAACATTAGGATTAATATGGTCATTCTAAACCCGAGCCTTAATTTTTTTCAAATTTTAAACCTGTGGGGGCCGAAATATTAAGGGACGTAAATAGGCCGAATAGATGAACCAGGAGAGTCAAAATATATACATCGCATTCGGTCCTATTCGGCCAAATAGCCGGTCGAAATATTAAGGGACGTAAATTGGAAGTGGGCCCAACCCCGAGGCCCAGGAAAGAAAAGATATAAATAGAAGAACATCAGACAGAAAGAGGTATGTGAGAACTAGTATGCTTAACTTAAAATACAAGCAATCGAGAGAGTATACACTGATTTATCCGTCGGAGTGCTAATTCCGGCACCCCCGACTGGATTGTTCATCCATTTTTAGGTGACTAGTTGAGGATTACGAGCGTTCCCCAGGATCTGAAGAGTATTTCCAAACCACATTCCCTACAATTGGCGTCGTCTGTGGAAATACTCAAATACATCCATGGCGGGCGTAACGGAAGACCCTCCGATAGTCACTGACGAAACCATACCGGAGACTATCGCCGCAAGATGCACCTTGAACTTCGCCTCACCCTCGACTTCAGCACATGAGACAATGCAAGCGATCATGGAACAAGCAAAGCAAAACGAACAGAGGTTGGAAAACAAGATCGCTGAGAACGAACGTCTTCGTTAGGATTTGGCCTTGGAAGTGGCGAAACCCAAACAAGCTGTACGCCAAGATCCAGAACGACCTCTGAGGGTAGGTGGTCAACGACCTCGATCCCAACAACAAGACACTGATAGCGACTCCGACTCATTATCCCTAGAGCCCAAGAAGAAGGGACGACCCGAAACTATCAATTCCTCTGAAGAGAGTCCATGTATAAGGCAAAAGCGAAGAAAAAACAGTTCAGACGAAAAAGACCAGCACGATCCCTTTGTACGACGGATTGCAAGGGCAGTGCTACCAAAGAAATTCAAAGCACCGTCATTCACCTTGTACGACGGTAAATGTCATGACCCGAACCCTCCCCTATGGGTTAAGGACACAACCGGCCAGTAATCCTGAGATTACCTACGGCCTCAACTAAAACAAACGCAACTTAACAGAGTAAAGGGGCCAAACGGAAGCACAAATTTAAAACTTTGTCCACAGAACCGTGCTTATATGCACATCAAAATAAACCACTTACATATACGTTAATAACCCACATAAAAAATACAATACCATAAAATTCTTTACAGACAGGATCATTCAAATTGAGTCAACCCATAACAGAATATATACAAATGTACACAAAGTCCTTGCCAACAAGACAAACTAAAAATACATAACAAAATGGCAAGGATGAGTCTCGTACGTGAGACACAAGGCTGACTCTCCAAAACTCATGTTGTTCCTGGCAGACTTCACTGGGGCTGGGTTTGGACTTCCCTCGGCTCACCTACAAACACATGAATGAGCGTGAGTGATAGCCCAGTAAATAATATCGAATACATAGGTTACATAAGCAACATGAAGAACAACATGCTCTGAACGGCCTTGGGCCCAATGCATTTTTATGTTTAACATATATACACTTATACAAAATTCAGATCAAATAACTGTAGTTCCAAACATACTGGCCTTTGGCTCAATCAGATTTCTATTCAAGTCAGAACGGCCTTCGGCCCATTCATTTTGGTCAAAACGGCCTTCGGCCCATTTATTTACGTCATGACGGCCTTCGGCCCATACATTCGTGTCAAAACGACCTTAGGTCCATTCATTTATGTCAAAACGGCCTTCGGCCCACTCATTAATGTCAAAACGACCTTCGGTCCATTCATTTCTACCAAAACGACCTTCGGTCCATTTATTTCTATCAAAGCGACCTTCGGTCCATTCATTTCCATCAAAACGACCTTCGGTCCATTCATTTCCATTAAAACGACCTTTGGTCCATTCATTTCTATCATGTCAAACTTTTGTCCACAATCCCAATTAGCAACTCATAAAGCTTATAAGGGAAATAACAATTGGACATTGACAAGCTTTCAAATATCGATATTACTCACAGTGATCGGCTTGCGGATTTGTCCTGGAGCTTGACCCTACACATTTCATGAACACAAAAGGTCACTACCAGTTAAATCCGTTCTTTAATTCACAGATTCCTCTTTAGGCTTTATTCTTATCTCATTAACTCGTTTACAACGTTTAACACATGCCTAAGAGCGATTACAAGTGAAAGAGAACGGAAAATGAAACACAGAATGCATGAACAAAATTTCAGAAAATAGGGTCCCCGCTCGAGCGTGGACTCCCCCGCTCGAGCGAACCCAAGTGGCCTGCAAAAGTATTGGTTACTTCAAAATTAAGCTCAAGCGTGAGTTAGAGCGCTTGAGCGGAAGGCCTGTCTACAAAAACTCCCCGCTCGAGCGTGAGATATCCCGCTCGAGCGTACATCTAATTCTGCAAAAAGTGCTGGAAGCACGATTTCTCCGCTCGAGCGGCCCTTCCCCCTGCTCGAGCGGAAGTCAAAATTCTGGAAATTCCAGGTTGTGTTCTTGAGCTCCAAATCGATTTTCCAGCTACATTACTTGCATGCAATGGCTCAAATCTCAAATATAATCATACCAACATGGCACCAATGCAAGATTATAACATTATGAAGCTCAATCTCTTGATTTATCTACATGCATGTGATGAATTAGCCACATTCTCAACTTAGACAACACAAATGGTAATCAAAACATGAGTTCCCTTTAACATTTCACATGGATTATACACATTTGTTTTCAAACATGGACAAACATGCAATTTCAAGGTAAGTCTTTACATGCATGCACATATTAAGCTTCAATTCAACAATTCCAACACAATTTCATTTCAATCTCACTCTTGATCACCAAATTAGCTTGAACACACAAAATTACAAACTATAATCCAAGAATTACTCACCTAGAAGCTTTGATCTTCTAAGCCCTAGTCAATTCTTGAGCTAAATCTCCAAAACTTCCAAGCTTTAAGCCAAATTAGCACAATTCCTCTCCCTTTTCTCTCACTATGGCCGACCCTCTCTTCCTCCCGATGGTCTAACTCAGATTTTGAGTTCATATGAGTTAAAGGGGAGTATAGTGCTATTATAGAACAAGCCCCACTAACATAATATTTCACTATAAAATATTTGGGCACTTAATTCATCAATTAAATCAGACCTGAATAAATTTTCAATTAAATTTCACCGTAGGCTCTAAAAATTATGCCAATCACAATGGCGTAATCAATTTTGGGTTCCGTGGCCGATAAGGCCTTCAATTTAATTTCCAAAACAGATTATTCAGACAGATGTTTCCACGGTGAACAGATAGGACTTCAAAATCACATATATTCACATCATGGCACATAAAATCATGCTAAACACATAATCATACTCAAATTAAGGACCAATTAGCATACTACGGAACAGGGGTATCACAGTAAATCAGACCCCACCGTTCATATCCGCCATTAGAAGCAAGCTATGACGCTGCATGCAGACGACGAGGCTCTCATGTGCAGAATATTTCTGAGCAGTTTGGGACCACTAGCTGTCAGGTGGTATTATAAACTGGAGCCGGCTTCGATCAAGAACTTCCACCAACTCCAAAAATCCTTCAGGGCAAGGTTTATCATTAATGAGGTCCAGCCAAAGCAAGCTGATACCCTCTAGGCAATGCAGATTCAACCGGGGGAAACCCTTCGTGCGTGTTCGGCGCAATATTGGGAGTGTTTTAATTTGGTGGACGATGCTTGCAATGACTCCATGGCTATTACCGCCTTCAAGATGGGATTACATCCTGACAGTGCCCTCCGCAGTTCTTTGACCAACGACCCCCCCAAAACAGTCTGGTCGTTAATGAAGAATATTGAGCAATACTGCAAAGTGGAGGATGACGCCTTGCGGATTAAAGCCAGAAACGTGGCCAACAAGACGACCCCTTCTGAAATTGCTCAGCTGATAAATTCTGTACCACCTCAGAGCCCTGAACCACGGCATCGGGCTAAACGAGACAAGAAATGGGATTCTCGCCGATCAAGCGACCAATGCCCCTACCGAGAAAATGAACAACTGTAAGTCGATCGCAGGTGTACAAGGCGCACCGACAAGAAATACACGGATTTGTCAAAGCCGCTCAGCGCGATCATGTCCAAAGTCCAACACCTTACGTTCTTCAAGTGGCCGTTCAAAATGGTGGGACCTCCTAAAACGAGAAGGCAGGACAGGTGGTGCAAATATCACAAGAATCACAGCCATGATACTGAGAGTTGTTACGCATTGAGGGATCACCTAGAGGAACTGGTACAAGATGGTCGGCTACCATAGTACGTCCGAAAAGGCAATTCAACCAAAGCAATAGCCTTATGACAGGATTCACCTCCACTCGCCGTGATCCACATGATTTACAGCCTGCCAATGTCATCCACGGTGCATACGATTCAGTCGAATCCCGACCCTCAAAATCAACTCACTCCAGCTAAACGGCCCCATGAAGCTGTGAGCATTGCTTTCGATGATTCAGATTTGGCCGGAGTGACACTTCCTTACATCGATCCCTTGATAATCGAGTTACGCGTAAACTGATTCACCGTTGAGCGCACATTCATTGACCCGGGGATCACATCAGAAGTTATGTATTACAAGACTTTCACCAAACTTGACTTCTCTGAATTGGATCTTTCTCCAGCTCCTTACCCATTATTCGGCTTCAACAAGAATCCAAAATACTCGTTGGGGAAGATCACACTACCCGTTCGAGCGGGCTCCCGAACAGTGGATGTGAAATTCTTTGTCGTCAAGCTGCCATCGCCGTACAATCTCATCATGGGGTGAACTTGGTTACATATTATGCAGGCCGTGCCAAGCACCTATCATCAGCTGCTACGCTTCCTGACAGAATGCGTCATTGAGCAAATCCGAGGCTCCCAGAAATCGGCACAAGCATGTTATCTCCTCGCATCACATGCATGGCTTAAATTACACCAAACTCATTTTCATCATAACACATTCATGTATTTAAAGCTCCTATCCTCATAAATTGTACATGCATGTGATGTATTACTCTCATTCTCAACTTAGATGATACAAATGGTGATCATAACATGAGCTTTAACCAAAACTCTACATGAATCATGCATTTCAAGCTCAAACATGCAAATTTAAAACAGTTTCTTACATGCATGCACATATTGGCCCTCAATTCAACAAAACCAGTTCAATTACATCATGCTCAATCAAATTCATGTTCTTGACCATTATCCCAATTTGAATTCACAAAATTACAACTTAATATTCATGAATCCACTTACCTAGAGGCTCAATTCTTCACAAATTATGGTCAAATCTTGAATTGGTCTTCAAATTATCAAGCTTCAAAATCAAACTTACAATCTCCTACTCTCTCTCTCTCTCTCTCTCTCTCTAGCCGGCCTCTTCCTTTCTCCTTAGAGTTTATAATCAGCTAAAAATGAGGCTAAGGAGAGAAATTGAGTGTATAAAGGCCCCCCCCACTCAACACATTATTTTATTATAAAACAATTGGGCACCTGATTCATTAATTTAATCTAATTAATTTGACCCAAATCAATTTCCAATTAAATTTCACCGTAGGCTCTAAAAATTACACTAATCACAATGGCGTAATCAATTTTGGTTTCAGTGGCCGATAGGGCCTTCAATTTAATTTCCAAAGCCGATAATCAAACAGATATTCCTACGGTGAATAGATAGAAATTCAAAACCACATATTTTCACATAATGGCACACAAAATCATATCAAACACATAATCATATTCAAATTAAGGACCAATTAACATATTACGGAACAGGGATATCACACAGTCCTGAATCGGTTTATCGAAAAGCGCGACATTTAACGAAATGTAGGCCTCGGAACATCGTAGGAACTTTATTTCAAAAATATTTTGAAAGAGAGCGTTTTAAGGTCTAAAAACCATCCAAAATAGCTTTGGTCCAAAATGGGGTTTGAGGTTAGGATTTGACTCTCCTCTTGCCGAAGAAATCAAACCTTTGCCCTGCACATCTTTCATCGCCAAGTAAACCATCAGTAGCGCCCAAGTCTTAAGGACGGTCAAAAATGGGGTGTCTACAAATGACCTTTGGCCCAATCATTCATATCCAATGGCCTTTGGCCCAATCATTCATATCCAACGGCCTTTGGCCTAATCATTCATATAACGAATATTTGCCCACAATTCAATTTAACAAACTAATGAAACTCAAATTGGAGTAAGCAATTGGACAAATAACATACTTCAACATATCTTTACTAAAATATTACTCACAGTATTCTGCCGGTGGATTCGTCCCTGTGCTCGACCCTACATAATCCATAACACATATTGGGTCACAAACAATTCAATCCGTTCTTTAATCTATTTATTTCTCTTAGGCTTCTGTCTTTACCTTTTAGGTCATTTACAATACTCAATGTATGCCTAAGAGTGCTTAAAAATGAAAGAGAACGGAAAACAAATCACAAAACCATTTTTCAGAATTTCAGAAATAGGGCTCTCCGCTTGAGCGCAGCTTTTGCCGCTCGAGCGAACCCCTTTGATCTGCAAAAGTACTGGTTACTTCATTTTTGCGCTCGAGCGTGACTTGGGACGCTCGAGTTGAGAGTCAAAACATGTGACTCGGCGCTCGAGCGTGACTCTTTCCACTCGAGCGGACATCAATGTCTGCAAAAGTTCTGGGAGCTAACATTTTACGCTCGAGCGACGAGTTCCTCGCTTGAGCGGACTTGACGAATTCTGGAATTTCCAGCAAGCTGTTTGAGCTTCAAACTTGTATTCAAATTAATGTAGCTTGCATGATATGACCCATATTTCACATGTATATCTTCTAACATGATATAAATACTAAATTTACAACATTATGAAGCTCAATTCCCATGAATCAATTACATGCACATACAATTCTTGCCAAATTCATCTTCAATACTTCAATTTATGCAGCCAAAACTCATACCTCTATGAATTGTGATTGCATGTGGAATATAACTCCCATTCGTAACTTAAATAATGTAAATGATGATCAAAGGCATGAATCTTCACCAAAATTCAACATGGATCACATGTTTCATGCTCAAAAACACAAATTCATGGCAATCTTTTACATGCATGCTTATAATGACTTCAAATTCACCAAATTCAACTTAATTCATGTTCTTGATTAAGATTTATCTTTGAGTTCAAAAAATTACAACTCAAGCTCATGAATTCATGTATAATTACTGACCTATAGGCTCAAATCCTCCAATTCGTAGCTAGTTCTTGAGTCCAGCTTCCAAATCTTGAATTCTCTTGCAAAAATTCACAAAGATGCCTTCTCTCTCTCTCTCAAGACCGGTTCTCTCTCTCTCTCTAGAGAGCTAATTCAGATTTTTGAGCTCATAAGTAGTAAGCATGAGTGCAATTAGGCTTTTATATACACACTTGGCTAATCAACTTAATTAAAGCTAATTAACTAGACTTAAATTAATTATTTTAATCTAATTATTTTGATCCGAATCAATTTTCAATTAAACTTCACCATAGGCTTTATAAATTACGCTAATCACAATGGCGTAGTCAATTTCAGTTTCTGATGCCTCTACGACCTTCAATTTAAATTCCAAAGCAGGAATTCAAACAGATTTTTGTACGACGAACAGATAGGAATTCAAACACACATATAATCATGTAATTGTCACTCAAAATCACATCAAGCATATAATCACAATCATAAATCAAGATCAATTAGCATAACACAGGATAGGGTTATCACAATTTACCCTTAGAAAAACTACTGAAATTAATATAATAAAAGAGTTTTACCTGCTGGTTTATTTAAACCAAAGAGCACGCAAAGAAAAGATGAGAAAACTCAAGTTTTTTTGCTTGAGAGTCTACCTCAGGAAAAAGTTTTTGATTTTTTTCAATTGTTCCAAGCTTTAGGTGATTTTTAGTTGCTAAAGCTACCGTAGAAGGTGGTATTTTCGGAATTAAGGCAAATGGGGTGAGAGGGTAATGATATTCACCCAAAACTCACAAGAATTGTTCAAAATTATAACCCTTTGCAAGAGGGGAGGAGAGGCCCCTTTTATAGGCAAAGAGGAGCCTTGGGGAGCACCATAGGGCCTCCTCATTACTTCCTCTTGCTGCTTCCTTTTGCAATTGCACCAAGATGAGTTTTCAAAATTGGCTCTGAGACGGTTAGAAGTGCGTTTGCATAGAGCATGTGCGTGCGCACCACTTATGTGCGTTCAGACAACTCATGTGCGTTCTCACAGTCGGTCTTAGTGCGTGTGCATGCATGCACAAGTATGGGGTCCCATGCCCTTGGCTTGCTTATGACCCAACTAAACCCGAATTGTTTCTTGATCAATGTTTTTGATAAAATTGGTCATTAGTTTTGAAAAATGTCATCAACCAAGATACAACCGCGCTTCTCTCTCTCTCTCTCTCTCTCTCTCTCTCTCACTCAGGGTTAAAAGTTGATTTTTGGCTAAAAATGAGTTTAAGAGTAAAATGGTTGCCTTTACAAAAAGTTCTTTTTTCACAAAACAGGGCTACACAACAACTTTAAACAACCTCAAATATTCTAAAGATGAAGTAATTATTGTTTCATTATCGATAGGCTTACAAGCGCCCGAGGTCTTAAGGTTGATCAAAATGGGATGTCTATACCTTGGTTCGATAAGTTGGGACTCTTATGAGAGGTTTATCCCAATCCAACTAAGAAAGATGAGTCATGGATAAGTGTTGTTCCTGTGGGGAATAAGTATCCTAGTGAAGTTTGACTTTTAGGAAGATGAGGGCATTGGTTATGATAGAAAGAGAGGCACTCCCGCGGGTCAAAGGTACATTTTAACTTGTGAAATTATTGCTTGAGTTTTTACTTTGTCAATTTATCCTGTGAGATATTGTTACTAACTAGATCGTCGTAGTGCCCTTCTAGTTGGTAGCAATCGGTTAGGTATTTTGTTCTTTATTGTAGGTATTGATTCCATCAAGTGCACGTGCTCTTCGACTTGGTTCCCTGAATCTCTATGAAGGATTCTATTTAGTTGTGTAGTTAGATTTTAACACACACAATTTGGCGCCGTCTGTGGGAACGAAGTTGAATTGGATGGAAAACATTATGCAAGATGAGCATGTTGATGAGGACCTATACTATGAGAACCTTGAACATGCCCAGAATGATAATAATGGCGTACATCATAATGGTGTGGAGAATGGTGCGAACAACATCGCTAATGACATCCAAGGGTGAAGAATGACCCTTGGCGAGCAAACGGTAGGGGGTGGAGTGCCCCTGAGGAGATTACTAGCAAGAGACTCAAATGGAGGCCTTGATGAAGATAGTTATGCATAATCACAACAAGCAGCAAGGTAAATTCAAAATACAGTCCTAGAGGTTGGTCAGAAATGCAAATTTTTCCCTTATGTTCTAGAAATTATAAACACTTCCTTATCAAATAACAACAACAACAACAACAACAACAACAACAACAATAATAATAATAATAATAATAATAATAATAATAATAATAATAATAATTTGTAATTAATTTAACTGAAAAAATTTACCCAAATACCTCTTAATATCAAAATGAAATTATCATACCACTATTATTTTCATCCACCCATCACTAAACCCCTCTCTCTACACGACTAGAGCATTCTCTAACCCTTCTCAACAACACACCAAATACTTATAGGCAATATTGACAATGGTACTGATCGAGAGTATGAAACGACGGTGCGATGGTTTGGCAAAGTAATGTTACTAATTGAGAGAAAATGAGGAATAAGAAAGGTGATATAAAAAAAATAAAAAAAGTAAAAAGAAAATAAAGTATTTAAGCTAGAATATGTATTTGAAAAAAAAAAATTATTGCTTGCATCATACACTTTGGTAGTTTCATTTAACAATTGATTAACAGAAGGGACCATTTGTTATATAATTGAAAACCTTAAGAGGTAAGATGTAATTTCTCAAACCTTACGGATGAATTTGTAGTTTTAATAAGGATCTTGCTAGTGACAACATTAAAGGCTGTCAATAAGAAGCACTAAATATCGAGAGATTTATAAGTTCAGTACACTCTTCAAATATCTCAAAATATTTTCATACATTTCAATGCATTTTTATACTTACATACTCAAAGATAGATCTAGGGGGGCATGGTGGTGACCACACAACCAAGGGTTTGAAAAAACAAATAGTAGATAATCTCAATGTGTAAGCCGAGTATAAAAATTGCACATTCGGCAA
This sequence comes from Camellia sinensis, assembly GCF_004153795.1. NCBI lineage: Eukaryota > Viridiplantae > Streptophyta > Magnoliopsida > Ericales > Theaceae > Camellia > Camellia sinensis. Next base: position 369,761 of record NW_021032607.1, on the reverse strand, counting down.
ACAAAACACACTAAGGCCCATCATTGATGTGCCCAAATCCAACCAAGCCTACTGGATTGCAGAAGTTTGATGCCAAGTAACCTCTTCGCCGACCAGGTGACACGCTGAGTAAGTCATGCAAACATTATCAGCTAATATTCATACTGAATATAATTAGGAGTACAGTGTACTATCCCAATTAAAATGGGCCCAAGCCATCCCTTTTCGGAGGTGTAATAGGAACTTGGGGCCTTGACATTGTGATGATCATGATAAACATGTCAAATTACGTAGGAAATATCTACACCAAACCTCTATAAAGGGAAGCTAAATGGAAGATGAAAGGTATGCATTATCACCCAAATCGACTCCATTTTTTAATACGCAACCCATTCTTTCTCAGCTAGTCTCTAACTTGACCATCAAAGTGCTAATTCCGACACACCTAACCGGAGTGTTCTTTGTTTTTGGAACCATAGCAAGGATCTGTTAAAGAACTATTTGCACAAAGGAAAATTATAAAACCACCCCTCACAATTGGCGCCATCTATGGAAATATTCAAACTCATCCATGGCAGACCCAATTAATGATCCTCCAATCACTGAAGTTGATTCTATAGAACTTGGATGTTCCACCAATCTGCATAGAGCTCCTGTCCGATAAGTCTTAAACTTTGATCCGCAAAATCTATTTATACCGCCAACATCTACTGAAAATGAAATACGTACACTATTAGACCAAGCCAAATGCAATGAATAGTGTTTTGAAGTTATGACAGTTGAGAATGAGCACCTACGCCAAGAGTTGGTGAAATCTCAGAAAGCATCGCTCTAGGAACGTGGCCGTTCTCCAGTAAGGGTAACCAGCCAACATCATCCTAGGAGACGCGGTGATAGTAATAGCTCTATTGATTCATCTCAAGGCGAATCTAGAAAACATAACGGAGATATTAACTTGAGCTCATCTAGTGAAGAAAACTCCTTGCGAGCACATCAATGGGCACATAAACAAAAAGTGAAGATTCAGATTTAGAGGACAGGCATAATCCATTTGTTTGACGGATAGCTAAGGTTGTCTTACCTAAGAAGTTTAAGGCTCTGTCGTTTACAATCTATGATGGAAAGTTGGATTCTACCGGTCACATTCGTCACTACAAGCAGGCCATGACATTGCATGCAGATGCTGAAGCACTTATGTGCCTAATTTTCCCTGACAACTTAGGTCCTTTGGCTGTTAGATAGTATTACAAGCTTGAACTGGCTTAAACTCAGTCCAAGCAACCGAATTCCCACTGGGCAATGAAGATTGGACCTAACGAGATTCTTCAAGCATACTCAACACGTTATTGGGAGTGTTTCAATCTTGTTGATGATGATTGTAATGATGCTATGGTTGTTTTGACCTTCAAAATTACTTTACCCTGACAGCTCGCTATGGAACTCTTTGACCCGAAGACCACCAAAATCAGTTTGGAGTTTAATGAAGAAGGTGGAGGAGTATTGTAAGTTTGAAGATAACATGCTCCAAATCAATACAGGGCTTCAAGCCCAGAGTTGGCCTTACTAACTATTGTTCAGTTGTTAACTACCATTTTTCCATGTAGGGAAGTCACACCACCAAGAAAGAGTCCAGAGCCAAGTGGGAGGTTTAAAAGGATAACCGTAGAGGCTCACGCCAACAAAATGAACAGTACTAAGTTGACTCAAGGTGTCAACGGTGGTCTGATAAAAAGTGCATGAAACTTTTGGGACCAACCAGTTAGATCCTCCCAAAGGTTAAGCATTACACTTTCTTCAAGTGGTCAGCCAAGATGACTGAACCCACTGATTAGAGAAAAAGGGATAAGAGGTACGATTATCATTAAGATCATGGCCATTTAACAGATAAGTGCTATGCTTTAAAAGACCATTTGGAAGATCTGTTAAAGGATGGCCATCTGGCCGATTACCTCCCAAAGAGGGTTGCACTTGCTAATGCTTTAACCATTCGGCCCGATTCTCCTCTACTTAGTGTAATCCATGTAATCTACAATATTTCACCTCTTAATAGGGTAAACACGGTCTAGGTTCATCCAGCTGAGGAGTCTGCACAAGCTTTTCCAAAATCACATCCGCAGCCGAAGAGGTAGCAAGGGATAACAATTAATGGGATTAGATTTTATGATGATAACTTTTCCCTATAATGATGCCCTTGTTATTTAATTACGGGTAAATAGGTTTGCCATCGAGCGTATCCTCATTGATAAGGGGAGCACTTCGGAAATCATGTACTACAAAACTTTCATGAAATGCAGCCTCAAGGAAGACGATATCCAGCTAGTTGATTACCCGCTCTTTGGCTTTAACACCAATCTTAAGTACCCACTCAGAGAAATTTTCCTGCCAGTCCGTGCCGTCAACAAGATGTTAGATGTGGAATTCCTAGTTATTAAGATCTCATCCTCTTACAATATAATTGTGGACTGAACATGGCTCTATGTGATGAGGGTAGTACCGAGAACATATCATCAACTCCTGCGATATAAAGAAAATTTGGGGGTCTCATAGTTCAGCAAGAAAATCTTACCTTACAGCTCTCACCAAGAACACAAAGGAGCATAAGGTTAGTTCAATCAAGATTCTCGGTCAAGAGGTTCTTGAGGATGTGAGGAAGATACCAACTGAGAAAGTAACTGAGGAACTGGATCGGGTAATGATTTCTAAAGATCCAGAGAAGTTTTCCTCATTGGAGTAGGTCTTAGTATAGCTGAATGACAAGAGTTGGTTGCCTTCCTCCTTAGGAGCATCGATGCTTCTTCTTGAACCGCATATGAGATGCCCGAGGTCAACCCAGAAGTGACTGTGCACCATCTAAACATGGATCCAAACGCAAACCCGTCATATAAAAAAGTCGGTGAGTGGCTGTTAAGCATATCGAAGTAGTTGCTAAAGAGTTTGACGAGTTGCTAGAGGTTAGGGCGATACAGGAAGTAACTTATCCTACTTGGTTGTCCAACACCGTAGTTGTGAAAAAGAACACGAGGGCATGGAGGGTTTGTGTCGACTTCATAGATTTGAATAAATCATGTTCGAATGACTGTTTTCCACTTCCCTGGATTGATCAGTTGGTGGATGCCACAACACTTCATCAGAGAATGAATTTCCTAGATGCTTATTGGGGATGCCATTAGATTGCTATGGGTTTGGCCAACTAGGAGAAAACGGAATTTCTCACCCCAAGGGGAACCTATTGCTACAAGGTTAAGCCCATTGGACTAAAAACACTGAGGCAACTTATCAGTGGCTGGTCACTACCATGTTCAAAGACTAACTCGACAAAACTATAAAGGTGTACATTGATGATATGGTGGTAAATTCCAAAGAGAATAGTGTCCATCTGTCCGACCTTGCTACTATCTTTGATATTTTGCAAAAATACAAGATGAAGCTTAAAGCCTCAAAGTGTGCATTCGACATCGGTTCAGGCAAATTCCTTGGCTATATAGTGAACCACCGTGGAATAGAGGTCAATCTGAAACAAATCAATGTCGTAATAGAACTCGGCTCTCCCATAATTGCCAAAGAAGTCGAGAAGTTAATAGGTATAGCAACAACACTAAATAGATTCATTAGTTGATCTTTTGAACGATGTTGACCATTTTTTCAGGCTCTTCGATAGGGAAAATTGTTCAAGTAGACTTTTGAGTGCCAAGCTTTAGAGGGCCTTAAGACTTACCTCAACTCCATTCCATTGTTATCCATTCTAGAACTATGTGATGAGCTTATTCTATACATGGTTTTATTAAATCATGTAGTCAATGTTATCATTCGTAGGAAGGAAATCAAGGAGTAGCGACCTGTCTTTTAAGTCAGTAAATCAATTGTTGAAGCAAAAACTCGATATCTACCCCTTGAGAAATTGATTTTAGCATATACCATTAAGGACTTGACTGATTACCCTCTCCATTCGGTCCTTCAATGAGTTGAGTCTTCTGGGCAGGTGTCCAAGTGGGCATTGGAACTCGGATAGTATGATCTCAATTTTCAACCTAGATGATCCATCAGAAGGTCATGTTATTGCCCATTTTATTGTCGAATTTACCAGACCATTGATTGATGCTAAATTGAGCATGTCGAGCCATTTAGTCTCTCGAGCTAGCTAAGAGTGGCGAATGTATGTAGGGGATATATGTCAATTGTATTGTGACGGCTCATCGAACTAGTGTGGCAGTGAGACAGGAGTAGTTACCGTGACCCCGGATGGTGTAGTGATAGAGCAGTTTGTTAAGCTTGGTTTTGATGCCTCTAACAACGAGCCGAGTACAAAGCCCTCTTCATCGACCAGAGAAATTCACTTCACATGGGTGCCAAGCATCTACAAGTTTATTGTGACACTAAGCTGGTTATAATCAATTGAAAGGACAATATGCTACAAGGAACAATCGGATGGCGAGTTGCCAGTTCCTTGCTAGGAAAGTTCAAAGGCCATGAACTTAAGCAGATAACCCGGAATCAAAACACTCATGCAGATGCCTTAGCCTGTTTACGCTTAGTCGTAAACTTAGAGGTCAAGCAAACCATTGAAATGAGTTTTGTTACAAGACCAAGCATTGACGTACCCAAGGAAGGGGCAACTATACTAGTCATCCAGAGGGGTCCGAGTTAGATAGATCTTATAGCCCGTTTTTGGCATCAGAACAACCACTCGAGGATAAAAAAAAAAAAAAAGAGGCCCATAAACTCTGTAACAAAGCTTTAAGGCACTATCTTGACCTAGAGGGAAAGTTGTACAAAAAATCCCTCTCGGGGGCTTATCTCAAATGTGTCCATTTGGATAGAGATGAAGATTTCCTGGCCAAAATACATGAGAGGAGTTGTGGTGCGCATTCAAGAGGATGATCACTGACCCATAGGCCAGTAATGCAAGGTTATTGGTGGCCAACCATGTGAACTGGCACAGAGGCGTTGTGGGATGCCTTTTTGAAGTTACCTAGTGGGCCTAACAGTTCGAACTCTCTATCTCCTAATCTAGTTCCACTAGTGCAATGTCAAATGTAAATGAGAGTCCATATCCGAAAATAATGAATAGAAAATCCATTTTATTGCAAAAAACCTTTGCCATATAATGGATTATATCACTGGATCTCAAAGTCGTCACCTAATATTTTAGGAAAACTAGGAAACCCATGACTTGTGCTAAAGGCCATGTCTGTCATAACCAATTGTAGACACCCCATTTTTGACCGCCCTTACGACTTGAGCGTCACCGATTGCGCACCCAATGATGAATTTGTATATGTTTGTCGAATGCTCAAAGTTCTTAGCAAAATGCCTCAGCTTTGAGCCTTAAAACCCTATGAACCTCTTGCCTTATTTTGGACCAAAACAACAGTTTTTTAAGCCTAAACATCTTGGGACCTATAGACCCATACTAGTGGATTGCCGGCCATTATAGTGGCCGGCAACCTACTATTTGTGGCCTGCCGACCACTATTAGTGGCCTGCCGGGCACTTGTGTGTTTTTCCAAATATTTTTGCCAGCTGTGCCAGCTGTTTCCACAGATGCAAGCACCAATCCATACGTATCTGTATAAATATTTCTGAGGAGGTCTCATGTTTTTCTATATATAGATGACCTGCCCTCTTGTTTTAAAGGTTAGAAAAATTTGGGGGCAAAATTTTTCTCTCACTACAATTCTGTCTCTCTCACTCTTTGCCTATACACTCTAAACCAAACCTTGGAGTATTTGTGCTGAGGTGTTTTTGAGCTTGCATTTAGCTCTTGAGGGTGTGTAATTGTTGGTTTGTAACTCAAAAAGGGTATCCCTCTTCAAGAGGTACAATTCTTAACTTGTTTCCCTTCTTTATTTGCCATCTTTGCTACTGTTTTTGGACTGTTTTTACACTGAATTTTTGGGCTAAAACTTGTGGTTTAAGGCCATTAAAGGTGGAGGGGTGGATAACCCTTCTTTGCACCTAACTTCTTAAGCCTTTGCCCTTGTGTTTCCCACCTTTCTATTATCTTTTTTTTTTTTGAGATTTTTACTACTAAATCTCTGAGGTTTTCAGAGGTTAAAATCATGTTTTGAGGTCCCAAAAATGGAGGGGGTAGCCTCCCCTTCTTGTGCTTGCCTACGAGCTTAATTTGCTTCATGTTGTAGCTTACTCTTTTAGCTCTTTTGACTTCAATTCCAGCACTATTTTAGCATATTTTAGGAATATTTTTTATATGTTTGTTCCAATCATGCTTTGTATTGTAGGCTTGTAAAGTAATGGTCCTCATAGGTTTGGTGGTTTAGGCCTTAGCCACCGACCTATTTGAGTTGATAGTGTTTATTTCTTGCTTTCCATACTTGTATTCATCTCTAATCACCTCTGTAACCTCCTTCATTTCTTGGCTTTTTCTTTGTTTTGAATTTTGTTTCAAACTAATTGCTTATTTAAGCTTGAGATAGAGGTATCATGCTTAATGTTTTAATCCCTTTTGGGGTTCATTACCAACGACATGGTGTCTCTCTCATGCCCAAAACAACTCTTTGTTTGATACTCCTTTCCATTAGAGGACTTAAAGCTCATTATTGGACTCAATTGAATTAAGGAATGAAAGGTAATTAAAATGAGGTAATAAAATTTGGACTAAAAGTGATGCAAGATAAGAGGATTTATGTTTAATCAGACGTTAATTGAACACATGGAGACTTGAGTCATTTCATACTTATTAAGTGATGAAATTGTTCAAGTTTCTAAGGTCAACCACTTCCCTTGATCAATCCATGATAGGGAGGAGGTTTTGTTGGTCTTTTGTTATGCATTTATTAAAATTGTGTCGCTTGATTCATAAGTCATCACGCAATGAGATTGCGTTGATTGGTGGCTTGCAAATCAAAGCCTACCCCTCCTTTGACCTGTTTTCTGATAAAGAGAGGTAGGGTGGACAAACATTTCCTGAGAATACTCTGGTATGTGCTCTGTTTATCCTTTATTGCTGCAGAAGAGAACCAAAATTAGTGGCCGGCAAGCCACTTTTACTTGACGGCAACCCACTTTTAGTGGGTGACCGGCCACTACTTCTGGGTTGCAGGCCACTTTTTCCAGGCAGGCAGTGTCCTTTTTTTAGTAGAGCAGAGCAGAGGCTGAGGTGGAAAACATGTGCAATTTTCTAAATGTGCAACAGAGTCATTCCAGTAGCAAAATGGAGAGCATTATCGGGTGGAAATTCGCGTTCATGCTTAATGTGACAGTGTAATAATCCGACCCTCTTATATGCTTTACATCTTTAATTATATGAGTAATTACATGCTTAATGTGAAATTCCATGTGAAATTGTGTTTAAATATGTGAATTATTTGATTATGACATTATATCTGGCGATTATGAGAAAATTTGTTGAAATAAAGGCTTTTGGATTGGAAACTGGAAGCCTTAGAGGCGCAATAATCCGAAATTGACTTCACAGTAATGATTAGCATAATTTTTAGGACATAGTATAAATTTTTGTAAAAATCTGATTCGTAATGAATTAATTAATGTAATTTAGGCTCCATTAACTTAACTAGTGAGCCTTGATAGCTATAAGGGTTATACATATAAACTTTAGATGACTTAGTCAAAACAACTCAAAAAAATCTCCTGGTAAAGATTCTGAAGAAGAGAGAGAGAGAGAGAGAGAGAGAGAGGTTGGGAGATTAAAGAACTGGTTAAGGAGATTTGAAGAATACAACTTAAAGTGAGTGTAAATCACTAGTAAACTCTCAATCCTTCTTTAGTTGTTTTGAATCAAGCTTTGGAATGAAATTTGTCATCTATGAAAGTTAGGGTTATCAGTTATAATTGACAATGATCAAATCTCATAAATTATCATGTATCTCTTGGATGTGTGTGATGGAAAAGTTGATTCTTCTATGTTATGTTTAATTTGCATTGGCTTGGAAGAAATTGTGCATAATCTTACCCCTTTTGCATGCTTGAGCTCATGGAAATATGGAGATATATATATATATATATATATATGATGAAAATCAAGGAATCATGGATTGGAGGTGTAAAGGCCCAAATAAATCAAATCTTGATCTTAATGGGTTAGAATTCATGTCTATGTTTTTGAGGTAAATTTACTTGATTTTGGCTACATGACTATCTCTTGAAAGCTTAAAATTGTTGAAGTTTTGGACCGAATAGGAGAGCTTAGGACCACACGTGCAGGGCCCAAGGCCGCACGTGCAGGAGGCACTGCCGCATGTGCGGGGCTTACAGCCGCACGTGTGGAAAACAGGAAAGGCAGACTAAGGCATTCTGAAATAAAAGCACGTGTGAGAGCCCTAACTTTTGTAAACCTTATTAGGTCCCTAAATTTTGAGTTATTATAATAAAGCTCTTAATTCATTGATTGTTCGCAAATTAAACCCTAGAACCGAAAACGCATCACGGACGAACCCATACAAACCCTAATAGACCTTGGAAGCTTAGAAATCATTTCTAACGCACTAATATTAATTATTTAACTCTCAAATTTTAGATTAATCACTCTAAACCTTAACTTCCGATTTTCACAGTTTTCGCTCGGTTATTTACCTTTAAATTCAAAGCAAGATAATACAAATCAAAATTATTTTTCCTAACACTAATTTATTAACTCTACATTTGAAATAGATACTTTAATTGAGCCCAAGCCCGCACATTTTTATTAAATCACAAATTGACCCCAAACAAGTACCATTATATATTTATATATATATATTTGTATCCTAAAATCTTTTTTTAAAGCATTTTATTTTACAAATTCCAACAATTGTACACATAAAAAAAATATAAAACAAGTCCATCAATTCACCATCACATGGCTAGCCATCACCATTGTAGGTGTAATGAATGTACTATGAGATAATTTTCCATGATTTAAGGAAGAAAAATCTTTGACATGGTACAAACTTTTATATACATGTATATAAGCAACTAGGTTGGTTTGATTAGGAGGAAAACCCTAACTGGATCATATTTAGGAACCTAATTAAGACCTTTAATCCTCCATTATTCCATTGAATTCAAACTAAATCGAAACTATCCAATGCAATTCTAACCAAGAGGCATTTAAGACCTTTTGCACCAACTTCATTATATAAACAACCCCTCCCCTAGCATTTTGCATACAAGAACAACACTTATACACACTATATTTAGCTAAGAGAGAAGAAAGGAAAGGGGGTGAGCTTGGTAGAAGAGAGGAGAGGAAGAAAAAGTTTGCTAGCAATTCCAACAACCCTTAAGTAAGCCACAACACAACTCTCTCTTCCATTTTCCTTTTTCAAATACATGTTATTAGAAGTTTAAAATGTTATTTTCAGATGTGTTATAATGGTATTCTTGTGTCAAAAATGAAAGGAGTTGAGCCTTGATTGTACCCTTCTTCTATTTCTTTTAATCGGTGTAAGACTACGTTTTTCAAAGGCACACCTTCACCTTAAATTTTTGAGTTTAATACATATTATTTAGCATGTTTTCATCACAAGATAAGTGGAAAATTTCCCCTAGCTGACCTCTTTCTCACCAACTTTCTATTCTCAAGAACTGTGCCAGAAAAATCTATTTTACAGCCACCTTACGAACATTGTAGAAAAATGTATAAAAATATTCTGGACCTCCATTTTGTTTCAAAATCTTTCATAATGAGTTATCTTTCAAGGAAAATTGGTTTCATTAAAAACAAGTGAGCGGTTTGTGAGAAAATCTGATTTTCATAACGGTCGACGAATCTGGACAGAGCTGGAGTATTTCTGAAATAACGACAAATCTAGAAAAGCTATTCCATTTTCTGAAAAATGTTCTGAAAACTAGATAAAATTCCCTACGAACTATAGGAAGGCCGGGCTCTGGAAAAATCTGAAATAGCCCTTTTGAGTATAAACTTTAGGTAGTACTAAATCTGGAAATTCTGTTTTCATTAGTGTTTTATGCTTTTGTGTTCATGAATATGCTTATTAATTTATGATCATGTCTCGATATGATATTTTACATGTCATAGGTTTATGTATTTTAGTTTAATCCTTCGATGGTGCTCACACTTATGCAAATCTGAAAATTATATTCATGTGCGAATTTATTCTCTTAACTATTTGAATATGCCTCGAGCTATTTGTGCCTATCTATATATGTGAATCTCATGTGTATTGAAACCCTAGGTATACCGCACAACGCTTGTATTCGAACCCTAGGTATTTGGTGTAAGGAGGGATTTGGGTGAGGCCCATTATTACCGTCTTTTTTGAGGCCCTGCAGTTGGCGCTACGCGGTATATAACCATTGGTAGGCATCCGAGGTTAGTTATGCAATAAAGTAGCAAAAGAGGGGGCATACTGAATAATCTGCGTCCGATTATTGTGGTTGGGAGCACGAAGTCTCTTTGGGGGATTACTAGATTTCTAACATCTAACCTTGTAATCCTTTATTATTGAATGATTATCATGCTTCGTTACTTGCTTGTTATAATTGTGATGGTGTATTGGATTGGGAAAAAGGGATGGGGTGTGTATACATTTACTAGGCATTCAAAGCTCATGGCGTTTCATGCCAGGTATCAAAGAAACGTACGAAGCCAACGAAGAGTCAAAGACATTTGAAGACTTAAGTTTTCCTTAGAGAAAGTTTGGAACCATTTCGCTCATTAGTCTAATTGTGCTTTTATTTATTTATTTTTGGATTGTAATAGTAATAGACCTCGTTTTGTAAATTTAAAATTTGAGATGCTGTAATTATTATTTACTTTGTAATCCTCTGCCTATCTCTATGTTGCTTATGAGACCTTGCATCAATGCCTCTTAAGATCTGTTAAAAGGGTGGTGCGCTACCTAAGAAAGCTAGACTTAGAAGGGAGGATAACTTGACTCCTCCAGCAATCTGGGATCTTACTCGGTTATTGGCCATAGGACTCATTAGTGTTGTTTCCTAGACTCCTAACCTTAGATAAACACTGTATTTAATTGATAATATATTCTCTAAAGTTTGCGATTTTTGGGGTGTCACAGCATGTGTGGAGCCGCATGTGCGGTGCACCTTCCCGCACGTGCAGTGGAGAACTTCCGCACGTGCGGCCAATGGGGAGAAATTTTTTCAGCTTCTTTTCCCCTGTTTGACCCTCTGGAACTGTTAATGTGTATATTTGATCCTTTTAAAATGCTTATAATTGAATGAGAATTTAACGAATCGGACATATGAAAAGGTTAAAGAAAAATGAATAACTTATAAGTTGTGTGTGTGTGTGCCTTGTGTAGGTCACGTGGCAGAAGGAACCGTTGTTCATCCTCATCACTGTGAGTAGTAGTAGTGTAACGCTGTGTTTCATTTATGTATTGTGATTATGAATCTTATAATGTTACTTGTGAATGGCGCCTATTATATCAATTGTGTTTTATTGGAATAACGGACATGATTGAATGGTGATATATACAATGGACCTAAGGTCGTTTAGCTCTGATTATGAATGATGGGCTCGAGGCCGTTATGACTTGGGTTATTTATGATTCACGGCTAGGGGCCAAGGGAGATGGAGACATGTCGATGTTCCATCGACCCTATACTATTCCAAACAGCTGTTGATATGTTGGGCCCAAGGTTGTTTCGCTATTATATTGGGTCCAAGGCTGTTCTGTATTATGTTGGACCTAAGGCCGTTCTGTCTTATGTGGGCTTGAGGCCGTTCAGAAATGAAAATATAAGTAAGACCGACTTATGACTTATGATCATGCACTACAAGATTTATGCTCATACACATAACCTCTTTACATTGCTATTATTCACTGAGCCTTGCTCGCTCCATATTTATGTATGTTATGTAGGTGATCAGTCTGAAGGACAACCCTAGGTTAGCTCCAGGAGCCTTTTTGCTGGACCTGTTTTGTCGAGTCATCTGAAGTGGCCCTTTTGTTTTATTTTGGGGACTTCTATGTGGTGGCATAGTTTGTTAAATCTTGAATGACTTGCTTGGATACATTATCAATATTTTACTTTCGGGTTGCTACCCTTTATATAGACTTACATGTGTGGACTTAATGGGATATGAACAATACATACAAATCTTATATATGTATGCATGTATGATATGTTGTATTAAGATCATGGCATTCAGACACAGCTCAGTGGATGTTTTATTTTGATATTATATTTGCTTCCGTTCAGGCCCCAATGTTGAGTAAAACTTAAGGAAATTTAGTTTTAAGGCTTAAGCACAAGCCGGACATGGAAATTTAGTTTTGAGGCCTAAGTACAAGCCGGTCATGTCCAAACTTTTAGGGGTAGGTTTGGGTCGTGACAGTTGGTATCACAGCACGAATTGCTATCTCACATATGGGTTCATTGAGCTTCAGAGAGTCTAGAAAAGACTTAGGTTACATGCATGTTACTTCTTTATGCATACAAAATGATATATAGCAACGAGATTTGTATGTGCAATGATTAGTGACATGTGCTATGAAATGGATGTTGTAATGTATCTTGTGTATTTCTTGTGTGTATTATAATTTATTGATTTGTAGATCATAGTGAGGACAAGAATGAATGATTCTGAGGATTCTACCTCCGCATGGTTGGATAGAATGGAAAGGATGATTATGGGAATGGCAGAAACCCTAAGACAACAACAACAACCACCGCCACTGCCACCACCAGTGCCTATACCACCGCCAGTGGTACAAGATCATCAGGCCAAGGATCGAACGATTACACTTACGAAAGAATTCAAGAAGATGAAACCACTTTTATTTAAGGCAAAGGCATGGGTGTTGGGCATAGAGAAGTTGTTCGAGGTCTTTCCCTGCATCGAAGCCTAGAAACTACAACTTGCGCCTTCACTCTTGAAGATGAGGCACGTCGGTGGTGGATGCTCACAAGGATTGAACACCAAGGGTTAACATGGGCCCAATTTTTGGAGCTGTTTTATGATAAGTATTTTCCATAATGTATGCGAGACAAGGGAACAGGACTGTTGCAGAGCATAAGGCTCAATTTGCAGAATTGGCCCGTTTCGCACCATACATGGTGGATATGGACTACAAGAAGGCAAGAAAATTTGAAAGAGGATTACGGAATGCCATTCTCGACCAGATCAATGTGTTGAAATTACCTACATACGTTGATGCGTTGGAAAGGGAAGTAATAGCTGAGGGTAATATTGCCGCTCAAAATCGGGTATCAGAGTGGAAAGGGAAGAGGCAGAATACCCGAGCCCCAAGGGGTTCAGTGGTACCACCGAGCAAGAAACCGAGTTTGGGAACTTCTAGCACTTCCACCTCTACCCGTGGCTCCGCACCAATTTGTCTGGATTGTGGAAAGAGACATCGTGGGACTTGTTATAGGGTGATTGAGGCATGCTTCAAGTGCGGGAAGACGAGTCATTTGGTGAGAGATTACCCCCAAAAAGACCGAAAAAATGGGAATAGAACTACTACCAGTTCAGCCGGCTCAACTCTAGCTCCAACCGCAATGACAACTCCAAATTCCACTAACAACAAAGACACTACTAGACAGGGGAGAGTGTTTACCCTTATTCCTGGTGATGTGCAGAATGCGGAGGCCTTGATGTCAGGTATATTCTTTATTAATGGTCACTTCGCTCACGTCTTATTTGATTCGGGTTCTACCCATTCGTTTGTGTCCAAAACATTTGTTAGTCAGTTGAATAGACCTTTGGAACTGTTGCATTATTTGTTGTGTGTGTCTTCACCATCTGGGGGCTCCACGCTATGTTCTTCTATTTATCATGCATATGAGATTTTGATTGGGGATATTAAGCTATATGTTGATTTACTCCCTCTTGACATGGATTGGCTAAGTAAATACCATGCCACTATTGACTATTCGTCTAAGCATGCTGTTTTTTGACCCCCAGAACAGCATGAATTTACTTTTGCGGGACATGGGGTGACCCCTTCACCTTATTTGATTTCCACAATGAAAGCGTATAAATTGATACAAACGGGATGTCGAGGATATTTGTGTAGCATTTTGAATGGACAATCAACAGATGTGAGCGTTGATACAATCCCAATTGTTCATGAATTTTCGAATGTTTTTACTAGGAGAGTTAGTGGATCGTGAAATTGAATTTACAATAGATGTAGTGCCGGGAACTCAACCTATTTCGAAAACTCCATATAGAATGTCACCGGCTGAGATGAAAGAGTTGAAGGTTCAGTTGCAAGATCTACTTGATAGAGAGAGAGAGAGAGAGAGAGAGAGAGAGATCAAGGTTGAGAGAATGAAGAACTTGCTAAGGAGATTTGAAGAATACAACTTAGAGTGAGTGTAAATCACCAATAAACTCTCAATCCTTCTTCAATTGATTTGAATTAAGATTTGGAATGAAATTTGTCATCCGTGGAAGTTAGGGTTATGAGTTATAATTGAGAATGATCAAATCTCATAAATGATCATGTATCTCTTGGATGTGTGTGATGGAAAAGTTGATTCTTCTATGATTTGTTTGATTTGCATTGGCTTGGAAGAAATTGTGCATAATCTTACCTTTTTTGCATGTTTGAGCTAATAGAAATATGGATATATATATATATATATGTGGGAGCCGAATATCGGTACATGCAGGAAAGTCAAATATAATCTAAAGAATATCAAGATATATATTATATTCGGCTCCGTCCTGGACGATCCCGAAGCCGAATAGATTAATGTAATCGACAATAGAACCAGTTGAACAAAAAGCCAAGTGGGAATTGGCATACGACAAAAGGGCCGAATGAGCAATCATGCGATGGATTAAGAGAGGGCCTCACCCTAGGGCCCAAAGCCGAATACAAATAGGGGAACATCAACCAAAGAAAGGTATGTGAGAATAGACCCAAGAAACTTGAGACACAAGCAAACAAGAGACACATACTAACTTGTCAGTCGGAATGCTAATTTCGACACCCCCTATCGGAGTGTTAATCCTTTTTTTCAGGTGGCAATCAGAGGATCAGGAAAGTCCTTCAGGATCCAAGAGTATTTCCAAACCACTTCTCCATAATATATATATATATATATGTGATGAAAATCAAGGAATCATGGATTGGAGGTGTATAGGCCCAAATAAATCAAATCTTGATCTTAATGGGTTGGAATTTCATGTTTATTATGTTTATACGCTATGTTTTTTAGGTAAATTTACTTGATTTTGGCAGCATCTTGAAAGCTTAAAATTGTTGAAGTTTCGAACTGAATAACAGAGCCCAGGACCGCACGTGCGGGGCCCAGGGCCGCACGTGCAGGAAGCACCGCCGCATGTGTGGAAAACGGGGAAGGCAGACTAAGGCATTCTGAAATAAAAGCACATGCGGAGCCGTGCGTGCGGTGGAGAACTTTCGTACGTGTGGCCAATGGGAAGAAATTCTGTCAGCTTCCTTTCCCTTGTTTGACCCTCTAGAACTGTTAATGTGTATATTTGATCCTTCTAAAATGCTTTTAACTGAATGAGAATTTAATGAATCGGACATATGAAAAGGTTAAAGAAAAGTGAATAACTTATAATTTGTGTGTGTATGCCTTGTGTAGGTCACGTGACAGAAGGAACCGTTGTTCATCCACATCACTGTGAATAGTAGTAGTGTAACGCAGTGTTTCGTTTATGTATTGTGATTATGAATCTTATAATGTTACTTGTGAATGGCACCTATTATATCAATTGTGTTTTATTGGAATAACGGACGTGATTGAATGGCGATATATACAATGGACTTGAGGTCGTTTAGCTTTGATTATGAATGATGGGCCCGAGGCCGTTATGACATGGGGTATTTATGATTCACGGCTAGAAG
Organism: Camellia sinensis; assembly: GCF_004153795.1. NCBI lineage: Eukaryota > Viridiplantae > Streptophyta > Magnoliopsida > Ericales > Theaceae > Camellia > Camellia sinensis. The sequence goes on along the minus strand of NW_021032607.1, from coordinate 354,006 downwards.
CCGAGGGAAATGGAGGCATGTCGATGCTTCATCGACCCTATATTGTTCCAAATAGTTGTTGATATGTTGGGCCCAAGGATGTTTCGCTATTATATTGGGCCCAAGGTCGTTCTGTATTACGTTGGGCCTAAGGCCTTTCTGTCTCATGTGGGCCCGAGGCCGTTCAGAAATAAAAACATAAGTAAGACCGACTTATGACTTATGATCATGCACTACAAGATTTATGCTCATACACATAACCTCTTTGCATTGTTATTATTCACTGTGCCTTGCTCACTCCGTATTTATGTATGTTATGTAGGTGATCAGTCCGGAGGACAACCCTAGGTCAGCTCCAGCAGTGTTTTTGCTGGACCTATTTTGTTGAGTCATCCGAAGTGGCCCTTTTGTTTTATTTTGAGGAGTTCCATGTGGTGGCATATTTTGTTAAATCTTGAATGACTTGTCTTGGATACATTATCAATGTTTAACTTTCGGGTTGCTACCCTTTGTATAGACTTACATGTGTGGACTTAATGGGATATGAACAATATATGCAAATCTTATACATATGTATATATGTATCATATGTTGTATTAAGATCCTGGCATTTAGACACAGCTCAATGGATGTTTTATTTTGATATTATATTTGCTTCTGTTCAGGCCCCAATGTTGAGTAAAACTTAAGGAAATTTAGTTTTGAGGCCTAAGTACAGGCTAGTCATGTCCAAACTGTTAGGGGTAGGTTTGGGTCATGACACCATGTTTGCATCCACTCATCTTGCATGAATCGAGGCTCGGTTCATCATTCTAACAAGCATTGTCATTTACATACTTCATTGAAAATGTCTTAAAACGCATATTATCAAATTGATTCACATGTCATAATTAATAGCCGAGCCTATTAGTTGTACCATTGCATGTGTTGCATTATTCATGTTGCACGAGTTAGGAGCATGCATGTTTTCTAACTCTTTTGTTTCTTTTGGTTCGCCTTGGAGTACTAAGTGAGCATTTTGCTGCTTTAGCATATTGCATGAGTGTGATTATTGCCATGTCTAGCATGCACTCATCTTGCATGCAGGTTTGGGTCATGACACCATGTTTGCATCCACTCATCTTGCATGAATCGAGGCTCGGTTCATCATTCTAACAAGCATTGTCATTTACATACTTCATTGAAAATGTCTTAAAACGCATATTATCAATTATTTTAGTGGTAAATTGTTTGAATGTCTGTGGATGAAGGCTAATTGCTTGAATTGGAATAATTTGTGTAATGCATATGAGATCACTTTTTCAAGTGGTACATATTCGAAACAATTTTCAAAACAAACATGAATCAAAACGTTCCAATTTTTGCAAATTAGTCTGTACTTGTGTGTGTATCACATAGTAAAATTAGTCTAATAGTCGGAACAAGAGCATATAATGTAAATAAGAATCACGTCATTATTAGTAGAGGCCGATCTTTGATCTGGTGAGTGGGGTGCTCAATTCATGACCTTTCCCTCTCGCACCTAAGTTCCCGAGCCGAGACAATCTTGGCAATGACGGACACGTGGCCTTTGGCACGAGTCATGGGTTTCCTAAATTTCTCAAAAATATTTAGGTGGCGATTCTGTATCTTGCAAAGCAGTCCATTTTTGGCATTTTGATTCAAAATTGATTTTCCAAAAGATTTTCCGGATTTGGACTCTTTGGTGTTTATCTGTTTCATATTGCACTTGTGAAATCAGATTCAGAACCACAGGAGTCCGAACTGTAGGGCTAGTCGTATCTGAAAGGAGCACGAAAAGTCAAGCTACACCAATGTGTCTCGGTTCAGGAACGTAGGTATAAGAAGGGAAGGTCATGAATTGAGCACCCTACTCACCCAATCAAAAGATCAACCTCTACTAAGTCATGGTGTGATTTTTATAGTCTCCATATATTCATATTTCAATTTTAATAATGCTAATATTATTATCATTTAAGCACATAGCCGCATGGTATAATTCCGGGTATAGTAAATAACATGGACACACAAAATGCTAAAGCAAAAAAAAAAAATGCTCACCTAGTACTCCATGGCAAGCCAAAGAGAATGTGTTGGAAGTAAATACATGATCTTATATACATATACGTAATGCAGTACACCCACAATATGCAACTAAGGATTCGGTTACTACCAAATGGCATGTGTACCATTTCAAGACATGATATGACGCAGAGAACCATCTTTTGAATTGATAAAATCCATAAATGTAAATGAACCGAATCCATATGCATAGAAAAATGGATGCACAACATGGGTATTAAAAATAAAACATGATGCTCTATACAACATCCATGGAAATCATGTAAATAAAACGGATAGAAAGACATGGGGTTGAGAGTTATTACAACAATTCGAATGACTGAATAAGACATAGGGGTTGGAGGAATTATTACAACAAATGGGTTGATTCAGCCAAATTACAATTGAATCTAACAAATCATGCTAAATAAATTGGGAATTTGTACATAGCCGCTCCAGAAATGACCAAGAGAACACTTCTAAGAAACTGTCATTTTCTATTATGATTTGTTTAGGAACAAGCCTTAATGGACCTGCTACAAAATAATTCGGCCGACCAAAGGGGAAATTTGACCAGCTCAATCTTCCGAGATGAACACTGCTTTGATGCAAAAAGGACAGAATAGAAACAAATTGTAGTTTTTAGTGGGTGTTCATCTTTTCTACCTCTTGCTTTTACAGAGAACACTGAAAAATGAGGTAGACCCTTAACAATCACACAAATAGCTATGAACAATAGATATTCTACTATAATTTCTCAAATTAAATGAATCTAAACAAAGGAACATACAACCATCTCTTTGTGAAAAAGGGCAAGTTAGTACCCAAATCCTAGCTATCAATTGGAGACAGTAGGTTAGTGCCTATCATTTCTTAATGGAAGCTTTGCTTTTTAAAGCAAGAAATCCATCAAAGGCTATCGAAGACTCATGTTCTAATCATGAAACAAGGGTGTTTCCACCCCTTTCCATGTCCACAAGAGATAGAGAAAAGAGTTTTCAATATCTTTGACCTAAAACTTCTTAATTTGCTTCCCAGAAAAATCAATGAACGTGAAGAACGACCACTTTCGTATCATCAAATCTCAAAGATCATCCATCTAGCCCCACGGAACAACCACTTTCACTCATTTATCTTGAGCATGAGTCGAAACATATTGACCAATATGATGGAATGATGAGATATGTGATGAGAGAGTGTGAAAACAAGAAGGAATTTACTTAGATAAGCAAACTTGTGGATGAATGGCTAATATCTACCTCCAATCACACCCACAAGGTTCCAATATACAACAACAAAAGATTATAGCTCTAGAAAGCAATAAACTAGATTAAAGCTATGGTTATCAACTCAATAGATGGGTGGCTACTTTCTACCCCCAACCACATCCTTGAGGACTTATTACAAGATTACAACATGTATGCAGTGAAATTCAAAACTTAGGAATGAAGAACAAGAGGGAAAAGATGTTACAGAGTTCAAAAGTTCACAAGTTCACCTCTTTAAAGAGGATGATCTTCTTGGTTCTCAAACTCTTTCTTGGCTCTCAAACTCTTTCTTGGCACCCTCAAGGTCCTTTAGATGTAGCTTAGGATGTTCAAGGCCCTTAGCAATAAAGCTTAGAGCCAAGCTTTAATGGTATTTTTGAGGTTTGAAATTGAGAAAAGGGAGGTTGAAGGTGAAGTGAGGGAAAGAAGCTCTCAATTCTCCTCTTAAGCCTTAGGCAAAATTTGTTAACCTTAACAAATGAACTATTTTCCTCTATATATAGAGTTTTGGACATATATATTTGAGATATTTATGAAAAACCTACAGAAAAGGCTGAAATTCCCGAAAATGCTCTGTTCCCAAAGAATTCAACCAGCCGTACCCTTCTATATCTGGCCGACTATATTCTCATCCAACCATGAATTAGTGTCCGGCCAGTTGGAATATACATCGTTGGATAAGGCAAAGCTCTCATGATTTGAAAGGAAACCCATGTATTTTAGGGGATTCCATCTTCTCCATTCATTTACATCATGTCTTTTACTCAGTCTATTTGAAAGTAGACAACATTTTAAGTTTGAAAAGATGAGCTTTAGGACATTATGGAAATGTCTAGAACTGCGGAACCAAACATATTTTGAAAGGTTTTCATTTGGTCAGAAAAGCATTTTGGCCAAGAGAAGAACTTGGTTTGGATTTAAAGCCTAACTCTCGGATTTCTTGCTGAGGAACTCATATGATTAACACATCCTGGTTTCATCATTGGGTGCTCAAAAAAGAGTGCCTAAATCTTAAAGCCAGTCAAAATGGGGTGTCTAAAGTTATCCCCCTTTGACAGAACTCAGTGCGTCATTTCATGATGTGAGTGAATGTCAAAGCCCAAAAGCAACTCATTTGACGAGGCGTAAGACTTTGGATAACGTATTTCAGGGGCAAGATGCAAATTGTATGCTCAAAATATTTGAAAAATTGGACTAAAATGCCATGTGCAGCAGGTTGCTTGAAAGTCGAGCTTACGTGTACCACATTGCCGTTTTTTTAAAAAGTTTGATGATGCGAACGCCAAGAGAGGTGATGAGATAGAACAAGGATAAAGCTGCAAAGATGGAAAATGAAAAGGGCAAACCTCAGGCAAAAGACATGAAGCATACTAAATGATGCAAAAATAATAAGGATCTACGCATGAAGAAAGCAAATCCAAACGCACTCTATGCGAGGATATGTGGCTGGAGCCAGACCCACTCGTAACCGGCAGTCACAGCAACAAGGAACTCCACAACCAACACCAAACGTGCTAAACGCGAGAGGAGAAAGGGCAGTCGCAGCTAAAACTCACATGTGACTGGCAGTCATAATGATAGAGAACTTCAATCCTGACCAGCAGTCAACAAATGTGAAACCGAAAACAAACCCCAAACACACCGCAACATGAGAGGGAAGAGGGTTAGCGAAAGCCAAACTCGTACATGATTAGCAGTCACAGTGATAGGGAACTCTAGTCCTAATGGATAGTTGAAGACACCCTATTTTTAACCGCCTTTAAGACTTGGGCGCTTTAATTCGAACACTCGATGATGAAAGTTATATTATGCAAATTGTTCGAATCTTCAGCAAAAGAATTTGGTTTCGAGCTTCAAACCCAAGAGCTTCAAACCCAAGCCTTCCACCCCATTTGGACCAAAACCCTTTTTTTAGCCTGACCACTCAGTGAGTAGCAGGGCCAAAAATAATTAGCTGGCCTACCAATTTATGAGCAGGCCGTACAATAAATTGGTCGGCCGACCATGTTTACCGAGAGTAGATATTTTAATAGCTGTAGATGCTCCCATGCATGAGCTCCAAGCCAACTTTCCTCTTTCAGATATTTTTGACATGAGATGTTGTTTTTCTATAAATACAAGACCTCCCCTAATGGTTTGGGTTTAGAAAATTTTGCCGAGACCCGAAACTTGTCCAACACACTTCCCTCCTCTCTTGCAATATACACACACTATACGTACACTATACATACACCTTCTAAGCTAAAATGTGAAGCTTTTTCTGAGATTCTTGAACACTATTTCAGCTACTAGAGAGTGTTATGGTTGTGGTTTGCTAACTAGGATGCTCTTCCTCTCTTTAAAGGGGTAAAGTTTGAACTCTTTAACCATCTTTTCTGCCTCTTTTTATTGTATTTTCATACTGATTTCAAAGCTATTTTAAGCTTAAAATGTGATTTAAAGTCACAAAAAGATGAGGGGTTAGCCATCCTTCCTTAGGCCTTGTTCCATAGCTTGTAGCTTTGCCTTTTTCTACTTTGTTTCTTTTGGTTTTAGCTACTGTTTTTTATTTTAGTTTAGGGATTGTTTTTACGTGTTTATTTAATTTATTCTTCAAATATTATACTTGTGTTGTTGTAAGTCATCATGGATTTGGTGTATAGGACATAACTTCCAATCCATTTGAGTTGATAGTCTTTTCTTTCATTCTTTATAGCTTTCATACATATTTATGTCATTGTAATCATCCACTTTTTCAATAGCACTCTGCAATCTCCCTCATTTCTTTATTTCTTTTGATTAAGAGTTGTATCAAACAAAAGATTACCACTCAAGGCATAAGAAAGAGACCCTTAATGCTAAATGGTTTAATCTCTTCGGAGGTTCCTTACCAAGGCATTACATCTCTCTTAGGCTAAGAGTGATCTCTTATTTGATACATCCCTTTATCGTCGATGCATTACTTGTAAGGGTTTAATTTTCTATTTAGACCATTGAAAATCATAAAGGAAAGATTCATTATAGCTTATTATGGAGTTTGGATTTGGAGTCATTATTGCTCATTTTGGGTTTGACTAGTCATTATCACTCTTTTTTGGTTTGGCTAGTCATTATCGCTCATTTTAGGTTTGACTCCGAATTCATTATAGTTCGTAAATGGGTTTGATTCTTCCTTTGTAATTCCCCTTGTAGAAAAGGGCTTGAAAAAGCTTATTTCTCGGGTCAAGTCATGCTTGCTATTCCTTATTACTTTGGACTTAGTGGACGTAATCATCACTTTTGGACAAAAAGGAAGAAAAGATAAGAAAATGGAAAGGTAAAGTAAAAAGGGCTAATAAAATTGGAGTAAAAATGGGTAAAAAGATAATAAAATTTGATTAGGTTCAGTCGGACATTATACTGAACGTATTGCATCGTGAGTCATTGCATACTATTTCAGTGATGTTAGATGATTCATGGAGCAAGTTTGTCCCCTCCCTTGAGGTAACTCCATAATAGGGAGGAGCTATTGTCTATCTTTCGTTTCATTTATTGAGCTCTGGTCCTATCATTTCTAAGATCATCATGCAACAAATTTGCAATGATTGATGATTTGAGAATCAAATATACTCCTTCCTTGATCATCTTCATGATAAAGAAGGACAGAGAGGATAAACATCTCTTAGAGACACTCTATTTTGCTCTATTTCAGCTCTGTTGTAGCAGGGTATTCCTTAGGAGCAGTGGCCGGCCGACCATCATTCTGTACGACCAACCACTCTTTCAGGCCAGCCGATCACCAATTTTTGCATAGGCAGTGGCATTTTTATTCCAGAACAGAGCAGATCCTGAGGCCAAAACAGAACAATTTTTTTGAGTGTAAAGAGGGCAAGTTCTGGCAGCAAACACAGAGGTTTCCGAATGGTGTTCTCAGTTGCGCACATGCAGTTCCTTACCTCCTGTCCAAATTCATTAGATTAGTAGCTTTAAGATTCATATTTGTAAATAATTTGTAATTAATTAGTTGTTTTGCTTCCATTTAGACTTGTAATAATTAGTTGATTAATTCATTCAATTGTGTTGTAATAGTTAGTTAATTAGGACATTCATTCAGACCCTATTGTGCGAGGGCAAACTTGTAATAATTGTATGTCTTCCAACCCCCATTTCATTCTCCCTTTTATTTACTTGCTTATCGTGGTTGCATGTAGTATCGTATTTTCTTTTCATATCATTACCATAATTAATATCCATTTTTGCATACATTAGGGTTTGGCTCATCATACTTGATAAAATTGAGTATTTGTTGCTTGAATACATGCGCTACCGCATGCCTTGAATTGATTAGTATGTCATGTTACGAAGCCAAATCTGATTGTTGCATTTTGTATGTGTTGCATTGGTCATGTACATCATTAGGATCATGCATTTTTCCAACCATATTCTTTTCCTTTGACTTGCCTCGGAGTACTAGATGAGCATTTTTGCTTTTAGCATATTACATGTGTGTTTCTGTTGCCATGCTTAGCATACAACCATGAGACTACGTGCTTGTTTGAAATACCTCTTTGAATGCCTTGGATGACGGCTATTTCGCTTAAGTTGGAATGACTTTGATTAGTGTACATGTGAGCTCACTTTTCCTTCAAGTAGCACATATTCAAAACTTTTTTTAAACAAACATGAAATCAAAGCATTCGAAAGTGGGTGACGTAGTCTATACTTGTATGCCTCACATAGTAAATTAGCATAATAATCAGAGCATGAGTATGTAATGTATATAAAAATCATATCATGATTAGTGGAGGTCGATCTTTGATCGGGTAAGTAGGGTGCTCAATTCATGACCTTCCCCTCTTATACCTAAGTTCCCAAGCCAAGACACTTTGGTTATGACAGACAAGTGGCCTTTGGCGCAAATCACGAGTTTTCTAAATTTCCAAAAATATTAAGGTGGCGACTCTAAAATTTGGTAATACAATCCATTTTTAGCTTCTCTGATGATAAATGGATTTTATAAAGATTTGTCGGATTTGGACTCTCATTTGTTTTCTGTTTCACATTACACTTGTGAAACCAGATTCAGAACCACGAGAGTCCGAACTGTAAGGCTATCGTACCCGAGAAGACTAAACCCCTCCAAGGGACAGAAAAGGCCTGCTACTGTTTCTGGTGACTCTGTTAGGGAATTTAGAGAATTGACTTGAACTTCATGATGTGATATTTTATTTACATATATATGTTCCTTGCATTGCATTTGCGTGGTGCTCTTAAGTCACTGAGTTTTCTATCTGCTATTCCTGTACGGCTTGTCAGAGGCTTGCCTAAAAAGCTTGTTAAAAGGATGGCCAGTCGTGGGCTCTGCCATGTTGGAAACACAACCTTTGGATTTGGATTATCGTTGTATCGCTTGATTCTCCTTTCACTTCTCGGTGTTAGGTGTGAGAAACATATTAGGTAATCTTGCTGAGGTACCCTTTTTGACCAATTGGCCTAGTACATGTAGTAAGCTCTAGTGACTGTTCCAAATTAGGACATCATACTTTCCCATTTTTTAGGATGCTGTGATATCGTTTGTTTGAATAGCAAAGCTATAGATCACTCCAAAGCTAGGACAGGGAAACCCTACCCTCTCATAGGGGTGTTTTGAATGCTTTTGTGCAAAATGTGAAATCTTTAGAAATGTGTGATGCAATCCTTGGAGAGTCTTAATCTTGAGGCAATTTCTTTCAAACTTGACGGTCATATCAGAATCAGAATTTGGGTCGAAATTTATGGGTTTGTATTTGATATGGGTGAATTTTCAGCAAGACTAGAACCAGGGCCAAAAATTGTATCTTGTTTTGTTTTGACCAGCATACCCGGTATCCTGATCTGATGGGGCATTTTGGTTTTTATTTTATTTATTTATTTATTTATTTATTTTTCTGAGCGAAAAGAAGGAGCGGTACCCAACTCAGTAAAGGCCCAACCAAGTTCGATCCGGAAAGCCTTAACCCATCACAGTCCATCCAATCCTAGAAAAAACCCACCCAGCGAAGGTCTAGTTCATCTGATCCCTAAAGGCCATCTCAGAAAAGATCTATCCAATGCCAAAAGACCTATTTTAAAAAGCCTAATCCAGTCAAACCCATCTAGACTAATCCAGTTCAGATACATCAAGTGTAACTGGGTCAAAATCCTTGTTAGTCAGCTCTCAAGTTACACCCATCCATTTCCCCAATTGCTAACCCAGTAGACCGTGATGACATAGAGTCCAGAAGAAGTTGTGGCCATGATGGCAGCCTTCCAAAAGGCCATGGATACACTAAACCAGAGAATTGCTATGCAGGATGAGACCATTGTTGAAATGCAATGCCCATCTGGGGCATCTACCACACATCTAGTCACGGCTACCCGACCGAACCTCGATCCAGCTCCGCTAGCTGAAAATCTCCAGACTCCTGATCCCCCGAGAGATGTTAGCTCAAGCTCAAGCTCAGTCTTTTAGGCCTCCGGCGTAGCCTCACGGAGGGCTTCTTCCTTTCGACATCAATGACATCGATCCTGCCATGATAAAAATTGTCAAGCTGGAGAAAATGCTTAAGAAATCTCAAGGCTTCAAATCCATCCTGGACATTGAAGACGGTTATACTGAGGCTCCTGTAAGATTTCCATAGAAGTTCAAAATGCCGCACATTGACAGATTTGATGGAAGTGGAGATCCTATCGTCCACATCTGCTTCTTCTCAGATGTCTTCAAACCAATGGGCTTGACACGAGCTCAGAAATTGTCATTATTCAGAAGTGGTAGCCACTTGGTATGCCAAACTAGAAGACTCAACCAAGCAGAACTGGGGAGAACTATTTGAGGGTTTTGTTAATTAGTATTCTTACAATACCTAGATGGAAGTAATGATCAGCGAACTGGAGGCAACTTCTCAAAATCCCAAGGAACCCTTTATCGACTTTGTTGTTAGCCCGAATGACAAACAGGCCTAGATGAAAGGTAGCCCGAATGACAAACAGGCCTTCAGAGAAGGAACAAGTTCGCTTGGTAGTTTAGAACCTTGAACCAGACATGTTACAAAGGATGATAGTTGCGCCACTATCTACCTTCACTGCTTTGCATGAATTGGGGGTTCAAATTGATAGCGCTTTTAAGAAGGGAATTATCCAGAGAACGAGTGAACTGACAAGGAGGGTGTTTTCCAAGAGTACCAATGCTAGCTGTAGCACTATTCCTAAACCCACTAAAATCAATACCATTGCCACCGATCCCAAAACTGCCGACCCCGTTGCTAATACCAAACCACAAACAACCAGCTCAACTCAAGCTCAAGGCAGAACCTTCACTCCCTCTTCCATATGAGCCTAACCAGCGCACTAAAAGTCCTGATGAAAAGAGGGTATCTCACACCCCTTGATCCCCAACCTCTTTCTGACCCACTCCCGACTAGACATAACCCCACAAAATACTGTGTGTACTATCAGCAGTGCGGTCATGGCACCGATCGTTGCTACCACCTTCGTCATGTGGTTCAGAATCTCATCGATAACTGGCTGATAGCTTCGCCTCAAGAACCTAATGTAACCAATAACCCACTTCCCGCACATGACCGCGTACATTTTCCTACTCAAAATATAAACCTCATCCATACACTACCACCTACCTTCAACCCTAGCATATACATCACCCCAGCTTATTTGTGCAAGCTTGAGGTGTTCATTCCAGAAAGCACGGACTTGTGTATGGTAGACGCACTTAAGCTGTAATCGTCTCAAACCCGAAAACTTGAACTCCATAATAGCCCAATTCCAGTCCAACCTACTCCAAAGAGTCCAACCCAACCCATTCATCAAGACCAAGTCAGTTTAAATACACTGCGGGCACCAATGGCCGAACCCGCTACTCCGGAGCTATTGAGCATGATTGAAGATCTTCATAGAACTATGGCAGATTTAGCTTTTGGGGTCATGGCTCCATCATTGACCACATCATATGCCAAAAAGTTCACATCAAAAAGCTCCAAAATCTTGGGGTGAGCTGTAGTTAGAAAGGGCCAACCTGAAGTTATCTCAAGCCTGGGTGATGACATATCAATAACAAATGGGCATCGCTTCGATATAGCCACCCAATCCCTTGGCCAAGCTAAAACAAGTGGCAAGAACAAGGCCGGGGCTAGTATTGATCCCTATGTACATCTTCGGTGGGCTATTGAGACTTTGAAGGCCAAAGGGTTGAACAAGCAGCAAGGGCTTGTAGTTGTTGCAAAGACTATAGATGACACTTTTATTGATTAGGTTGGGAGCATTTTGAAACATGGGGTAAGCCATGAAAAGGGATGCTTTATTAGAAACACCCATCCTGATTCCAGTCCCAAGCCCATGAATACCCAGCCAACACCCGCCAACCCATTTGCTAATATTTCTAACATTAATGCTTCCTCCTCCAAAAAACGAGCCTTCACCCATCTCCATATGAGCCCAACTTGTGCATTGAAGGTACTGATAGAGAAAGGGTATCTCAAACCTCTCAATCCTTGACCTCTCCCTAACTCTCTCCCACCTAGACATGACCCTACCCAATATTGCACATTCCATCAGCAGTACGGTCATCATACTGACAATTGCTTTTGTCTTCACCACGAAATTCAAGACTTGATTGATAATAAGGTCATTACCCCACCTTAAAATCCCAAAGCTATCAATAAACCTCTCCCTAACTGTAATAGATTGCCATCCTATAACATAAATCCCATCCATAGCTTTCCAATAACCAACCTTGACCCCTACCAACACGGTCAAAGAGATGTGTGGGGACAACCGGGGTAATTGTAAGGTTCAATCTGTGAGACTCAGTTTGAAAGTCTGAAATCAATCCTGGGTGTGGATGTTAGTATTGCTGAATTGAAGGCAAGTTTGGACCCTCCCGTAGGCTACTTAAAGTTTTTTTGAATTCTGCAGATGGACTTGGAGAGTGAAAACCCCTTTTGTCACAAGGGTACTGATTTTGTTTTGAGTTGTTTTCCGGGTTTAGAGTTTCATTTTTCTTTGTCTTTCCTGCGTTGTCGCGTCAGTTGAGTCCCTTCCTTTGAGTCGCTCTCGTGTACCCTTAGGTCTTCGTCTTTTTTTAATAAGAAAGCAGGAGCCAAGTTTTTGATCATTTTATTGTGCCCACAGTAATGCATGTGTGACCTTTTAAAAATAGAAAATCTTTGAATTTGTTTCTTGAATGAGATTTCGTTAATAAGCTCGAGTGTTAAGAAGGATCCCCTAAATGGTTTGAGTGGGTTCTAAATTATCGGCACAAAGTCCTTCATGATTTCAAAATTTTAAGTTGTTTCTTTTGCAAATTTGCGAAGATAGGTTCAGAATTGTGCATGGTATTCTACACTGTCTTGGGGATTCTCTTCACCTTTAGGTGATCATTTTGGCAATCACAAGACGGCTTTCAGACCTCACCATTATAGAATTTCTCTCCCTGGTGTTTTCATTACTTCAAAAATGAAATGGATAAAAGAAACCAAAAAAGAGAAAAAACAAATAAGCAAATAAAGAAAAGAAAAAGGAAAAAGAAAAAGAAAGAAAAAAAAGAAAAGGAAAAAAAGTCAACCATCAAGCTAGGGGTATCCATTGGAATGAAATCCAATCAACTGTGAGGAAAAGAACTTTTGTCTAAATTCGGAGAGCCAATGCGAGGAAATACCACATTGCGAGAAGAACCAACTCTGAAAATGAAGCAAAAGAAAATAAGAAGACATGCATAAGGGAATGAAGGACCAAGCTCAAATAAAGGTGAAGACAGTTTCAGTATTAGGGCAAGGATGACTATTGATCAAATTCACTGCAAGTGTTGTAACGCTATCCTTGAGAGGTTCGCTAGGCCAAAAACGCAAAAGGGCGACCTAGGCAAATGTTAGAGCATGAAAAATGAGAAACCAAATAAATAAAGTTCGCAAGATTAAAAACCTGAAAGGCGACTGTGGCAAAAGTTAAAGCGCAAAAGGAGAGTGTCAATACCCGAGTGAACCTCCGCCATGAACTACGTTGACCTGATTCCCATTCTTAGGATATGTAGGCAACTTCATCCTTAAGTTCGGTCTCAACCATATCCGTCTCATCCATCTCAACCCGATAACCTTGCCCAATTCACTTTGACGGCTTCACATCAATCCATGAGCTATACCGACTGCTGTGCATATTACATACTTGCATTGGGTAAGAAAGAACTAGCTTGAATCAACAAGTGGAACAATTTTTTATACTTAAACTTATTAGTAGAATCTGTAACTTGAACAAAAAAAGAATCGAAACTTGGGTTTTGTGAAATTGAGTTTTAAAGGGAGCCTAAGTAATACTAGGGGCACTATGAATGATCGGTCACCTTGAGTTTTTTTTTTTTTTTTTTTTTTTTTTTTTTTTTTGTGCTTTTGGGTTAGTTGTAACGTCTGTTGTGTCATGACCAGTGTTTTTCTTAGTCGGCGCTCTTCATCGAGGCACCCTAACGTGTCTGTTACTCCAAAGTTCAACAAAGTGGCAAGGTCAAATTCCATACATGCATGTTCGCTCCAAACTCAAAAACAAGTCCGTGTGTGGAATTCATAAACAAACAGAGAGTGCCCATACAAGAGACATCGCGTCCAATGATCATTGCAATGTCTATGTAAGGAATCTGTCACTACTTTGGAGAGGATTGGAGTAGATTCTCAACATGTCGGGACAGAAGGGAAGCATGGGTCTGATTGGTTGGCAATCGTTCTAGGATTTGATGATCCCTATCACACGTGCTTGCATAATGTTAAAAAATGTGGTCAGTGACTGGACACTAAGGGGAATTTTCAATGCATCTGATCGGGCCATCAATTGAATAGGGGGCATGAACCCAATCTTTCTCTCAGTCCACTCAGAGCCACTTGTTGGGTACTTTTTCCTAGGTTAGGTTAGCTCACCCCGATGATGATTCTATTATGATTCAGCTTGTGAAACTTGTCTTCGACTATTTCAAAACTCTCTTGGAATTGCCATCTTCCCTCTGATTAATACATATGCTTTGGATTATGCATGCATGCTCATACACTCTGGTTGATTTGAACTGCGTGGTTGGTTGCTCCTGTTCTTGACTTTGTCTGTATTTGTAAAAATAGAGTTTCGTTGAGTTGCCTCCCTTGGTGTTTTTCAGTTACATTTTAATAAGTTGTGGCAAGTTGCCTTACACTCATTTCATAAGGTACATGATGCATTGTCTTGTGCACTTGCATCGCACTGTTTTGTGCATTCATATTACACAGCACTGTTTTGTGCATTACTACCATTGCACTGTTTTGTGCACCCACGTAGCACTGTTTTGTGCATTCACCTGCATAACATTGTTTTGTGCATTCCCTTGCATAGCACTATCTTGTGCACCAACATAGCACTGTTTTGTGCACCCCATCGTACTATCTTGTGCAACCTACACAGCACTATCATGTGCATCTGCATCACGTTGTCTTGTGCATTCACCTACATAGCACTGTCTTGTGCACCCACATAACACTATTTCGTGCACCCCATCGTACTGTCTTGTGCAACCTACACAGCATTGTCTTGTGCATCTGCATCGTATTGTCTTGTGCATTCACCTACATAGCACTGTTTTGTACATTCACCTACATAGCACTGTCTTGTGCAGTCCATCGCACTATTTTGTGCACCTCCATCGCACTATTTTGTGCATTCATCCAGCATCTCACTGTTTTGTGCACCCACATAGCGCTATTTTGTGCACCTCACCCGCACTGTCTTGTGCACTCACTGGGTCTAGGAAACCATAAATCCTCTGAAGGTGTAATTCCTTTGGTGTTTGTCGTGCCCGAACAACTTCAAACGGTCTAGTATAGCCACCTGACTGTGTTTGTAGTGCGTTCTTAGGAGACCAACTAAGATGGTGGAAACTAGAGTTCGAATGGCAGAGGCCTAGAGCACCAAGGTTTGAAATTTCAGAGACTAAAGTCTGGTTTAAATACCCAGGGGTGTATCATCGGCTTGAAATCTGTATGACAGCCCCATATGTTGAGGTAGCTTATATGCGCCTCAATTCTAGATACTAAACTAACCTAGTCTGTCACCCTGCTAGCTAGGGAGAAAAGTAGTACCCGTAGTTTTCGCATGAAGATTATACCTTTATCGAGCGTTTGGGCTCCTTAAGATTGTTTTATCTATTTGGAAGCGCAAGATGAATGAAGAAGTTTTAAAACTAGGAAGAAGAGGAAGATCCTTAGCAACGTAAGGTGAGTCATTGCCAATTACCCTTGTAAGGTTCTTTCTAAAGCACCGCTTCCTAACTGTTACATCATATCTATTATTATCTAGTACCTCTATCGCATTGCATATAGCATTTATCGGATGCATCTACTACATTATCTATTACATCCATTACATCATACCATTTCATTGCCTTCATCCTTTCCATGTTAAGCTTAGTTTGGCATGTGCTCATACTTTTCTCGCGTTAAAGCATAGCTCTGCATGTGTACACACCTATTTTGCAAGAATTGTGGTTTGAGGGTGTCGGTACCTTTTTAGTGTCAGACATGGTTTGTTTTGTGTCCATACCCTTTCTAGGTAAAACATAGTTTAGTCTGCGCCCCCTATCTATTTTATCCATTGCATCCATTACATTGTACTTTATCTTGTTGCATTCATCCTTTTTACGTAAACGCGTTTAGGATCATTATCATCCCATTACATTGTTATTCCCTAGTAGATCATTACCCAGCAGATCATTCCTTACCTATATCATACCACCCAATTACTCGTACCCATTCTAAGAAAGGCATAGTTCTGCATGTGTACGCACCTATTCCACAAGAATTATGGTTTGCGAGTGTTGGCACATTTTCTGTGTTAAAACATAGTTTGATTTGCATCTCCATTCCTTTATGATATTTGTGTCGTAGGCACTGCTTGTGGTTTGATTATATTATTGCATTGCATTGAATATCATTTGTATCCTGCCCTTGAACTACGCTGGCTTGATTCCTCACAAAGGGATACGTAGGTAACCCTTGGGTTCAACCAACTGCATTTGTATTTTATTTGTTTGCCAAAGTCTTACAGCTACGTCAAAATGGGTTGTCTTCAGGCTTTAACATTCACTCACGTCATTTTATGACTATTAGAGCTCTGTCAAAGAGGGGCAACTGTACACATCCCATTTTTGACTGCCCTTAAGACTTGGGTGCTTCAATCCGAACGCTCGATGATGAAAGTTACATTATGAAAATTGTTCAAATCTTTAGCAAAAGAATTCAGTTTCGAGTTTCAAAACCAAGCCTTCCACCCCATTTGGACCAAAACCCTTGTTTAGCTTGACCACTCAGTGAGCAGCAAGGCCAAAATAATTGGTTGGCCTGCCAATTTATGAGTAGGCCATACAATAAATTGGCCGGCCGTCCATGTTTACCGAGAGCAGATATTTTGACAGCTGTAGCTGCTCCCATGCATGACCTCCAAGCCAACTGTCCTCTTTTAGATATTTCCGATGTGAGATGTTGTTTTTCTATAAATGAAAGACCTCCCTTCATGGTTTGGGGCTAGAAATATTTTCCAAGAGCCAAAATTTGTCCAAGACACTTCCCCCCTCTCTTGCAATATCCATACACTATACATACACCTTCTAAGCTAAAACTTGAGGCTTTTGCTAAGATTCTTGAACACAATTTCAGCTACTAGAGAGTGTTATGCTTGTGGTTTGTTAACTAGGAAGCTCTTCCTCTCTTTAAAGGGGTAAACTTTGAACTCTTTAACCATCTTTTCTCCCACTTTTTATTGTATTTTCATACTAATTTCAAAGCTATTTGAAGCTTAAAAATGTGATTTAAAGTCACAAAAAGAGGAGAGGTTAGCCACCCTTCCTTAGGCCTTGTTCCATAGCTTGTTGCTTTTCCTTTTTCAACTTTGTTTCTTTTGGTTTTAGCTACTCTTTTTTTTCTTTTTTTTTCTTTTTTTTTTGAGTTTAGGTGTTGTTTTATATGTTTATTTAATTTATGCTTTGAATATTACACTTGCGTTGTTGTACGTTTTCGTGGATTTGGTGTATAGGCCATAGCTTTCAATCCATTTGAGTTGATAGTCTTTTCTTTCATTCTTTATAGCTTTCACACATATTTATGTCCTTATAATCATCCACATTTTCATTAGCACTTTGCAATCTCTCTCCTTTCTTTATTTCTTTTGATTAAGAGTTGTATCGAACAAAATATTACCGCTCAAGGCATAAGAAAGAGACTCCTCATGCTAAATGGTTTAATCTCTTCGGAGGTTCATTACCAACGCATTACATCTCTCTTATGCAAAACGTGATCTCTTATTTGATACATCCCTTTAGCGCTGGTACATTACTTGTAAGGGATTAATTTTCTATTTAGACCCTTCAAAATCATAATTATAGCTTATTATCGAGTTTGGATTTGGAGTCATTATCGCTCATTTTGGATTTGACTAGTCATTATCACTCTTTTTGGGTTTGACTAGTCATTATCACTCATTTTGGGTTTGACTCCGAATTCATTATTGCTCGTAAATGGGTTTGATTCTTCCTTTGTAATTTCTCTCGTAGAAAAAGGCTTGAAAAGCTTATTTCTCGGGTCAAGTCATGCTTGCTATTCTTTATTGCTTTGGACTTAGTGGACGTAATAATCACCTTTGGACAAAAAGGAAGAAAAGATAAGGAAATGGAAAGGTAAAGTAAAAGGGGCTAATAAAATTGGAGTAAAAAGGGTAAAAAGATAATAAAATATGGTTAGGTTTAGTTGGACAATATACTGAACCTATTGCGTCTTGAGTCAGTGCATACTACCATGAGGCTACGTGCTTATTTGAAATACCTCTTTGAATGCCTATGGATGAAGGCTATTTCACTTAAGTTGGAATGACTTTGATTAGTGTACATCTGAGCGCACTTTTCCTTCAAGTAGCACATATTCAAAACTTTTTTCAAACAAATATGAAATCAAAGCATTCCAAAGTGAGTGAGGTAGTCTATACTTGTATGCCTTACATAGTAAGTTAGCATAATAATCAGAACATAAGCATATAATGTATATAAAAATCATATCATGATTAGTAGAGGCCTATCTTTTATCAGGGTGAGTAGGGTGCTCAATTCATGACCTTCCCCTCTCATACCTAAGCCCCTGAGCCAAGACACGAGTCACGAGTTTCCTAAATTTTCCAAAAATATTTACGTGGCTACTCTGAAATCTGGCAATGTAGTCTATTTTTCACATATCTGGTGATAAACACATTTGGACTTTTAATTGTTTTCTATTTCACGTTGCACTTGTGAAGCCAGATTCAGAATCATGGGAGTCTGAACTGTAGGGCTATCATACCCGAGGAGACTAAACCCCTCCAAGGAGCACAAAAAGCCAGCTACAACAGTCAACAAAGGTGAACCCCAAAACAAACCCGAAATATGCCACAACGTGAGAGCAGAGAAGGGTGAGCGAAGCCAAACTTGCACATAATCAATGGTCACAATGATAGGGAACTCCAATCTTGATTGGCAATTAACAAAGGTGAACCTTGAAACAAACCCCAAATACTCCGCAATGTGAGAGAGGGGAAGGGTGGTCGAAGCCAAACTTGCACATGACCGATAATCACAGCAATAGGGAACTCCAATCTTGATCAATAGTCAACAAAAGTGAACCACGAAACAAACCCCAAATACACTACAACATAAGAAGGGAGAAGGGTAGCCGAATCCAAACTCGCACGTGACGACAGTCACAATGATAGGGAGATCCAATCTTGATTGGCAGTTAACAAAGGTGAACCCTGAAACAAACCCTAAACACGCTGAAATGTGAGAAGAGGGAATGGTAGTTGAAGCCAAATTCGGACATGACCTACAGTCACAACGATAAGGAACTCCAATCCTAACAGGCAATCAACAAAGATGAACCCCAAAACAAACCCAAAACATGCCGCAACATGACAAGGGGAAAGGGTGGCCGAAGCTAAACTTGCACGTGACCGGCAGTCATAGTGATAGGGAACTCCAATCGTGATCGGCAACCAACAAAGGTGAACCATAAAACAAACCACAAATACGCCACAATGTGAGATGACGGAAAAACTCAAAATACATCGCAACATGAGAGAAGGAACAAACTCCAAACACACATCAATGTAAGAGGAGGAAGGGTGGCTGAAGCCAAATTTGCATGTGACTGGCAGTCACAGTGATAGGGAACTCCAATCCTAACTAACAGCTAACAAAGGTGAACCCCAAAATAAACTCCAAATGCACCGCAACATAAGAAGGCGGAAGTATGGCCGAAGCAAAACTCACATGTGATTGGTAGTCACAGCTATAGAGAAATCCAATCTTGACCAATAGTCAACAAAGGTGAACCCATAAACAAACCCCAAACACGCCGCAACGTGAGAGGGGGGAAAGGTAGCCGATGCCAAACTCAGGCATAACCAGCAGTCATAGTGATAGAGAACTCTAATCCTAACAGGCAGTCAACAAAGGTGAACCCTGAAACAAACCCCAAACACGTCGCAACATGAGAGGAGGAACAAACTCTAAATACGTGTAACATGACAAGAGCAAGGGAGACAAAGGTGAACACATACCATGTGCCCAGGGCAAACATGACAAAGAATGAATATGATAAGGTAAATGCAACATGTAATGGAATAAATACAACAAAAACACAACACAACAATGTAGCAAATGATGCTAGAGATACATTCATTACACCCAATGGGACTCAAGGCTGACTTGGCTTGGATTGCAATGCTTCAAAAGCCTTTTCTGCTGAAGGCTTAACTAACCATGCTTCAGATGACGATTAAGGCAATAACTGTACATATTCTCTAATCCGCTAGACAAAACATGTTGATGGTCTGTAACACATCTTCTGGATCAGACATAATAATAACCGGCCAGATTATAAGACAATCAGCCGGCCTAATCGGGCGAACACATAGGCTGTTTGGACTTTTCACTTTCCAAAAGTTCTATAAAATTGCTAACCCATCTAACGTCCATGCACA
This sequence comes from Camellia sinensis, assembly GCF_004153795.1. NCBI lineage: Eukaryota > Viridiplantae > Streptophyta > Magnoliopsida > Ericales > Theaceae > Camellia > Camellia sinensis. Next base: position 333,706 of record NW_021032607.1, on the reverse strand, counting down.
CTCATTCGAAGACACTCCTTACACTTCTCTGAGCTACTTCTAAACATTACTCATGGATGCTGATGATTTCTTTCCATTTCCACCAAGACTCCCATCGATTTTGATGAACCAAACACTCTGAATAATAGTGAGTCCTCTGAGGACAGTATCGAGGAGGAATTTTTTCTTCTTGTCAATCAAAATATAGATTTGGAGCTAGTATATGCCACAATGCATGCTCGAGGTCGCAGTCGAGGTAACAGAGGAGCTAGGGGCCTAGGGAGAGCTCAGGGGCAACCACCGAGCCACATTCATGCCCGTGGATGATACTATGGGCCTGGACATATTCCTAATAAAGGTCGAGGTCAGGGTCGAGGTCAGGGGTCGAGTTCCTTTCATCTGTATTTCCTGAATTTACCATATAAGGTTAATTTCTTAAAAACCCAAAATTAATCCATTTTGAAATTATTTTGATCCCCGATCTTCCATTAACGGCTCAAATTTCTTCTTCTTTTTCTTGCAGGATGATGACGTTGCTCCCCCTCCCAATGTGATTGTCATTTGTAGTAATGAGGATAACAAGGAGAGTGATGAGTTTGATGGCTACTTCAATGATCCTTATTACAGTAGCAATGACCCTAGAGATGATGATGACAAGCCCAGTGGGGCTGGCTATCCATTATTCCACAGGACGGCCACAACATTAACTTAGCTCGATTCTCGAGATTGATCCCACTCTTGTTATCCTTTTTTGTATTTGCTCCATCTTTTTTGTTTTGTGCAACAATGTTTTGTATAGACTTAGGGGATTTTGAACTTTGTGAATGAATTTTGATGTGTAAACCCAGTTATAACCTTCTTTTGAGTGAATGAACAACCCTCTTATTTATGTACATTGCTTCACAAACGAATGAATGAATCTTGAACAAATGAACTCTAAGCTTGCAACAACCATTCAAATAACTGAAAAATGAAACTCCAAGGCTTCTACAATATTAGGTCAAACAACTATTGACCTTCCTTTAGCCAGACCAATCATTAATGGCCTGGATAAGGAATTATCCGGTTTAATAAGTCAGTTGGCGCTGGGGCATTTCTGAATTTTTCCCATCTCATAGTTACAAAAAGGTGCAAAAATATTCGAGACCAACCTATTTCAATCTGAATAACTCACTGATACTCATCACACCACTCTTGACCACTCCTCATGGCTAACAATGTTCCTCTCTCTCATACCCTTACTTCCCTTGTTAGGTCAATAGTGGTTCATGTTCATAATGAAGGTGATTCTTCTTTCACTATTAGAAGAGAAGGAGCTATTTCTCTTGTTTTCATTCGATAAATGAATGCTTAGCTTGCCAATGCCATTGCCTAGATTCAAGGTCACGACAGGAGCCATGGTACACGTTATTGAAGAGCCATGGGTCATGCGCACGTTCACAGTAATTGGTATGAACCAAGCCAAAGGTCAAGCTCGAGCAGTGCTCAAGGTGGTAGTACTAAGCAAGGGCGAGGTCACAGACGTCGACCTTTTCCTCCCTGTTCCTTGTCTTTCCCTTCTTTAGACATTTTTAATGAGGTTACTACTTTGATCTTTGAATTAACTCATCCCTCAAACAACTGCTTTCTCTTGTTCCTGGGCTAATGATTCCTTTGTTGCCGGACGACGTGGAGCTATTTTGACCTCTCACTTCTGACATGGCTATCGTTAGGAGTGATTACGAGGGTGCCGCTAGGTCTTTTGACTCCGAGGAAAGCCCTGATAGCTGGAGTGGTAGTAGTAGTGCCGAGGACATGCTAGGAGGGTTCAAGTACCTCCTGAAGCATGGCCTTGCTATATTGCATCTTAATTCAACTTGGTTCTCAGAGTCATACCCACTTTTGACACATTCTCCCTCATTTCACATCAAGAAGGGATGATGAACTTTGTATATTCTTGTACGGTTTTAGGCATTTTACAAAGAAGCCCTTTCGTAAGATGTAATGTAGGTCGTGAAATACAGATCACGACAACTGATCATATCTCGCTTTTAAGCACCTGTTATAATGGCTTTCTTTGTTTATATACCATAACTCTTATGTACAATCCGCGACTCCCTGTTTTGAACATTGCTCCTTTAAAACTAAAAAGAACTTGATCAACATTGCACTCTCTTCAGTTTAGATGGAAACAAGGATCATTTGGGTAAAAATGGGAGGTCACTCAAATAATATCATGTTGCTGGTCATTTTTGCTCTCTCCCGAACAAAAACTTGTTCGGCCAAACAAATTGTTATCCGGCTGACCCTAACAGACACTGTCAAGGACAATTTCAAATTTTTGCCTTCCAAAACATTGTAAAACACCTAAAACTCCGATTCATTCGATACAACTCCCTCTGAAAACAACCTTCTCACCTATCGAACTTTCTCTCTCTCTCTCTCTAGATTTCTTCTTTCCCTCGAATTTCAAACGGATCCATGCTCATTTTTCTTTGAAACCCAAAAATGCTCTGTTCCATAATTCAATTGGCGATACCCTTCTATATCCAACTGACTATATTCTCATCCAGCCATGAATTCCTGTTTGGTCAGTTAGAATATACATCGCTGGATAAATAAGGCAAAGCTATCATGATTTAAAAGGAAAAACTTTGTATTTTAAGGGATTCCATCCTCTCCATTCAGTCACAACATATCCTTTGCTTAGTCTATTTGATAGGAGACAACATTTTAAGTTTGAAAAGATGAACCTTAGGACATTATGGAAATGTCTAGAACTTCGCAACCAAACATATTTTGAAAAGGTTTTCAATTAGTTGGAAAGGAATTTTGGCCAAGACAAGTCCTTGGTTGGGATTTAAAGCCTAACTCTCGAATTTATTGCTAAGGAACTCATATGATTAGCACATCTGGGCTTCATCATTGGGTGTTCAGAAAAAGAGCGCCTAAGCCTTAAAGCCATTCAAAATGGGGTGTCTACAGTTGTCCCTCTTTGACAGAACTCAGTGCATCATTTCATAACGTAAGTGAATGTCAAAGCCTAAAAGCAACCCATTTGATAAGGTCGCAAGACTTTGGGCAAACAGATAAAATGCAAATGCAAATGGATAAACTTGAGGGTTGCCTATGTATCCCTTTACAGGGAATCAAACTAGTGTGTTTCAAGGACAAGATGCAAATTTTATGCTCGGAATAGATTTGAAAAGTTGGACGAAAATGCCATGCGCAGCCGGTTACTTGAAATTCAGGCTTACATATGCCATACTGCCGATTTTTTAAAAAGTTTGATGATGCGAATGCCAAGAGAGGTGACGAGATAGAACAATGATAAAGCTGCAAAGATGGCAAATGAAAAGGGCGAACCTTGGGCAAAAGACATAAAGCACACTAATGATGCAAAAATAATAAAGTTCTACGCATGAAGAAAGCAAATCCAAACGCACTGCACACGAAAGGAGGAAATGTGGCTGCAGCTAGACCTGCTCGTGATCAGTAGTCACATCTATAGGGAACTCCAAAACCAACACAAAACACGTTGCAACGCGACAAGAGAAAGGGCAGCTGCAGCCAAAACTCGCACATGACTGGTAGTCAGAGTGATAGGGAACTCCAATCCTGACCGGCAGTTATAGACACCCCATTTTTGACCGTCCTTGGGACTTGGTTGTGCTTGCAGGTACAACCAATAACTAGTTCGACTGCTCGCCGAGTATTCGACTGTCGCGGCGGAACGTCACCGGTTCGAGCTTCCTGGACCCTGTATCCTTTCTGCCTCATTTTTGGACTCTGACTAGGTCCTGTCAGAGTGGACCCTGTGGTGCACTGCCGGCCATGGACTTGTTCCTGCCGGCCATTGATGAGGCCTTGCCGGCCATCAATGAGCCACTGCTAGCCATTGCTGATGGCCGGCACCCCTCCTATCTCAGCTGGTTTTCCTTCAGATCTTTTGAGCCAGCTAGATTTTCATTTGCTCCCCTCCATACACATGTATGGAGGGATGAAGGCCTTGCAAAACTTCTTGAAGAAGCTTTGGCTTTTCATTCCTCTATATAAGGAAGAGGCTTCTTCCTTAGACAGGGTTCTGAACTTTTGAAGAGAAAAAACTTCTCTTTCTCTCTATATTGTGTGTGTTTTGTGCTTTGAAGTTGGATTTCCTTGCACTTTTACACTACAACACCTAGATATACACCGCCACCTGTAGACACCCTATTTTTGACCGCCCTTAAGACTTGGGCACTACTGATGGTTTGCTCGGTGTTGAGAGATGTGCAGGGCAAAGAATCAGTTTCTTCGGCTAGAAGAGAGGCAAATCTTTCAAAACACTTTGTTTAGGGTTTTGGAGTTGAAGAAAAGAGGAAAGGAGAGGAGAAAACTAGTTTGGGAGAAGTTCGGCATGAATCCGGGTAGGAGAAAATCGAGCAGCCCTCGCTAAATCGGGCTTATTCAATTGCATACTTGGAGTTAAGCTATGAGGCCACCATCGTTGGAAAGAAGACTTCCAGGGCTTCATTTTGCACTCAAGAATCTCCTAGAGCCAAGTCCGGGTGGGGGAGATATGATCAGTTGAAGTCGGGCATCATCCCGGTTGGATCGAATCTGCGCGGCTTCACGAAAAGGGGCATAACTTTTTTGCACAGAAGGAATTTTAATGCAAGGTTTGCGCCATTGGAAAGCTAACTTCCGGGGCTTCAATTTGGACACCCACCGGCATTTTCTTTTGACCTTGGAATCATCTATCGGCAATCTATTTTGCCGACCGGCAAAATATTATGCCGACCGGCACTTTATTTTGGCCGACGACCAAATTTTCTGGCCGATATGCCCCTTTTTCATCCCTCAAGGATGGTGCATGCCAGCTGTGCCAGCTGGGATGCACAGACCCTACTCCACGTGCATATATGTGGCTATTTTGCACCCTTTGCACACCCTTTGGCCCTTTTTCTTGCACCCTTTGCTCAAGGCTTCTTGAGGAAGCCTTGACCCCTTGTCTTGGCTTCCTCAAGAAGCCTACCAGCTGTCCAAGCTTCTCCAATAAGCCTTGAACCCCTTTGACCCCTTTCCCTTGACTTAGCTTGTAAGTTAAGTGATTTCCTTGCCTTATATATGCACCTCTCCTCCTCCTTTGTTCAGGTTAGAGACTTGAGGCAAAAAAAACCAGAGATATATAGATATATCTGATATATACATACATATATCCCTTCATCTCTCACTATATCTCTCCCATTCAACCATCAAACACCCTTGTTCTTGGGCCATTTCTTCATCAACTCATAGCACAAGGCATCCAACGCCCATTCCAGCAGCTTGAGGCTGTCCTCCAGAGGTTAAAAGCTCCTAAACTTGGTCCAAGAGGTGCTGATTTGCTGGTCTTCAAGGGTGAGTCCTCATCTTCCCTTTTCTAGCCTTTTCTTGCTTCATATCTAAGCCA
>NW_021032607.1:254105-315826 GCF_004153795.1 Camellia sinensis | reverse complement strand
ATTTCCCCATTTTAAAATATTTAGGTGGCGACTCTGTATCTGGCAAAGCAGTCCATGTTTGGCACTACTTTTTTCAAAAATCTGTTTCTCAAAACGATTTGCCAGATTTGGACTCTTTGGTTCAGATTAAGAACCGTGACACCAAATCGAGTCCGAACTGTAGCATGAGGCCCACGGGCGCGTCTACACCACCATTGAACCAAGCTTCTTGGGAGGTCTTCTTGAGATCTGAAAGCAAGCTTCCACCCCCTAAAATTGATGGTTTCGAAGAGGGTCTTCAAGGGTGAGCATTTTCCCCATTTTTTCACTTTCTTGCACCTTGCTTTAGCCCTCTTTGAATATTGATTTAGGATTTGCTTATAACTGGAAAAAGTCTTGTTTTTAAGTGCTTTTTAAGTTTGGTTAAGGTCATTTTGCTGTTTGGGGTGTGTAACCCCCTTACACGCTTTGTTTGTCTTTGTTTTAAGCCATATCTTGGAGCCTCCGAGCTAGCCTTGGTTTGGCCTTCCTACCACTGAAATCCAGTGGATTTTCAATGGTAGAGGTGTGGTTTTGAGGACCTAAATCAGAGGGGGTAGTCCCCTCTCTTTGTGTTCCTCTTTGCTTGCATTTTTGGCCTTCCAAAGGACCATCCCTCTATGCATTTTTGAGGCTTGGTTTAGGCCTATTTTTGTGACTTATAGGACCTTCCTTGGCCCTGTCCATGGCTGGTTTGGTCATGTCTTGCTTGTATCTAGCATGTGTAGTGTAACTCCATCCATAGCTCATCAAAGTAGCATGTGTGCTTGGCTTTTGTTGAGTCCATTTCAGTCCATTTTTGGTGATGTTTTACCATCCCATGAACCTATTTTGGGTTGGTTTTGTTACTTCATGCTTGCATGATGTACTTATAATGTAAATCCCCTAAACTAGTTTCATATGCTCCATGCCATGCCATGTCATTTTAGCTTGTTTGGTTTATATTTCAGCATGTATTTGGTCATCATTTGGCATGTTATGACCCTATCCATAGTTGGTTTGATCATCCTTTGCATGCTCCATATAGGTGTAGAACAAGTCTTGTTTACTAGCCCTTTGTGCATTATGTTTTGACTCATCGTACTAGCATCTTTTGGCTTTGCTCAAACTTGATTTTATGCTTATTTTGAAGTGTTCTAGGACTGTTTTAGGCTGCCATGTCCATACCACTCATGCTTTGTATAGCTATAGTGCAAATGCTTAGACTAGTCTTGGGTTTTGAGGCCCCTACCATGCCATACATGTGATGTTTGCATGCCTTGCCCTCATTCCACATGCTATTTTAGTCCATGAAATGTTGTCATACACTCGCATTTGACATGCCTTGAATGCTTTGTATAGCTTGTGCTTTATGCCTCAAGAATGAGCTTTCGTGCATGCCATTAAGCCTAAGCCTTTGGATCATCATTTCAGTGCATTTTGGGTCTTATTATACCATGATGTAACTCTCTTTTTGGTTGTCCAAGTCATGCCATGATTGGTTCTAATAGGTGCAATGCATTGCCTCTTTTGTAGCCTTGCATGTTCGATGTTTTAGCATTGTATGCTAGCTTGCTTTGGCCTACTTCCATACATGTTTTAGTCTCATATCAGTATGTACTAGGACTATTTTGGGTTGCCCTTGCCATATCCTTCATGCTTTGTCTAGCTGTAGTGTAATTGGCCTTGCAAGGTTCGTGTTTCGGTGATTCACGCATGCTATCCTCGAGCTATTTAAATGATTTGGCATCATTTATCATCTCATTTCAGTGCATATAGTGTTGTTACACTTGCACATTTGTCACTTCTTAGGCACTTTTGAGAGTTGCCCTTTTAGGCCCCTTTGATGAACCTTTCGCATTTCGCATGCTTGAGTGTGTTGTATGGCTTAATTCATCGCTTTGGCTACTGATTTAGACCTAGTTGAGAGCCGTCCATCTTACCATGTTGTCGCATGCTTGTTTCATTTCGTATGTTGTCGCATACTTGTTTAGCTTTGCATACCTTGCATGCTTACATGTTCATGTTGCATTTTGTCATGTTGTCCAAGGTCATCACCTCATATCATGCTTATATGCTTGTTGCATGCTTGGTTTAGTTGCATGTTTGCACATTTAGGTCATGTTGCATGTTTGCCATGCTTACGTGTTGCATTGCTTGGATTAAGTGTTAATCCGAGCACGAGGAACGAGGGGCGTTTCATACTTCAAGTGATGGAACGTGTCTCAATTCTCGGTCGCCGAAGCTCTTGATGATTCATGATAGAGTTCTAGGCTTTACTTGCTTTATTTGTGCATTCATTTTCATATTGATTGGCACAAGTTGGATCTTTGGCCATCATGCATCGAGATGCGTGATTGATGGTCGTGGATCCAACTAGGCCTCTCCCTTGATGTTTTGAGGTGATTTGGAGTGCCATGGTGCGTACATGTCCTTGGAAAACCCTCCATTTTCTCTATTTTGTGCTTCGTTGCAGTTTTGTGTCACAGCACACCAGTGGCCGGCAGCCTGCCATTGATGGCCGGCAGTGTGCCACCCTTGGCCGGCAATGGACCATCTTTGGCCGGCATATCTCCTTTCCTGGCCGGCAGGCCACTGGTGACTTCCCCTGTAATGTTTTGGTAAGGTCCAGCAACAAGCACTGGAAGACACCCTGCAAACAGAGCCTCTAAAGAGCAACCAGAAGGCCTTCCAAAGCAAGGAACCGAAGCGAGCATGCATGCCTCCCTTCTTCAAACAGAGCTGGAATAGCACCGTTTACTGCTTTCCCTATTGCTTGTTATCATTCATTAATTAGTTAATTGATTTGTTAATTAATTAAGTTGTGTAATAATTAGTTGTAGCTAGTTATTCAATTTGGTTCTGTAATAATTAATTAGCTTGTGAGTTAGTTAATTAGGTGGCTTGTATTATTTGTTCGGTCCCCCCGAGCGAGGGCGCAATTGTAATAAGTGTGGGTGCGTGTGTGCATGTCTTCCAACCCCATTTCTTTCTCCCTTTTATTTAACCGCTTATAATGGTTAGATTTACGGCATATTTCAATTAGCATACCTTATGCTATGCATGTGTGCATTCATTCATCTGTATTGCATGCATCGGGCTCGACGCATCATACTAACTGCATAGTATTTCAAATCTAACTTGAATACGTGTTATCTGTTGCATTTCACACGCCATCCATAGATTAGCCGAGCCTATTCTAGTTGCATTTTGCCTGCGATGCATTAGCCATTCTAACATGGACTTGGATCATGCATTTGATTACTAACAAGTTCTTTGTTTTGACTCGGAGTACACTGTAAGTATTTATACTTTAACATCTCGCATGAGTGTGATTGTTAACATGACAACATGCTTACCATGTGGCTATATGCTTATGTGATAAACTGCTTGAATGCCTGTGGGTGAAGGTTGGATTACTTGAATTGGAATAATTCATTGAAATCCGCATTTTAGCCTACTTGCGAATAGCAAACTTCAAACATTTCCAAACAAACGGATATGCAATGTTTTGTTCCAATTCAAGCGATCCAGTCTATACTTGTATGCTGTGCACATCACATAGTAATTCTAGGCTAAAAATTAGAATAAGAACGCATAATGTCTTCAAAACTAGATATCATGGTTAGTAGAGGCCGATCTTTGATCGAGCGAGCGAGGGTGCTCACGAAGTGACCTTCCCTAATCGTACCCAAGTTCCCGAGCCAAGGCAACTTTGGTGATGACGGACACGTGGCCTTAGGCAACGAGTCAGGGTTTCCTAAATTTCCCTCAAAATAAAATATTTAGGTGGCAACTCTGTATCTAGTAAAGCAGTCCATGTTTGGCACTTCTTTAAAAAAAAATCTGTTTTCAAAAATGATTTGCCGGATTTGGACTCTTTGACGATCATCGTTCTTGCATTGTACTCTACGAGATTAGATACAAGACCGTGACTTTGAGTCTTGAACTGTAGTGAGCCTCAAATGAACAAAACAGGACTCATCCTCCCAGGACGTTCGGGGGACGTCTATAGCAGTCAACAAAGGTGAACCTCGAAACAAACCCCAAACACGCCGCAACATGAAAGGAAAAGGTTGGCCGATGCTAAACTCGCACGTGACTGGCAATCACAATGATAGGGGACTTTAATCCTAATGACAATTAACAAAGGTGAACCTCGAAACAAACCCCAAACATGCCACAGTGTGAGGGGAGAGAAGGGTGGTCAAAGCCAAACTTGCAGGTGACCGCCAGTCACAACGATAGGGAACTCCAATCCTAATTGGCAATCGACAAAGATGAACCTTGAAACAAACCCCAAACACACCGCAAGGCCAGGGGAGGGAAGGGTGGCTGAAGCCAAACTCCCACATGACCGACTGCCACAACAATATGGAACTCCAATCCTGACATACAGTCAACAAAGGTGAACCCTAACAAACCCAAAACACGCCGCATTGTGACAGGGGGAAGGGGGGTTTAAGTGAAACTCGCAAGTGACAGGCACTCAAAGCGATAGGAAACTCCAATCGTGACCAGCAGTCAACAAAAGAGAACCTTTAAACAAACCCCATATATGCTGCAACGTGAGAGGAGGAACAAACTTCGAGCACATCCCAATATGAGAGGATGAAGGTCAGCTAAAGCCAAACTCGCATGTGATTGGCAGTCACAGCCATAGGGAACTCCAATCTTGACCGACAGTTAACAAAGGTGAACCTGGGAATAAACTACAAACACGCCACAACGTGAGATTGTGGACGGGTGGCCGAAGACAAACTCGCACGTGACTGGCAGTCATAACGATAGAAAACTCCAATCTTTACCAATAGTCAACAAAGGTGAACCTAGAAACAAACCCCAAACGTGCCGTAACGTGAGAGGGAAAAAGGGTGACCGATGCTAAACTAGCACATGACCGGCAGTCACAGCGATAAGGAACTCCAATCCTATAGACAGTCAACAAAGGTTAACCCCAAAACAAACCCCAAACAAGTCGCAACGTGAGTAGAGAAACAAACTCCAAACACGCTGCAACGTGAGAGAAGGAACAAACTCTAAACACTCATAACGTGAGCAGAAGAAGGGAGACGAAGGTGAACACATGCCACGTACCCAGGAAAAACACGACAAAGAATGAATATGACAAGGTAAATACAACACGCAATGGAATAAATGTAGCAAAAACACAACACAACACAACAATGTAGCAAATGATGCTAGAGATAAATTTATTACACCCGATGGGACTCAAGGCTGACTTGGCTTGGATTGCAATGCTTCAAAAGCCTTTTTTGATGAAGGCTTAAACAACCATACTTCAGATGATGATGGAGACAATACTGTACACATTCTCTAAGCCTTCGGACAAAATATGTTGATGGTCTGCAACACATCTTCTAGGCCGGACATAATAATAACTGCCCAGATTATAAGATAGCCGACTGGCATAATCAAGCGAACACAGAGGTTGTTTGGACTTTTCACTTTCCAAAAGTTCTATAAAATTGCTAAACCTTCCAACTTCCATGCAAACTCATCTGAAGACACTCCTAGCACTTCTCCAAGCTACTTTTGAACATTACCCACAGATGGTGACGATTTCCTTCCATTTCTACCGGGGTCTCCCATCGGTTTTGATGAACCGAACTCTGGATAATACTGACTCCTCCAAGGATAGTATCAAGGAAACATTTTTCCTTCCTATCAATTAGAATATGGATTTGGAGCCAGCATATGGCACAGTGCATGCTGGAGGTCGTGGTCGGGGCAACAGAAAAGCAAGAGGCCTACAGAGAGCTTAGGGACGACCATCGGGCCACGCTCATGCCGGTGGACGATATTATGGTCCAAACAAGGTCCTAACGAAGGTCGGGGCTAGGGTTAAGGCTGTGGATTAGGTTCCCGTCATCTACATTTCTCGAACTTACTAGATGAGGTTTATTTATTTAAAACCCGAAATTGATCCTTTTTCAAGTTGCTTTCATCCATGATCTTCCACTAACGGTTCATATTTCATCTTCTTCTTATAGGATGATGAGGTTGCTCCTCCTTCCAATGTGATTGCCATCAGTAGTAATGCAAATGATAAGGAGACTGATGAGTTTGATGGCTACTTCAATGATCCTTATTACAATAGCATCGACCCCAGTGATGATGATGAGGAGTCCAGTAGGACCGGCTATCCATTATTCCACAGGGCGGCCATATCAGTAGCTTGGCTCACTTCCCGAGATTGATCCCACTCTTGCTATCCTTTTTTCTTTTTGGTCATTCTTTTGTGTTTTACGCAATAGGGTTTTGTATAGACTTAGGGGATTTTGAACTTTGTGAATGCCTTTTGATGTGTAAACCCATTTGTAAGCTTCTTTTGAATGAATGAACAACCCTCATGTTCATGTACATTACTTCACAAACGAATGAATGAATCTTAAACAAATGAACTCTAAGCTTGTAACGACTATTTGATAACTAAAAATAAAACTCCAACGCTTCTACAACATTATGCCAAACAACTGCTGGCCTTCCTCTAGCCAAACCAATCATTAACGGCTTGGATAAGGAATTATCTGGCTAAACAAGTCGGTCGGCTCTGGGGCATTTTTGGATTTTTCCCATCTGATAGTTACAAAAAAGTGTGAAAATATTCAAGACCAACCTATTTCAATCCAAATAACTTAATAATACTCATCACACCACTCTTAACCACTCTCTATAGCTAACAATGTTCACCCCTCTCATACCTCTACTCTTCCTGTTAGGCCAATAGTGGTTCATGCTCCAAATGAAGGTGCTTCCTCTTTCACTATTAGAAGAGAATAAGCTCTCTCTTTTGCTACCATTTAGGATATGATTGCTCAGTTGGCCGATGTCATTGCCTATATTAGAGGTTGTGGCAGGAGGCATAGTATAGGTTATGGAAAAGCCATAGGTAATGCACGTGTTTGCGGTCATTGGTACGAACCAAGACTGAGCTCGAGCGAGAGCAGTGCCCAAGGTGGAAGTAGTAAGCGAGGGCGAGGTCAAGGACGTGGACCTTTTCCTCCCAGTTCCTTGTTTTCCCCTTCTTCAGACCTTTTCAATGAGGTTACTACTCTTATCTTTGAATTAACTCATCCCTCAAATGATTATTATCTCTTGTTCTGGGACTTATGATTCCTTTGTTGCAGGACAATGTGGAGCTATTTTGGCCTCCCACTCCCGACATGGCTATCGTTAAGAGTGATGATGAGGGTTCCATTGGGTCTTTTGACTTTGAGGAAAGCCCTTATAGTTGGAGTGGTAGTAGTAGCGATGAGGACACACTAGAAGGGTTCAAGTCCCTCCTGAAGCATTGCCACACTGCTCTTGCAACTTAATTTGACTTGGTAGTCATACCCACTTTTGACACATCCTCCCTTATTTTGCATCAAGAAGGGATGATGAGCTTTGTATATTCTTGAATGGTTTCGAGCATTGTACAAAGAAGCCCTTTCGTAAGATGTAATGTAGGTCGTAAAATATAGATCACGGCAGCTGACCGTATCTCTCTTTTAAACCCCTATTATAATGGCTCTCTTTGTTTACATACCATGACTCTTATGCACAATCCGCAGCTCCCTATTTTGAACATTGCTTTTTTAAAACTAAAAATCACTTGATCAACATTGTACTCTCTTCACTTTAGATGGAAACAAGGATCATTTGGGTAAAAATGGGAGTTTGCCCACATAACATCATGTTGCTGGTCATTTTTTCTTTCTGTTAGACAAAAACTTGTCTGGCCGAACAAATTGTTATTCGGCCAGTCCTATCTGGCACTGTCAAGGACAATATTAACTTTTTGCCTTCCAAAACATTATAAAACACCCAAAACTCCGATTCATTCGACACAACTCCCTCCAAAAACCACCTTCTCACCTTTTGAACTTTCTTTCTCTTTAGTTTTTTTCTTTCCCTTGGATTTCAAACCGATCCACGCTCATTTTTCTTTGAAACCCTCATCTATCTCTACCTTTTGGGCCAATTAGTTTTGGATTTGGTTCATCTTTGGTTTTTCTCCCTCCTCTTACTTGTTTCCCACGTTTTAGGCCGAGTTCTTCCATTTTTCTCTTGGTTTCTCGTTTCTCTCTTGGTTTTTTGGTTTTTGGGCACCCTAGGTTAGCTTTCATACTTTTCTCTACTTCGTCCTTGTTCTTGACTACCCACACTCATATTTTTCCGTAGCAGACGATATTCCTGATGAGGATGACGCTCCAATCATTATCGAGGGTGACATGTCATCTCCAGTCCCCGAGGTTGAGGCACTTGAGCCTTTTGTGGACATGGGTGTTTAGGTCAATGATCTTGACCTAGTAACAGAGATCATTATCCCTTCAGAGTTGGAGCCTGAGTTGTCTTCTTCGCGTAAGAGGCCATTCAACCCTGTCACTCACCATTTGCGTACTCATCGATTGATCCATAGGAGTATGTTGGCATTCGATCAGTTTATTCATGGAGTAGCGGTGGATGTGTTGCTTCGAGAGCACCATATACACTTATCCCACAGTGTCAAGTTAGTAAAAACCTAACTCCACCCTACTTTTGTTCATCTAAATTCTATTCTTATCTTATCTCTGCACTTTGCTAACAACTGTCTTTTTGCAACAGGCTGATAGTCAAGTGATGAAGGGATGTAGGACTGTGATCTATCTCCATCACTGGTATAGAGTCCTTCCTTCCGAGATTTGAGCTCTTGTGGATGCCGCAGGCTTCGACACATTCTGTTCTAAGATTACACAGCTCTAGAGCACCTAGCCCATATTTACCGCTCTGGTGGAAAGGTGGTGGGACACACCAACTCCTTTAACTTTTCATCCACCTAGGAGATGACGATGACCCCCTATGATTTCTCTATGATTACTGGCTTTTGGGTAGGGGTGATTCGATCCTATTCGATCCGGACATGGGAGAGTGGCGTGAAGCCCAGATTCACCTATTTAAGATAGTCCCTTAGTTTGTCAGTCCCAAGATGATCCGGTATAACTAGCTATACCAACATTTTCATGGCATACAACCCTAGACCCCCAAGGAGACGACACACTATGCCCAGGGTTTTCTTCTTTACATCCTCGGTACTACCCTATTTACGAACAACAAAAATACCATTGGATTATATCTACTGAGCACCCTAGTGGGCCTCTTATGGGTGGGGGTTACGATTGGGGCTGTGCGGACCTAGCCACCCTCTATGGCTGCACATGCTCAATATCCCACCGGAAGGTAGATCTTCTTCGAGGCTACTGAAGGGCCTAGGGGGTACTTATTTCTTTTCTTTTTATCACTGTCTATAATCTATGCCTTCTACTTTGTATACTCTATCATATTAGTTTATCATCATTCTAACCACAGATTTTCCCCTTGTTTGCACTTGACGGTTTACTAATACTTCCCCGACCTTGTTCCCGTTCCAGTAGATGAGATTGAGTGGGCAGTACCTTGATCACTATAATTCGATGGCCTGCTTCGCCCTCAGGATGGCTATACCCGTAGTTTTACCTATTACTGGCACTTTTTGACACCGTGACCTTCACTTGGGTAAGCTAAACTCAACTTGATCTCTGTTATCTTCCCTATCACTTTATCCTCATATATCAATATCTGACATTATCCTTGCATTTTTATTTATTTTTTTAATTTTTTTTTTTTTTTGCATATTGATTAGCACCATTGGGCAGCCAGGCCTCATTCTGTGAGGGACCATTATGTAGCATCTTGGGTATTTTCTCGGATGAGGATCCTTGTAGAGGGTCTATTCTGTAGGGCTTAGTATTTAGAAGAGCATTTCCTAAGCCAGGAGATGGACCATGTAGTCCCAGGAGTTTCTCTTCCTCTTCCTCCATGTATGAGGACTGCATATGACATCATCGAGATGGTCGATCTCAACGTGATGATGGTTGGATAGGATGCTAGCATGTTCCATAGGCACGAGGATTATCTTTCCCTCTTTTGCACACACATCATGCCTTTTCTTACTCCAGACACTAACTATGTTATTGAGGTTGGTGTTGCCACCACCACTCCTGCTCCTGCTCTTACTGTTGCAGCTCATGCACTTCTAGCTAATCCTACCACTGGCTTTCCCGTGCTTTCCACATTGATCTCATATATGAGGCTGAGTAAGGCATTGGATGAGATCCCTCTCGAGCTTCTGGAGAGGCCTGTTCTTACACTTGCTCTGGACATGCATCAGGTATACATCATTTCCTTAGCTTCAGTTTTGTCCATTATTTCTCATTGTTTTACCTTATTACTAATGACTTTGTTCCTTCCACAGCCTTCGGTGGCCTGTCTCTACTTGATCGACTCTCTAATCCACATGGTACGACAGAGGGAGTATGCTCTTGCATCTGTCAGAGTTCAGATAACCTATTCATTTACTTGACTTGTACTTTTTATACTATTCCTATACTCTAATCTGCTCTCATATACTGCTTTCCATTTTGTACTACGTGCTCTGGCGTTCTATTTTTTGACAACCTCTATTTTAGCTTGATGCAACTCCAGTGGTACCTCCTTCTATTGTGGAGAGAGGGGAAAGATGACATCTAGTGCGAGAGAGAGGTGTGGATAGAGGGCGAGGTAAAGCTGCTAGCAACTGAGGTAAAAGGTGATCACCAAAGGTGATAGAGAGCTCCACTTTTGATGAGTGGAAATCTACTAATCCTATTGAGGATGAGCTTAACTTAGTAGAGACCTTCGAGGATACCGATGCTGGCAGAAAAGTGAACATTGATATTGAGCACTCCGATAGCGGCGATGATGGAGCTGGCAATGATGAGAATAGTGGCAATGGAGTTGAGGAGGATGTCAGCAATAGTGGCAGTGATGATGGTGGTAGTGGTGATGCTAGCAGCAATGGTAGTGGAGATGGTGATAGCAATGATGATGTTGCCGGGTCTCCCCTCCACGAAAGAGAACCTATTCTCTTACTTAGTAGTTATAACATCATGTATAGCTTTCAGATAGGTTTTTTGTATTAAATAATAATAATAATAATAATAATAATAATAACTCTCTTTTGTAATGGGGCATAACCTTGCAGTGAATGGAAAGAAAGGTTTTTGGTTTTTTTTTGCGTCTCTTGAGATAGCATGAATGGCACCGTACTTGAGCATAAAACACTTTTGAATTTTGAATGGAGAATGATTGTATTTAAAATGATGAGTGATGCTAGAGACCCTAAATAATCTACCAAATTTTCTACCAAATCTCTCACATTGGTGTGGAACCCACACACATGTGAGTTCTTGTTTGGATGTTGAGCCTACAACTGCAAAAATTGGAAAATACAACTCAATAAAAGTAAAACAAAGTAAAAATAACCTACATACACCTAATTACACATGCTAGAATGAATAAGACTCAAAACAAGACCTAAAACAAAATTGCAAGTCAAAGCTATTGAGCCAAACCGTTTCTGTACTAATAGAAGCCGGGTGGTCCAAAATTTGTTCGGCTGAGCAAAAGATGTGTGTCCGGTTGAAAGCTTTGGCTGGACAGTTAGAAACAGTTGTTATGCACTCAAAACGAACTTATCTCGGCCAAAAGTGGAAAAAAAATTAGAGTTTTGCCCTAAAAATGGAAGTTTCACCTAGGGCTAGGCTCAAGGACTGGATGACTACTTAGGATGGTGTCCATAAAGTAAACTTCATGGGTTTTGGCTTGATCACCACCCCACTTCATTTTTCCTTTCTTCAGGCGATTGTTCGTTGTTGGGATCTAATTACCCATGCATTCCACTTCAATGTGTAGAGAGTTATACCCAATTATCGAGGAATTTTTGGTGTTGATGGAGACTCCTCAAGATGACGAGATCATGCCCCAATCTACTTTTGGCTATGCACAAGCCCTTGCACGAATGTATGGTTTGACTTTGGATGAGGCTCGGTCCTTAGCTCATGGCATAGAGTTGGACGTATTCAATCTGATTCACCAATTCTCCTTTGTTGGGGATCAAAGGGATCCTATTCGGAGTGAGCATCGTCAATACGCTCTTCGCATATGTCTCCTTGCACACTATTTGCTTGCCCCTGGTGGCAATAGGGCTAACATTAAGATCATTGAGGTGACCTAACGCCTCTAGGATGGTCAAAGTTAGACCAGCCTTGTGTTAGCTGAAACTTTGATGGGTTTGGATGCTTTCTGCCGACACAAAACTTCCTGATTTGCGGGAAGTCCACTAATTCTACAGGTATTGTTTTCCATCCCTCTTACTTTTCTCACATCACTCTGGCGCTCAGCACTTGATTTTCTCTCTTAAATTCCCTTATTGTCAGTTTTTCCACTTAACACGCATCTCTCAATTCTTTAATCTCTCTTATTTTTCATCATTCCCCAGGTGTCGCTAATGGATAAGTTGAAAGTAGTGGCTCCTTGTGCTCAGTATACGGCAAGGAATTACTTCTTCTATTTCCAATTAGTGAGCTTTCATTCAAAGGGCCTATGGTACGATTGGATGTGCAGCAGATCTACGACCGATATTGCATAGAGATGCCCTTGGCTTAACTTGCCTTCGATGACGTATAACATCTTCCACTAACCGGGTGTGCAACTAATTGGCTTGACTCACTACGTCTTCTATTTTCCCTTCAAATTTAGGTGACAGTTTGGATATGACCAGACTCGTTCTACTGATGGGACTATACCTGATATAATTTCTTCTCCAGGCCAAGGATCTCTCTAGATATGCTACTGCTTGGAGGATAAGAGAGCTTTTGGTTCTTGCTGAGAGCTTTAGTCATGTCCTTTTTGGCAAGTGCTTGCTTTGGCTTGAAGAAGAAGCGTAGGTGGATGCGTCCCTAGCAGCTGAGTCTTCTAATGCAATAAACAGGAGATCGAGGACTTAACTTAACTATGCCTTTAGTTTATTTCTTTGACCTTTTCTTTGCTTTTTGATGTAAAAACTCTTGATTAACATGGAGGTTGGAAATAGCAAGGTATTAAAGTTTTGTTTGAAATTGTGTAATTAAATATGTGGGTATTGAAAAGCTTCCTTTTTGGGTCGAAAAGAATGGTTTGGTTTGCAAAAAATGTTTAAGAAAATCAATCGTTTTCAAGGAACAAAATAAATTTTAGCAAACTGTCGTTACCTAAAATGCCTGAAGTCAACCCTCAAGACGCACTTACTTCGAATCAAACACCCTATAACAGCCAGTTGGCATTCATGTTCAACACTGCATCACCACTTGATCTGCCTTGCAACTGAAACTATAACAGAGAAGACCGTAGGACAAATGAATTTGGGTAAAGATATATCAATCAAACATGGACAAAACAATTAAGTTGAAAAGGTTGGAGCCGAACTTCAGGAGGTAGTTGCCTACGTATCCCGTAGATGGGAATAAGACCTTAGATAGTTCACAGTTAAGGTTCACTCGAGTGTTTATTCTCTCCTTTTGGCCCTTTAACGTTTACCAAAGCCACCCTTTCAGGTTTTCGACCTTGCGAGCGCTCTTCTATTTTATCTTCTCTTTTTACATGCTATAATTTTTGCCTGGGTCATCCTTTTGGGTATTCGGCCCATGAAGCCTCTCAAGGATAGTTTTTCTTCAACTTATCTATTTTAATCGGCTGTGAAAACTCCAAACCATCTAAATCCATCAACGTAACTTTCTCTCCTGATCAGATCGACTTGATGATGTAAGGACCAATCCAATTAGGTTTGGACTTACCCCCAGGGTGGTGGATAGAAGCTCTGTTGTCCTTTAGCACAAGATCTCCTTCTCTCAAGTTCATGGACTTAACCTTCGTCTTGAATGCTCAAGCAATCCTGCACTGATATCCCTAAACATGGTACAACGCCTTGAATCTTCTCTTATCAAACAACATTAGCTCTTCAAATTTGTTATGTTGCCAATCAGCTTCTACTATTTGACATTTGGCCATGATCCTTTGCAAGGGGACCTCTATTTCGATAGGCAGCACAACCTCCATCCCATAAACGAAATAATAAAGGGTTGCCTCTGTTGACGTTCGAATAGATATCTAGTATCCCCAGAGAACAAATGGCAGCTTTTATGGCCAATCCGTGTAGGTTTCTACCATCTTGCGTAGGATATTTTTGACATTCTTATTCGACGCTTTAATAGCTCCATTGGTCTGTGGCCTATATGTTGATGACTTGTGAAAGGCCACATTGTATTTGTCAAGCAAATCTATCACTTCCCCTTTGAAGTGTGAGCCGTTGTCTGGAATGATCTTATTACGTACTCCATACTTGCAAATGATGTTGTTCTTGATGAACTTGGCTACATGTAAGGCTTTCAGTACTGAGTAAGACTATGCCTCTATCCATTTAGTGAAGTAGTCAATTGCCACTAAGATAAATTCATATATGTTTGAGCCTTTCAATGTAACTGGCCTAATAACATCCATTCCCTAGACTGAGAAAAGCCACAACGAGGTCAAGTTATAGAGTTTTGACGACGGAATGTTCATGTGATTGGCATGAATCTGACATTTGTGGCATCACCGAACAAAGCTAATACAATCACCTTCCATGGTTGACCAATAATATCCATGTCTCAGGATCTTCCTCGCCAGCATTATACTGTTCATATGGGCTCCAGATTCTCCTCCATGAATGGCCACCATAATGCGCTTCACTTCTTATTTTTCCACGCACAACTTGTGCATCCCTAGATGTCACTTATTGTACATTTAATCTCCACAGATGATGAACTGGGTGGCCAGACGCCGTATCCTCCTTTTATCATTGGTATTTTCCCCTTGTCGGTATGTATCACTTTCCAAAAAATTCCAAATGTCAAAGTACCAAGGGTTTTCATATTGGCACTTCCTCTATTGCGGCTATCATCTCGTAAGCAAGCACACACATTTGTTCTATAAGGATTGGATGCATCTTGACCCTGATTGGTATGTCCACCATCGAAGCTAGGGTTGCCAAAGCATCGATAAACAGGTTGTTCACTCTTACTTGATATGTAAATGTCAGTTTTTCAAACCTCAAGATTAGCATGTCTAAGGTCTGATGGTAGACTTTCATCTTCTGTTCCTTAACCTTCTAATCTCCATTAGCTTGAGAGACAACTAAGTTTGAATCTCCAACTACATCCAACCTTATTGGCCCTAGTTCCAAAGCTACCTCTAGTCCGGTAATACACGCCTTATACTCTGCCTAATTGTTAGATACCTTAAATCAAAGCTTAAAGGGTAGGGGAACATGGGAATCATCAGGTGTTATCAGCAATATACCTACCCCATAATTGAATTGGTTAGCTGCTCCGTCGAAGTACAACTTCCATGTATCTTCTTTTAACTGTAAAATCTCTTCATCTGGGAATACGTACTATACGTTTTCTTCAACTAGGTAGTTGGTCAAGAATTCTACCACAACCCTTCCCTTGACAGATTTGTGGGTAACATACTTGATGTCAAATTCAGAAAGCAAAAGAAACCAACAACCTAGCCTACCAGTAAATGCTGGTTTCTCGAAGAAATATTTGATGGGATCCAATCTTGAAACCAGTATTATCGAGTGTGCTAATAGGTAGTGCCTCAACTTCTTGGTAGCCCAAACCAAAGCTAGACAACCTTTTTCTAAGGGGGTGTAGTGAGTCTTGTATTCTAGCATATTTTTACTTATGTAGTAGATGGCCTTTTCCACCATATCTTTTGACTATTGCGTGAGCATGCAATCCATTGTTGACTCAGTCATTGACAGATACAGGATTAATGGTTTCCCTAGCTCATGTGGTAACAACACAAGTGGGTTCTGGAGGTGCTCCTTAACTTGCTCCAATGCGAATTGGCATCGATTATCCCATCGGAACTTCTTTTCTTTCTTAAAAAAGCTAAACAGTGGTTCACAAGTGGATGTTAATTTTGCAATAAACCTTCTTATGAATTGCACTTTTTCCAGAAAAGCCTGGCACCTCCTTTTTAGTCCTTGGTGGTGGCACCTCTTAGATGGCTTTGATCTTTGACAAATCAACCACAATTCCTCGTTGGGTGATTAGGAACCCCAATATCTTCCATGCAGTCATCCCAAAGGTACACTTCTGTGGATTCAACCTTAGCTTGTACTCCATAATTCTCTTGAAGAATTTATGTAGCGCGACGTAGTAGCCTTCCCGCTCTTTCAACTTAACGATCATGTCATCCACATACACCTTAATTTCCTTGTGGATCATGTCGTGCAATATTGTGGTTACTAACCTCTGATATGTAGCCCCAACATTCTTTAATCCAAAAGGCATAACTCGATAGTATTAGGTTCCCCATAGAGTGGTGAATGCAGTCTTCTCTCTATCCTCAGGTGCCATGATGATCTGGTTGTAGCCCAAGAAACCATCCATGAATGATAACAAAGCATGTCCACTGTGAAGTCTACTAGTTCATCGATGTGTGGCAGCGGAAAGTCATCTTTTGGGCTAGCCTTGTTCAAATCCCCAAAAATTAACGTAGACCCTGATTCTACCATCTTGCTTCATAAATCGGTACAATGTTAGCCAACCATGTCTTATACTCGAATACCATAAAAAATCATGCATCACTCTACTTTGTGACCTCCTCTTTGATTTTCAATGCTCAATCCGGATAGATTCTACGAAGTTTCTGCTTAATAGGGTAGACATCAGGATTAAGAGAGATCCTATATTGTAAGATCTCGGGATCGATTCCAAGCATGTCTTCGTAGGGCCACACAAAAACATCTTTAAAATCTTTTAATAAAGCTACTAATCGCTTGCGCTCCTTTAAAGATAGCATGGAACTAATCTAAACCAAACAAGGATCGTTCTTGGTACCCACATTAATTGTAACAATCTCATCCAACATGGGCTTAGCATGCCTCTCCTCTTCCCAATTAATCAAGTTATTCAAAGCCCGAGGAATTTCTTCCTCTTTGCTTTCATCAAAGTTTTGGAAATCCTAGTCAATACAATGAACTAATGGCACATAGAAGTAAGCAAAACTCACACTATTCTCATTCAGCAAGTCCGGTTAACCGGTATAATGGACTCAAAAGAAAAGAAAAAAAGACGACCTGAATAAGATAGTGGCGTCTAGGTTACCAACCTTAGAATCACTAGACTCCGACTTGCTAGACTCACTCAAGCCTGATTCCGACTCCATAGACTCAGTGGAATCAAACCCCGACTTATCATCTGACTCAGGACTCGCAATACAATCTTTCTCTAGTTACTAGGTTAGGTCCAATATGTTAGGTGTGTCCTAAAATGAGGTTACTACAATCTATCAATGGTCCATCCCCGATCACAGAGATAGCAACGTTATCCCTCAAATTCTCTAGTTCAATGCTGGCTTCAAAATCTTCTAGAAGGTCAACCAGGGTGAGCTCTAAAACCTTCTCTCTACTAGCACTTGTGCTGTTGTTCTCACCTAGACTAGCCTCTTTGTTAGAATCCTCCCATTCTTCATCATTTTCACAGAAAGGAAATTTCAAACTTGGGGAGATGTTTCTTTGTCTCATGATCAAATCATTGCTCGGGAAAGCCACAGAATGGGAAGTCATCCCACTCTTCAATGAACCAGCCATTTAGAGTCCCCCAGATTGGTTGGTGGATTAGCTCGTATGGCCTACCAACTCTCTTTATTTTAACACTTTCTCTCACTTCATCTCGCTTTCTCATCCAGTCATCCTTTGTGGGTTCGTTTCCTAGTCTGAAGGCATGTGGATTGTGAACCACCTTACTTGCTGTGGTAACACGTTTCCTGCCACTTTTTCCAAGTCCCCGTTCCAGGGATGTGCTCCTGTTTGCTTATAAAGTAGATGGATTGAGCACTTACATCCATCCCTTCCTCCTCAGCCATGATGGTTTGCATGAATTGTGCTTCTACCAGAGTAAATTCGGAAAGAAAAACATCTTTTTCCTCATGGTTGATCTCCAACACTGGTGTGGTAACCTCTGGCAGAGGGTAAATGGATGAATTTCCAAAAATAGTAGCCACGCCTCCATCATGCAGGTACTTTACTACTTGGTGTACCATAGATGACATGGTTCTTATTTGGTGCAACCATAGCCTTCCTAACAGTAAGTTGAACGTCGAAAGAACATCCATTATGTGGAACTCCACTTCATGCTCAGACGGACCCACAATTATCTACACTTTAGTGGTTCCGGTGACCTCTCGGCTAATGTTGTCATATGCCCTGATCAGCTAACTAGTAGGTGTAATCAATGATACCAATTGATCTAGCATGGTATCGATCGACAATTTTGACTTGCTTAAAATTGTGAGCATCGCCTGAAGATGTTCCCATGAAGCCAGGAGTAATCCCTAGACTGAAATGTTGGCCTGGATTTTCGTCAGCTATTTCAGGACCAAGTCCTCTTCTTCTTTCTTTTCCTTCTCTCTTTATTTCTCTACTTCCTTGTCTTCGTTCGAGGGATCTCTTTGATCTAGGTGTGAGAGCTTAAAGTAACATCTACTCCTAGTTAATAGGCCGATCTCCTCCGAGTACCATGTATCGTCAGGGGCATTGTATCCTCATCCTTCATTGGTATGAGCAACATAGAGATCATTATCATCTCACCATTCGCCATCATTGATGGATAGGCAATTATCTAGCTCGACTTGGATCATTCCAATGCTATGATCATCACCCTCAGGTTGGTAAGGCGATATTGACTAGATTTCAGAGGAAACCTTTGCCCTTCCAATTTAATCCCACACTCAGTTTGCTGTTTCCTAGTCTTTCTCCCTCTCTTATCAATACTATTCTATTGCCTCCTCTATTTTAACCTTTTCCTCCTCAGGTTCTTCTTTCTACATCTCTTTGTTTTTACTACCCTCGCACACTTTCATTTTACCCTTGGTTTTTCAAGCCTTTATCTTTTCCTTATGCTCTTCTGCTTTGCACTCTTCTTTACTACATATCCAACCTTGGCTAGTCTCTGAGTTGTTTGGATTCCACCACCTAATCTGTACATTTCCTAGATCATGTTCTTTAAAAAAATGGAGATTGTTTAGGTCTTCTTTTAGATCTACCATGTTGTCTAAGCCCTGTTCAGGTCTATCTTCTCGGATGACGTTGATGTTGAAAGAATCTGGCAACTACACCTCTAGTTTTGGCTGTCCAACAGGCATGATATATTTACTTGGGTCATACTGCTTTTCTGGCAACCTTCCCTTCTCTATCATAGATATTTCGGCTTCTTCCAATTTTGTCTCCTTATTCTTTATGGCCAGTTTCTCTTCTTTTTCCACCATTGTTTGTCCTTCCTTGGATTGTAATGCCACCGCCACCATTGGATTTTTGGGTTGTAGCTGGGGTTCGGGTGCATCCATCATGCACAGATCAGTGCTTTCTAGAATAACCACCTTAGGTTTAGGCAAGTGAGATGGTGTGATATATATGCTGGGATTAAATGTGGATAGCAATGGATGGATTAGGTAGATGTGAAAAGGTGGTGGTACTCGATCATGGGTTAGTAGTGGGTTAGTGGTAACATTATGCCTTTGGGATGGAGCTATGGTTTTATGGTCAATGAGATCCTGGATTTCATGGTGGAGGCACATGAAACGGTTGATTTCATGCCATGTTGTTGGTGGAAGATACAATACTTAGAGGAATCAGGCCTGGGTGGAAGAAGGTTAGGAAGGGGTCAGAGATCAAGGAGCTTAAAATGTCCTTTTTCTAGCAGAACCCTCATTGCTTGAGATGGGGCTATGTAGAGTGAGTGAAAGTTCTAGGATTGGGGTCAAACTGAGTTAGGTGCTTGTGGAACAGTGTTGGTGAATAGATCAACAGTTTTTGTGGTGGTAGTAACATTGTTGATTTCTAGGACCTTCGTAGTTATGCTACCATTAGTGGGAGCATTGGAACTGCAAACAAAGGTCTTTCTTACAAGTTCCTTCTCATTTATGATCATGTCATGATTGATGGCATATTCAATTTGAACTCCCATCTCATGCAACTCTTTGAAGGGAAATAGTGGAAGGACTATCATCTTTTGCAGCATCTTTCTTTGCAGGTTTCTCAATGCCATGTGGATCCAGTCTTTCTCCGGGGGCTTATTGGTCATCATGGTCACCTTAACTCTTCACCTGGTTATGAATTCCACGAAACTCTTCTTGGTCTATTAACGAGTAGCCTCCAACTCTTAGGTGGTAACCTCAATTTGTGTGTTGTAGAAGTATTGAACAGTAAATGCCTCAGCTAACTCCTCTTAACTTTGCTTCACTAAAAACTCCAGTCTAGCATACCAAGTGGCAGCTATACTTGACAGAGTCCTTCCAAATAGAGATATCTTTTGAGATATGGACCATGGGATCAGGTCCATGGGTTTTAAGATATCCGAGAAATGACAGATATGAACCATAGGATCTCTGGATCCATCAAACCTGTCTACATGCGGCATTTTAAATCTCTTTAGCAATCTCACAACAATTTTTTGTATATCTATTCTCAATGTTCAAAATAAAGTTGATGCCCTGCGATTTCTTGAATAATTTCTCCAATTTGGCTATCTTCGGCATAGCTGGGTCAAACTCCATAAGATCCTTAATAGGGTGTGTTGGAGCTCTGTGTAGATGCGCCCCGAGGGCTTTATGTTGTGCTACAGTTCGGACTCAAATGTCACGGCTCTTAATCTGATCTCACAATGTGCAATGTGAGATTGATAAATCACCAAAGAGTCCAAATCTGGAAAATCGTTTTGGAAAATTGATTTTTGTAAAGAAGTGCCAAACATGGACTGCTTTGCCAGATACAGAGTCGCCACCTAAATATTTTATTTTGGGGGAATTTAGAAAACCCTGACTCGTTGCCTAAGGCCACGTGTTCGTCATCACCAAATTTGCCTCGGCTCGGGAACTTGGGTACGAGAGGGGAAGGTCATGCAATGAGCACCCTCGCTCGCCCAATCGAAGATCGGCCTGTACTACGCAAGATATTTCGTTTTGAAAACATATGCGTTCTTATTCCGGTTATTAGCCTAAAATTACTCTGTGATGCGCATAACACACAAGTATAGACTGGATCGCCTAAATTGGAACAAAACATTTCATGTTTGTTTATTTGAAAATGGTTTGATGGTGCTACTCGCAAGTAGGCTAAGACGTGGATTTGCCACCTTCGGGTGGGCTTAGAAAACATGATTTTTGCCACCTCGCAAAGTGAGCTTAAAACTCGCATTCAATGAATTGTTCCAATTCAGGTAGCCCAACATTTACCCACAGGCATTCAGGCAGTTATATCACATAAGCAAATAATCTCATAGCAAGCATGCTATCATGGCAACACTTACACACATGCGGTATACTAAAGCGTAAACGCTTACCTAGTACTCCGAGCCAAAACAATAGCTAGTTAGTAATCAAATGCATGATCCTAGTTCATGTTAAGATGGCTAATGCAACACATGCAAAAATGCAACTAGAATAGGCTCGGCCAATCTAAGAATGGCATGTGAAATGCGACAACTCGATACATGTATTCAAGTTAGAATTGAAGTACTATGTAGTTAATATGATGCGCCGAGCCCGGTGCATGCAATACAGATGAATGATGCAAACATGCGAGCATAAGGATGCTAATTGAAACATGACCTAAAACTAACCATTGAAAGCAGGTAAGTAAAAGGGAGAAAGACGTGGGGTTGGAAGACATTCACACACTCACGCACACTTATTACAAAATTCGCCCTCACGACGGAGGGTTCGAATAAATAATACAAACCGAATAATTAATCAACTATCCTAGCTAATTAAATATTACAAAACCCTTAACTAATTTAAACAAATTAACTAAGCTATGAAACTAAAGAGGCTGTCGCAGCTCCGCCTCGGAATGATTGAATGATGCATGCTCGATCGCCTCGCTCGAAAACCCGTTGCCATGCCACATGTTGCCTCTGTTTGCACTGTTTTACAGCTCTGAAAACCGCACAAGTCCCAAGGATGCTTCAAAATCACTCCCTGAGCACTGTGAGATGTCACCGGCCAAAATATAGGAACATCGGCCATGTGGAATTGGTCATCGACCATTTGTGGGGATCTCGACCAACAATGTTTAGTAGATCGGCACTGAAGATGGCCGTCAGGCCATATCTTCCTGCAGAATGTTGTTTTGCTGTAGTAGAGGACAAACATGGCATGGCAATGCATTTTCTAGGCAATGTGTGCACAACCACCCTTCCTATCATGTCATGAACTCAAGGGAGTATGGTTCTCGACCCTCGGGCCATCAATCACGCGTGTCGATGCATGATGGCCAAAGGAGCCAAGTGTGCGATTCAATATGGAATGAATGCACAAAAACACATGAATGCCTAGAACTCTATCATGTTGGATCAAGAGTGTCGACGACCAAGGATTGAGGCACGTTTCGTCACTTCAAGTACGAACGTCCCTCGGTTCTCGTGTTTGGTTTGACATCCCAAACCAAACACAATGCAATGCATGCAACCAAGGACAATGCAACATGGAAATGCAAGGCAATGTAACATGAGCATGACCAATGCAATGCAATGTAACCTAACATGTAAACAACATGATATACAATAAGTATGCAATACGACTATGCAACCTAGATATGCAAACATACAATGTGATAGGTATGCAACAATGATACCAACAATAAGTATGCAACAACATGCAATGCGATAAGCATACAACAATACATAAACCGCATGATCCATGGACTTATACTGAAATTGGATAGGCCTCAGCCATACCAAAATAGTGGCCATAAGTGCTAAAATGATGGTAAGAAGAGCACGAAAATGCAAGACAATCATGCATACCAATTGGCCCAAGCATTAAGGCATAAAGAGGACAACTCTTAAGCACACTTAAAGAGTAGCAAACATGGATATATGACAGCACCATAAGCTCTGTAATGATATTAGGAATGATGCCAAATCACACATATAACACAAACAAAGTATGCAAGCAGGCTCAAAGCTTGAAGCTAGCCAAGAGACTCAAACTATGACCATGTAAGGCAAGCCCCAAAGGGCCAAGGAGACCCAAAATAGTCCTAAGGTAGGTCAAGATGAGACCAAAACCAAGCTTAAACCTAGCCAACACAAGCTAGAACAAAAGACCGAAAGCATGAAGCATGCAAGGCTAACAAAGAGGTGTTACACTACACCTATTACTACCAAACATGGCATGACTTAACCAATGAAAAATAGAGTTATGGCATGTCAAAATAAGCCCAAAAACCCACTGAGATGGCATCCCAAAAGCCTAAGCATAGAGGTATGCACAATGACCCACTCATGAGGCATAAAACACTAACTCTTTAAAGCATTAAAGGAGTGACAAGTGCAAGTGTACGACCACTCTATATGGACTGAAATCACATAGGAAATGATGCCAAATCATGAAAATGGTCTAAGCAATGCATGCTAATGACTTGGGCACTCAAAGCCAACAAGCTAGGTTGTACCATGGCCATACAAAACAGTGCATGCATGACTAAATCAATGTAAATCAGAGCTCAAGCATGATAAAACAAGGCTAAAAGCTCTTTTGAGTTGAGCCAAAACATGCAAGAATGATGGTCCAAATGCATGATGCATGTTAAGGCAAATGAGAGGATTGCAAGACAAGTGCATGGAGTATGCAAGATGCTATTAAACCAACCTTAGACAGAGGTATAGCATGCTAAAATAACACCAAATACTTGCTGAAATGGGGCCAAAACAAGCTAAGCAAACATGCTACCATTATGACCCAACAATGCAAGCAAATGAGCCACAAGGAGAGAGGGGTGTCCATCTCCTATACAAGACTCTAAAGCAAGAACAAAGGCCAAAAAGGATGACCCAAAATAATGCCAAACAAGGCCTAAGAGGGGGTAGACAACCCCCAACCCAAAAGAGACCTTGAACAATCATCTTAAGCATATAAAAATAAAACTTTTTTTTCAGTTTATAGTTAATCTTGAAACAATATGCAAATAGGTCTAAAAGCTTAAGCCAAAATGGGGAAACAAAAGGTTAGTTGCTCACCCTTGAAGAACACCTTCAAGAACATAATTCCAGCCACTCCCTTGGATCAAAACCAACTCAAGAACTCTGAAACCAACTTCCTAGTGTCTCCGCAACCAAAGGAAGGTATTCTTCTAGGTGCTCTAGTGCAAAAGTATGAACAAAAACACACTTTAGGTCACAAACACACACACAAATATATAGAGAGAGGGGAGAGAGAGATATATATATATATCTTCTAGATCAATTTATTGAACCTCTGGAAAGGGAGGGGAGGCTCCCCTCTTATAGGAAATCAAATTCAAAGCTTCTTAGAGAAGCTAAGTTTTGGTTCAAATCCCTCCATACATGTATGGAGGGGAGGGTCTGTGCTCACCAGCTGGCACAGCTGGCATGCACAATGCCTGAAAAAGGCAACGAAAAGGCCTCTGCCAGAAAATATGGCCGATCGACCAAAATAAGTGCCGACCGACCAACAAAAGTGCCGACCGGCCAATGTTTTTGGTTAATGGCAAGGAAGCAAGGCCGATGGCATCATGCCATAGCCGATGGGGTGTGGGGATGGCCAGCAAGCCACCCCCCCTTTCCTTAGAAGTAAAAACACAAGTCCTTGGTCCATAACCAAGTACAAAACAGACGAGTTAAGAGATCTTAAGTCGAGGCACGCAGCCGAGACCTTCGGGAACTCAAAACGAACACGAGCATGGATGATCATCAAGTGTTCAAACGACGACGTCTAAGTCTTGAGGACGGTCAAAAATGGGGTGTCTATACTCTGATGTTTTGAGCTTGGACTGGCTCTTCTTGAATAAGACCCTGGAATTTTTCAACAAGAGGAGAGGGATTTGGGATTGGATGGTAAATTAGAGGTGGATGAGTAGTAGAAGCCCTAGATGGATTTTACAACCCGACAATTGTCTTGGCCTAAGCACCAACTGTATAGTTGAGATTATCCATGGTTCGTTGAAGACTTGTAAGCATAGCTATTAAATCTTGCGAGTTCTAAGCCATGATGGAATTCAGTGAACTTCAACTATGGAGGTGAATAAGGGTGATCTAAGTGGTGATTAGTGCGGGTCTCGAACGGACTGTAATTGTCTGCCTATTCTTCTTCTGACTATTGATGGGAGTGACACAAACACTAGCTGATTTTGAACTAGATCTGAAGTCTCGCAAAGTCTACCAGCACGAGTCCATAGAATTTGGGGGATATCAGATGAAGCTATGATGTAACAACTTCCTAGCAAAAGAAGAGAAAACAAAGAAAATAAACCACAATTAGAAACAAAAAACTAAAATAAAAAATAAAAATAAAAGCGCAACATTTTGGATAAACTCATTCAACTGTGCGACTAGTTATGAAGAGGTCACTGTACACCCCACTGATAAACTAAACTCTGCCTACAAAACATGCTTGAACCACTTATCTAAATCTCAGAACCCCTGTATAGATCCAACATATGGCACATAGCAGGAAAAACAAACAATCACCCCTATGGGGGTTTAGGGTTGTCAAGTCCTAGAGTTGGAATGATCTAGAGCTTTACTACTCAATCAAGAAGTATCATCACATCTTAGACATAAAAAGACATCATGTCCTAATTCGGAAAGTTACTATAGGTTAGTCTGGTCAGAAAAGGTATCTCAGCAAGACACCGATATACCTACCCTACCCAACACCTATAAGTGAAGAGAGGATCAAGCAATATGTTGGTGATCTAAATCCGAGGCTTGTATTCCCACCATGACAGAGCCTATGTTCGGCAAGCCGTCCAGGATATCAGATGGCAAAGATAGTGACTTAAGACCACTATGTATGCAAATGCAATGAATATATAAAGAATAAAAACTCACACCATGAGGTTCAAGTCAAGTTCTCTTAGTTTTCCCAGCAAAGTAGCCAGAAACTATAGGGGATGCCTTTTCGGGGTTACTGAGTGGGCCGAATAGTTTGGACTTCCCATCTCCTAATCTAGTTCCACCAATGCAATGTGAAATGTAAATGAGAGTCCATATCTGACAATGTTTTACAGAAAATCCATTTTATTACAAAACCCTTTGCTAGAAAATGGACTACATCACCAGATCTCAAAGTCGCCACCTAATCTTTTGGGAAAACTAGAAAACCTATGACTTGTGCCAAAGGCCACTGTCTGTCATAACTAAAGTGTCTCGATTCGGGAACTTAGGTATGAGAGGGAAAGGTCATGAATTGAGCACCCCACTCACCCGATCAAAAGATCGACCTCTGCTAAGTCCTAGTGTGATTTTTACAGTCTCTATATATTCATATTCCAGTTTTAATAATGCTAATATTAGTATCTGAGGCATACAAATATAAACTATGTCACTTGCTCTTGTTATGCTTTGATGTCATGCATTTTGGAAAGCATCTTGTACAACTCGGCATAAAAAACAACTCAGTAGCATAAGACTCAACAACATTCCAACGCAAGCAACACAACCTCCATCCACTGGCATTCACACAGATATTTCATCTAAGCACATAGCCACATGGTATAATTATGGGTACAGAAAATAGCATGGACACGCAAAATGCTAAAGCAGAAAAAAAAATGTTCACCTAGTACTCTATGGCAAGCCAAAAAGAATATGCTATATACATATATCTAATGAAGTACACCCACAATATGCAACTAGGGATTCCGTTACTACCGCATGGCATGCGTATCATTTTAAGACATGAGATAGCGCAAAAAACCACCTTTTGAATTGATAAAATCCATAAATGCAAATGAACTGAATCCATATGCATGGGAAAATGGATGCACAACAAGGATATAATAAATAAAACATGATGTTATATACAATATCCATGGAAAGCATGTAAATAAAAAGGATAAAAAGATATGGGGTTGGAAGTTATTACAACAATTTGAATGAATAAGAAAGATTGGGGGAGGGGGGAAAGGAAGGAAGAGATTATTACAACAAAACAAATGAATAAATAAGATGTAGGTATTAGAGGAATTATTACAACAAATAGGTTAATTCAGCCAAATTACTATTGAATCTAACAGATCATGTAAATAAATCAAGAATTTGTAAACAGCTACTCTAGAAATGACCAGGAGAACACTTCTAAGAAACTGTTATGTTCTGTTCTGATTTACTTGGGAAGAAGCCTCACTAGACTGGCTACAAAATAATCTGACTGACCAAAAGGGAAATCCGATCGGCTCAATTTTTCAGGATAAACACTACTTTGATGCAAAAAGGACAGAACAGAGACAAAGCATAGTTTCCAATGAGGGTTCATTCTTTCTACCTCACCCTTTTCTAGAGAACACTTAAAAAGGAGGTAGATAAGCCCCAATCCTTAGCAATCACAAAAATAGCTTTGTACAATAGATATTCTACCACAACTTCTTAAATTAAATAAATTTAAACAAACAAAATTCAAGCCTAAGAAATAGATAGGAACCCACAATTATCTCTTTGTGAATAAGGACATGTTAGTGCCCAAATCCATGCTATCAATTAGAGATAGTAGGTTAATGCCTATCATTTCTTAGAAGAAGCTTTGCTTTTAAAGCAAGAAATCCATCAAAGGCTATCGAAAACTCATCTTCTAATCATGAAATAAGGGTGCTTCCATCCATTTCCATGTCTACAACAGATGGAGAACAGAGTTTTTAATATCTTTGACCTAAAACTTCTTACTTTGCTTCCTAACAAAATCAATGAACATGAAGAACAACCACTTTCCTATCATCAAATCCCAAAGATCATCCCCCTAGCCCCATGGAACAACCACTTTCACTCATTTATCTTGAGCATGGGTTGAAACAGATAGACTAATGTAACGGAATGATGAGATATATGATGAGAGAGTGTGAAAACAAGAAAGAATTTACTTTACATAAGCAAACTTGTGGATGGATGGCTAATATCTACCTCTAATCACACCCACAAGGTTCCAATATACAACAACAAAAGATTATAGCTCTAGAAAGCAAGAAAAGAGATTAAAGCTATGGAAAAGTAAGGAAAACTATCAACTCAATGGATGGATTGCTACTTTCTACCCCCAGCCACATTCGTGAGGAATTATTACAAGATTACAACAAGTATGTAATGAAATTCAGAACTAGGAATGAGGAATAAGAGGGAAAAGATGTTACAAAGTTCAAAAGTTCACCTTTTTAAAGAGGAAGATCTTCTTGGTTCTCAAACTCTCTCTTGGCACCCTCAAGGTCTTTTAGATGTAGCTTAAGATGTTTAAGATCCTCAGCAAGAAGCTTAGAGCCAAGCTTTAATAATGTTTTTAAGGTTTGAGGTTAAGAAAATGGAGGTTGAAGGTGAAGTGAGTGGAGAAAGCTCTCAATTCTCCTCTTAGACCTTGGGCAAAATTTGTTAACCTTAACAAATGAACTTTCATCCTTTATATATAGAGTTTTGGATATTTATTTATGAAAAACCCGCATAAAAGGCCAAAATTCCCGAACATGCTCTGTTGCCAGACAATTAGCTGATCGTACCCTTCTATCTCTGGTCGACTATATTCTCATCAGGCCATGAATTATTGTTCGGCCAATTGGAATATACATCATTGGCTAAATAAGGCAAAGCTAGCATGATTTGAAAGGAAAAACAAGTATTTCAGGGGATTCCACCATCTCCACTCATTCTCATCATATCCTTTGCTTGGTCTGTTTGAAAGGAGACAACATTTTAAATTTGAAAATGTGAGCCTTAGGACATTATGGAAATGTTTATAACTACGTAACCAAACATATTTTGAAAAGGTTTTCAATTGGTCGGAAAAGCATTTTGGCCAAGACAAGTATTGGTTGGGATTTAAAGCCTAACTCTCGGGTTTCTTGGTGAGGAACTCATTTGATTAGCACATCGTGTTTTCATCTTTGGGTGTTTAGAAAAGAGTGCCTAAGTCTTAGGGCCGGTTAATATGGGGTGTCTACCGGCATATGTTGAAAAGTCCGCGCAATGCCAAAAGTTCTCTCATCTTACGCATTTGCTTGCCGAAGAGCTGACTTCCCTAACTAGTCCTTGGCCCTTTGCTCAGTGAGAGTTAGACATCGTGGCACCATTGCTGAGAGCTCCAGGCAATAAATGGTTTTTGATTGTAGCTACAAATTACTTCACTAAGTTGGTTGAGGTAGAGTTGTTGGTCAATAAACGGGACACAGATGTTAAGTGCTTTGTGTGGAAGAACATCATAACACACTTCGGCACCCTAGAGGACTCATATCAGATAAGGGCTAAGTTTTACTGTGGGTTCTATCGAGAGTTGTGTGATATGTATGAGATTTAGCCCTATTTTTCTTTACCGACTTAGACACAAAGCAACGGACAAGCCGAGGCTTCTAACAAAGTGGTTCTGGATAGCATCAAGAAGTGCTTGGAGAAAACGAAGGGGAAATGGGTTGAGGAGTTACTGAGTATACTGTGGGCTCATTGGACAATGCCAAAAAGATTTACTAGGGAGACCCCATTTACCTTGTCCTTTAGTAATGAGGCAATCACACCCCTAGAAATCAACATACCATCTCTCCGAACGAAGGCCTTTGAAACTGGTCACAATGATATGATGCTTGCACTTGACCTTGACTTCATTGAGGAACGCCAGGACAGGGCACTAGTCAAAATAGCCTGATACCAGCTGTAACTAGCTAAATCTTACACTTAAAGGGTGCATATTCACCGCTATGAGCCTAGCAAGTTGGTCCTAAATAAGGTCCTTTCTGCTGGTAAGAACCCTGTTGACAACAAGCTCAGCCCGAATTGGGATGGTCCGTACTAGATAGATTCCATCATCGGGGTAGGGGTATATCACCTTTCAGACATGAATGGAAAAAAATTACCTCTGACTTGGAACTTCACACATTTATGCAAATTCTACCATTAATGTAAGGTTTTTAGCTTTCCACTTTTTGTATTTAACAACTCAACATCATTTGGTACATGCAATCAATGACATGGGATGTATTACTCATAATCCTTGCAATGCTTGAAATTAATCACCACCTCTCCAAATTCGGAGCAATCTCCATGCTCAGCATGGCACTATCAATAAAAGTCCCTGAATTCAGAGCAATCTCCATGCTTGGCACGGAGCGCCATCAAGCCTTTGCCACCGCAAAGCAATACTCATACTTGGAAACATATTGTTGCTTGATATGAAAACATCAGGTACATACGTTGTTTGTAGAAGGAAGAAAAAAAAAAGAAAGAAAAGAAACAACCTTGAATTTAATTAAGAAAATAGGTACAGATTACATAACATAAATAGAAATTGCATAATGAATTTACATTTAAAGAACAGGCAACATCCAGATTTGTTCAATTAAACCCAAGAATTAAACTGGAGCTCCAACTAGAGCTAGATTCTCAGTGCGCTTCCAGATCTTTATATCCACCATCTTTCTTCTTAGCATCATATGCCTCAAACGACATTTTGAAAATCTTGTAAAGTGGGGACTCAAAATCTATACTCGCCGATTGAAGGGCCTTGGTCCATCCATACTTAAAGCCGTGATTGTCACACAAACAGAGGTCATCGGCGAGCTTTTTGATGGTGGTTCGCACTCCCTACTCCTTTCCTTCTATGAATCCTCAGTTGTATGCTTGGCTTTGGTGATGGTCCTTTAGGAACAATTGTGCAGTTTCCAGATCGAATAAGACACGATCAACTTGTAGCTGCATTCCTTTGTTTTGGGTCATCACTAAGTCAACAGCCTCCGTCATTTTTTCCTCTATCACCCTAGCTCTTCGTGCTTCTGATTCGGTTTTCTTCTTGACTTTAGCAAGTCACTGCTCCAAGTTCTGAATTAACCCATCTTTCCACTCAACCTCTACTTAGGTGACATGGAGGCCCATGCCAATTCCATATGAACTAAAGAGCCCCCCTCACGGCTCCATGAATTTCTAGCCGAAAAACCTCGTAGTCATTAAGGTTGGTCAACGACCTTTGGAATTTTTCGAGAAAGATTTGGCGCAAGAAATCAACGGCCATGTTGGGGTCATTGACCAATGAGTTGGCCTCTGTCATCGGCCTATTTCCAATTAAGACTGCGAAGCTCAAGGGGCGAGGCGGCCTACTCAACTTACCTGCATTCGGGGCGCTAGCTATCTTGTTGCCCCCTTTGTTGTGTTCATCACCCTTGGGTGATCTGCTTCGTTTTTCCTTTCAACTGGAGCTCCAGTGAGGTTGGTGCGGTGAACGTCGTTTGTTTTCCTCCATTTCAACCAAACCTTCATGACTGGAATCACCACACGAACACTGGTCAGTTTCTGCGTCTAATTCAGCTAGACTCTTCGCTTCGCTTCTATTGTTGAAAAATATTCTTCCAGACATTAAAGAGGAATCCAAGTAGCTCTCAGCAACAAACACCAATCGCAAAATGTGGTTAATTTTGCAGTCGATCGAGAAAGGTTGACTCATGAGCGTAGCAACTTATGGTTTCAATGGAAAAATGAAGTCTCTCACCTCACAAATCTCAAAATTCTACAAAAGCCATAGACAATGAGTTAGCGCATTGCCTTCAGCCCGAATACTTCATTTGGCAAGAGATTTAGCCCATTTTACTAACATATTCATGCTGAGTGAATGACCCATTTGAATTCATTATCAATTTTTCCATATGTATTGGTTTATGTTCCCAAATTCACACATATTTTTTAAACATTTTTACAAGTACGTACATAAAATTAATTGTTCGACAATAATAATCATAGAGTTAATTTAGTAAAAAGAATTGTTTTCATTGTTACAAGTCCTTTTATACATCAAAACTGCCTTATCTAAACACAAAAACAAAAAACGCAACAAAAGCATAAAATCTAGTCAGTGTGAGAACCCGAATATACAAATCAAGTAAATAATTAAACAATAATTATTTTACAAATCTCAAATATTTATTTGTAAATCTTAAGGTGCAAATTAAATATTACTAAATAATCTTTTAATTAATTTTAAACTATAAATAAATTTTTTATGGAAGTCCACAATTTTAAACACTATTGTGGGAGCCGAATAATTGGGCAGAATCAGAAGCGTACGCTTTAAAAGATAGACGCTGCTCGGCTCTAACCTACACAATTCGGAGGCCGACTTCAATTAACAGGCCGAGTAACTGTGGGGTCGAACAAATAAGCAGTTTGTGAGCCAAAAGTGGACCAGGCCCTGAGGCCCTGGAAATGAGTATAAATAGAGGGACAACAGACAAAGAAAGGTATGTGAGAACTACTGTGCTTAACTTAGAATACAAGTTATCTTGAGTGTAGAGATTGACTTGACCGTCAGAGTGCTAATTCCGGCACCCCCGACCAGAGTGTTTATTCATTTTCAGGTCACTAGCAGAGGATCATTGGCGTCCCCCAGGATTAGAAGAGTATTTCCAAACCACTTCCCCACAATTGGCGCCATCTGTGGGAATACTCAAACACATCCATGGCGGGCATAACGGAAGACCCTCCGATAATCACTGATGAAACCACACAGAGGGACGACCTCACTCCAACAAACATGCTTGGACTGGAGACTATCCCCGTAAGACGCTCTTTGAACTTCGCCTCACCCTCGACTCCAGAGCATGAAGCAATGCAAGCGATCATGGAACAAGCAAGGCAAAACGAACAAAGGTTGGAGAACATGATCGTAGAGAACGAACGTCTCTGTCAGGATTTGGCCTTGGAGGTGGCAAAGCCCAAACAAGCTGTACACCAAGGCCCGGAATGATCTCTGAAGGTAGGTGGTCGACGATATCGAGCCCGACAACAAGACACTGATAGCGACTCCGACTCATTATCCGCGGAGCCCAAGAAGAAGGGACGATCTAAAACTTTCAGTTCTTCTGAACAGAGTCCCCGTATAAGGCATAAGCGAAAAAGAAACAGTTCGGATGAAGATCAACACGACCCTTTTGTACGACGAATTGCAAAGGCAGTGCTACCCAAGAAATTCAAAGAACCGTCATTCACCTTGTACGACGGTAAATCAAACCCCACCGATCACATTCGCCATTACAAGCAAGCCATGACACTCCATGCAAATGACGAGGCTTTGATGTGCAGAATATTTCCGAGCAGTTTGGGACCACTAGCTGTCAGGTGGTATTACAAACTGGAGCTAGCTTCGATTAAAAGCTTCCACCAACTCCAAAAATCCTTCAGGGCAAGGTTTATCACTAATGAGGTCCAACCAAAGCAAACCGATTCCCTCTGGGTAATGCAGATTCAACCGGGGGAAACCCTTTGTGCCTACTCGGCGAGGTATTGGGAATGTTTCAATCTGGTAGACGATGCTTGCAATGACTCCATGGCCATCACCACCTTCAAGATGGGACTCCATCTCGACAGTGCCCTTCACAGCTCTCTGACCAAACGGCCCCCCAAAACAGTTTGGTCGTTGATGAAGAAAGTTGAAGCATACTGTAAAGTGAAAGATGATGCCTTGAGGGTTAAAGCCGGCAATATGACCAACAAGAAAGCTCTTGCTGAAATTGCTCAGTAGTTGAATTCTGTAGCACCTCAGAGCCCTGAACCACGGCATCGGGCGAAACGAGATAAGAGACGGGATTCCCGCTGATCAAGCGATCAATGCTCCCACGGAGAAAATGAACAACTGCAAGCTGATAGCAGGCGCACGAGGCGCGCCGACAAGAAATATACAGAGTTGACAGAGCTGATCAGTGCAGTTATGTCCAAAATCCAACACCTTCCGTTCTTCAAATGGCCATCGAAAATGGTGGGACCTCCCGACACGAGAAGACGGGATAGACGGTATGATTATCACAAGGACCATGGCCATGATACTGATAGTTGTTATGCACTGAAGGACCTCCTGGAGGAATTGGTACAAGATGGCCGGCTACAACTGTACGTTCGAAAAGGCAACCCAACCAAAGTAATAGCCTTGAGACAAGATTCACCTCCGCTCGGCGTGATACACATGATATACAGCCTTCTAATGTCATCGGCGGTGCATGCGATTCAGTCGAAGTCTGACCCTCAAGACCAAATCACTCCGGCTAAACGGTTCCATGAAGCCAAGGGCATTACTTTTGATGATTTGGATTTGGTCGGAGTAACACAGCCCCACATTGATCCCCTGATAATTGAGTTACGCATAAATCGATTCACAATTGAGCGCGGACTCATTGATCCGGGGAGCACTTCGGAGATTATGTACTATAAGACATTTACCAAACTCGATTTCTCTGAATCGGATCTCTCTCCGGGCTCTTACCCACTATTCGGCTTCAATGCCAATCCAGAGTACCCGTTGGGGAAAATCAGACTACTCGTTCGAGCAGGCTCCCGAACAGTAGATGTGGAGTTCTTGGTCGTCAAGTTGCCATCGTCGTATAATCTCATCATGGGGCGATCCTGGTTGCACACTATGCGGGCCGTGCCAAGCACCTATCATCAGCTGCTACGCTTCCTGACAAAACGCGGTATTGAGCAAATCCGTGGCTCCTAAAAATCGGCACAAGCATGTTATCTTCTTGCTGAAAAAACGCCAAAGGAACTACAGGTGAATTCCATTGAGGTGCCGGATCGAGAGAGCCTCGACGATGTTGGGCGGCTCCTAAATGAAAAGGCCACGAAAGGCTTAGACCGAGTTGAAATCGATGGAAGCCCAGACACGTTCTTCATGGTCGGCGCCTCCTTGAATCAGGCCGACAGACAGCAGCTAATCTCTTTCCTACTCAGCAACCTCGATGTCTTTGCGTGGACTCCCTATGAGATGTCGGGTATAGATCCGTCCGTTTCACAGCACCATTTGAATGTCGATCCTAAGTGCAAGCCGATCATTCAGAAAAACCGGCGGTCAGCCGCAGAGCACACTACTGCCGTTGTTGAGGAGGTTGAAAGGCTGCTTGACGCCGGGGCAATTAGGGAAGTGACCTACCCTACATGGCTCTCTAATACAGTGGTGGTGAAGACGAAAAATGGGACTTGACGAGTGTGCGTCGACTTCACGGACCTAAACAAAGCCTGCCCCAAGGATTGTTTTCCCCTGCCCAAAATTGACCAACTTGTAGATACGACAGCACGCAATCAACGTATGAGCTTCCTCGATGCTTACAGAGGCTACCATCGAATCGCCATGCATTCAGAGGACCAGGACAAAACTGCATTCCTCACCCCAAGAGGAACCTACTGCTACAAAGTTATGCCTTTTGGGCTGAAGAATGCAGGGGCAACCTACCAAAGATCGGTCACCGCCATGTTCAAGGAGTAACTCGGCTACACTATGGAAGTGTACATTGACGATATGGTGGTCAAGTCCAAGGAAGAGTAGAATCACATAGCCGATCTAGAAAAGACATTCAACATTCTACGCAAATATAGAATGAAGCTGAACGCTTCCAAATGTGCGTTTGGGATCGGCTCTAGCAAGTTCTTGGGTTACATTGTCAACCACTGAGGAATCGAGGCCAACCCGAGGCAAATCACAGCAATCTTGGAACTCGGCTCCCCTCGTTCAGTAAAAGAGGTTATAGGGATGGCCGCAGCACTCAACAGGTTCATCAGTCGGTCTACAGATCGCTGCCAACAATTCTTCCACACATTACGGTAAGGAAAGGCTTTTGAATGGTCTGCTGAATGCGAATCCACTTTCAACGACCTCAAGACCTACCTCTGCTCAGTACCACTCTTGACAACACCTGCTGCCGGTGACCCGCTCATTTTGTATCTGGCAATTTTCGGCAGGGCCGTCAGCGCTGTACTAATAAAAGAAGAGCTGGGAGAGTAGCAGCTAGTGTATTATGTGAGCA
The DNA here is from genome assembly GCF_004153795.1 of Camellia sinensis. Classification (NCBI taxonomy): domain Eukaryota; kingdom Viridiplantae; phylum Streptophyta; class Magnoliopsida; order Ericales; family Theaceae; genus Camellia; species Camellia sinensis. The sequence goes on along the minus strand of NW_021032607.1, from coordinate 280,134 downwards.
AGGCAATGGTTGATGCCGAAACACGCTACCTTCCGCTGGAAAAACTCATCCTAGCCCTACTCATGGCGGCAAGAAAACTGATGGATTACTTCCAGGGACAGCATTAGGGTGCTAACAGATTATCCCCTCCGATCTGTACTACGAAGTGCAGAAGCGTCAGGATGTGTTTCAAAGTGGGCTCTTGAACTCGGCCAGTACGACATTCAGTTTCTTCCTAGAACCTCAATCAAGGGACAGGTGGTTGTCGACTTTGTTGCCGAATTAACTAGGGGTCTTGCCGATTTCAAGTCCGATGAAATTCGACCGGAGCCGAACTAGAGAATTTATGTTGGGGACATTTGGCAGCTGTACTGTGATGGATCATCCAATCGGCGGGGCAGCGGAGCCGGAGTTGTAATCATGGCCCCCGACGGAGCAATAATTGAGCAGGCCGTCAAGCTCAGCTTCGAAGCATCAAATAATGAAGCCGAATACGAAGCCCTTCTAGCCGGTTTACGGAATGCACATCTTCTGGGTGCTCGACATTTGCTTGTATTTTGCGATTCAAAACTGGTGATCAATCAGCTAAAGGAGGAGTACGCGGCAAGAAACGACCGTATGGCGGCTTACATGAAAACGGCCTACTCCTTGCTGGCAAAATTTGACCATCATGAATTGAACCAGATAACACGTGATAAGAACACACATGCAGATGCCCTTGCCTGCCTAGCCTCCACCATTAACTCAGAGATTAAATGGACCATTGAAGTAGGCTTCGTCCCGGAGCTGAGCATTGGCCCTCCGGAGGAAGTCTAGGTCAATGTTATAGAAGCTAGACCGAGTTGGATGGATCCCATTGCTGCATTCTTGTTTTTCGAACAGCTCCTAGAGGACAAGAAAGAGGCGCACAAGCTGCGAAACAAAGCCCTGCGATACTATTTGGATCCGCAAGGAAGGCTTTATAAAAAATCCCTCTCTGGACCATATTTGGAATGTGTGCACCTGGACAAAGTCGAGGAGCTTCTGACTAAAATACATGAAGGCAGTTGTGGCGCCCATTCTGGCAGGCGGTCCTTAGCTCACCGAGCCGTGACACAGGGGTATTACTGGCCGACAATGAGAGCAGATGTCGAATGTTACGTAAAGAAGTGTGAACTGTGCCAGAAGTTCTCTCCTTTGACCCACCTGCCTACTGAAGAGCTAAGCCCTGTAACCAGTCCTTGGCCGTTCGCCCAATGGGGGCTTGACATCGTCGGACCACTGCCTCGTGCCCTGGGTAACAAGCGATTTTTGATTGTCGCAACAGATTATTTTACAAAATGGGTAGAAGCGGAGACACTAACACATTCGAGATACCGACGTGAAGCGTTTTTGTTTGGAGAAACATCATAACGCAATTTGGCATTCCGAGAGCACTCATCTCAGATAACGGCACCCAGTTTGATTGCGGCGTCTACCGAGAATTGTGCAGGAAATATGGTATCTGGCCTTACTTTTCTACGCCGGCCTATCCTTAAAGCAATCGTCAAGCTGAAGCTTCTAACAAATCCATCTTGGACGGCATCAAGAAGAGGCTGGAGAAAGCTAAAGGCAAATGGGTCGAAGAATTGTCGAATGTGTTGTGGGCTCATCAAACTACGCCGAGGCTATCTACTGGGGAAACGCCGTTTGCTCTATGCTTTGGAACCCAAGCAATCATACCCCTAGAGATCAACTTCCTAACCTTGAAATCGACAGTTTTTTATATGGGCCAAAATGACATGATGCTGGCCTTGGATTTGGTTCTGATTGAAGAACGAAGAGACCGTGCCCTCGCATCCATGGCGCAGTATCAACAGCAACTTGCTAAGTCATATAACCAACGTGTTCAGTTGCGCCACTACACACCAGGAGAGTTGGTCCTGAAGAAGGTACTGCCAGCTGCCAAGAAATCGACTGATGAAAAATTGGGTCCTAATTGGGACAGCCCCTATCAGATTGATTCGATCACAGGAGTAAGGGCATATCAGCTCAAAGACATGTCAGGAAGGAGTCAGACATGACGTTGGAACTCCACGCATTTACGCAAATTTTATCATTGACCTAACTTGTGGGACAGGATGCTTGTTCTGAATGGTTCGCCATGTACACTTCATTTTCTGCAATGCAAAGATTCCTATTTAGTCACTACAAATTCTAGTTCAACGGTGTTCCAAAAAAGCCTCCAAATTTGGAGCGCCCTTCGTGGACATCACGATTGGCCAAATAAAGTCTCGGATTCGGAGCCCCATCGGCGCAAGACGTTTTTGGCCCGAAAAAGCCTTCGGATTCGGAGCGCCCTTCATGGATATCATGATTGGCCAAATAAAGTCTCCGGATTCAGAGCCCCATTAGCGCAAGACGTCTTTGGGCCAAATAAGCCTCTGGATTTGGAGCGCCCTTCGCGGATATCACGATTGGCCAAATAAAGTCTCCGGATTTGGAGCCCCATCGGCGCAAGATGTCTTTGGGCCGAAAAAACCTTCAAATTCGGAGCCCCATCGGTGCAAGACGTCATTGGGCTGAAAAAGCCTCCGGATTCAGAGCGCCCTTCGTGGACATCACGATTGGCCAAATAAAGTCTCCGGATTCGGAGCCCTATCGGCGCAAGACGTCTTTGGGCCGAAAAAGGCTCCGGATTCGGAGCGCCCTTCGTGGATATCACGATTGGCCAAATAAGGTCTCCGGATTTGGAGCCCCATCGGCGCAAGACGTCTTTGGGCTGAAAAAGCCTCCGGGTTCGGAGTGCCCTTCGTGGATATCACGATTGGCCAAATAAAGTCTCCGGATTCGGAGCCCCATCGGCGCAAGACATTTTTGGGCCGAAAAAGTCTTCGGATTCAGAGCGCCCTTCGTGGATATGACGATTGACCAAACATAGTCTCCGGATTCGGAGCTCCATCGGTGCAAGATGTCTTTAGGCCGAAAAAGCCTCCGGATTCAGAGCCCCATCGGCGCAAGACGTCTTTGGGCCGAAAAAGCCTCCGGATTTGAAGTGCCCATCGTGGATATCATAATTGGCCAAATAAAGTCTCCGGATTCAGAGCTTCATCGGCGTAAGACGTCTTTGGGCCAAAAAAGCCTTCGAATTCGGAGCGCCCCTCGTGGATATCACGATTGGCCAAATAAAGTCTCCAGATTTAGAGCCCCGTCGGCGTAAGACGTCTTTGGGCTGAAAAAGCCTCCAGATTCGGAGCCCCATCAGCGCAAGACGTCTTTGGGCCGAAAAAGCCTCTAGATTCGGAGTGCCCTTCGTGGATATCATAATTGGCCAAATAAAGTCTCCGGATTCGGAGCCCCATCGGCGCAAGACGTCTTTAGGCTGAAAAAGCCTCCGGATTCGGAGCGCCCCCCGTGGATATCACGATTGGCCAAATAAAGTCTCCGGATTTGGAGCCCCGTCAGCGTAAGACGTCTTTGGGCTGAAAAAGCCTCCGGATTCAAAGCCCCATCGGCGCAAGATGTCTTTGGGCCGAAAAAGCCTCCGGATTCGGAGCGCCCTTCGTGGATATCACGATTGGCCAAATGAAGTCTCCGGATTCGGAGCCCCATTGGCGCAAGACGTCTTTGGGCCAAAAAACGTCCGGATTCGGAGCCCCATCGGGGCAAGACGTCTTTCGACCATTGGTGCAGGACGTCTTTGTGCTGATTAAGCCTCCGTGCATAACATAACTTTTTTGATTTAATACTTAATGTAGAATGCTCTCATACCGAGCCGCCGAAATGACTAGTTATCTCGGGCCGGACAATGTTTATACAATAAAACATGCAAACACGTGTGTGCCGAATAAAAATTACATCGAAATAGACAGTTGAAATAGACAATGTACAATGTACTGTTATCCAAATTAAAGCCTCCGTAAAACAAAGGCCAAAAAATGAAAATATTTAGATAAGAATGTTCAAGCCGCATAAACGTAATCTAAAACGTGCACACATTCGGAATAAAATGTGTACTAATATGAATAACAAGTACACTACAAATTAAGAACTAAGCACTTTATTAAAATCAAGCCAATAAATACATAATTTCACTTTCGATCTACGTAATCATTTCAAGGTTTTCTTAGGTTCGGCAGCTTTTTCATCATCACTCTTCTCAATTTCGAAAGCGAAGAAGCGGAAATCATTCTGTTGGTACAACGGAAATGCCGGATACAACCCTGCTGCCTGGAAACTCTCAGCTTGCTGAAGTGCCTTGATCCAACCGTGCCTAAATCCATAATTTTTACATCGGCAAACTTCTTCGGCGAGTTTCTCCTTAGTTTTCTGAATTCCAATCTTTCGGCCATCGTGGAAGCCTTTTTCATAGGCCGCAGCCCTTGTAGTCTCGATCACGAACATGCTGGCCGTGTTCCGATCGGCGATCGCATCACCAATCAGCCGTTGAGTAACCCTCTCTTCCACAACTGGGTTTGGGTGGCTGGCCGATTGAGGCTCGGTGGACTTTATTTTGCTGAGCTCATGCTCGTCCTTCTCGGCACGAGGTTCTAACTTCCGAATGCGTTCATCTCTTTGTTCTATATCGCGGCGAGCGGCGCGGAGACGCATGCCAATCTCGTAAGCAATGTATAGTCCCCTCACCGCCCCGTGAACGCCTTCATAAAAAACTTCGAAGTCCTACCTACCTACCTTCGATTGCTGAACTTCGGGTGGAAAAATCTGTCGAGCAAACTTGACTACCACATTTGGATCTCGAATGATCGAATCTGCCTCTGTCATTGGTCTATTACCCACGAAGACCGCGAAACTCAATGGGCGAGGAGTCGCGTTAGATTCCTTTCCAGGACGGGGTTAGGGAGACCTACGCTGTGGCTGTTTGTCCCGCCTGGGCGACCTGCTTCAACGATGAGGAGATTGGTGTCTCTCCTGATCCCTCGAAGTCCTACTGCCCGTGCATGAAGGTTCACCGCTTCGACTCATGGCTCCACCCAACTCAGCTAGCGTCTTTACTTCACCTCTGCTATTAAAGAAAGATCTGTTTGACATTCGTACTTGTTTAATCTTCCTCAAAGAGCTAGACTGAGCTGCTAAGTGAGCACATAAATAGGACCCTCGTTCACGAAGTACATGCCCATTTATTCCCTATGAGGGCAGCACCTCCGAGACAATCTCATTAACATTGAAGCGACAACAGCCCGGCGCCGACTGAGTCATATGCCCCAATCGCCCCATCAACCACTGTTATTTGGCATTCTACGATCATGAACCAGCTAGGGGAAGGGCAGATTCATCAATCTAGTCGATTTGAGTGCCCCAGCCATTCCACGAATCGATTTATCAGTACAAGATTCATCAGTAACATGTTATTCGGCATTCGACGATCATGAACCAGCTAGAGCAAAGGCAGATTCATCAATCTAGTCGGCTTGAGTGCCCCAGTCATTCCACGAATCGATTCATCAGTAACATTTTATTCGGCATTCTACGATCATGAACTAGCTAGGGCAAGGGGAGATTCATCAATATAGTCGGCTTGAGTGCGCCAACCGTTCCACAAATCGATTCATCAATACAAGATTCATCAGTAACGTGTTATTCGGCGTTCTACGATCATGAACCAGCTGGGACAAAGGCAGATTCATCAATCTAGTTCGGCTTGAGTACCCCAGCCATTCCACTGAATTGATTTATCAGTACAATATTCATGAATTGATTTTGTTTATGATTAAATCATATCCCCAAACTTAATCGGTTTTTAAGTTTGCCGTCTCGCATAATCATGACATTTTATTCTAACTGCTGATTCTCCTAATTATGTACTGATACAACAAACAATACAAGCAATAACTTGAGTACAATATTAAATTTTCATTCATAAATTGGGCGCTAGCAGCGGACATTTTACATATGAAAATCCAAAAAAGACGAAAATCAACTAATAAAAAACATACATCGAAATTGAAAATACTTAATAAAACTAGAATGCCCCCAAATCAATCCTCAGGATCAGACTCAAGTGGCTCAACGTCTACTTGCTCGTATGGAATTGGCACCAGCGGCAACAAGGGCTTTGAGCCACCCATGTTTGAACCCCCGATTCTCAAATTTGGCAATTCTCAGCGTATCACACGCAAGAGAAGGAAGGCAATTCTCAGCGTGTCACACACAAGAGAAGGGAGGCAATTCTCAGTGTATAACACGCAAGAGAAGGGAGGCAATTCTCAACGTATCACACGCAAGAGAAGGAAGGCAATTCTCAGTGTATCATACGCAAGAGAAGGGAAACAATTCTCAGCGTATCACACGTAAGAGAATGGAGGCAATTCTCAGCGTATCACACTCAAGAGAAGGAAGGCAATTCTCAACGTATCACACGCAAGAGAAGGGAGGCAATTCTCAGCGTATCACACGCAAGAGAAGGAAGGCAATTCTCAGCGTGTCATACGCAAGAGAAGGGAAAGCAATTATCAGCGTATAACATGCAAGAGAAGGGAAACAATTCTCAACGTATCACACGCAAGAGAAGGAAGGCAATTCTCAGCGTATCACATATAAGAGACGGGAGGCAATTCTTAGCATATCATATGCAAGAGAAGGGAGGCAATTCTCAGCGTGTCACACGCAAAAGAAGGGAGGCAATTCTCAGCGTATTACACTCAAGAGAAGGGAGGCAATTCTCAGCGTATCACACTCAAGGGAAGGAAGGCAATTCTCAGCGTATCAGATGCAAGAGAAGGCAGGCAATTCTCAGCGTATCACAAGCAAGAGAAGGAAGGCAATTCTCAGCGTGTCACACGCAAGAGAAGGGAAAGCAATTCTCAGCGTATAACACGCAAGAGAAGGGAAACAATTCTCAACATATCACACGCAAGAGAAGGAAGGCAATTCTCAGCGTATCACGCGCACGAGAAGGGAGGCAATTCTCAGCGCATCACCCGCAAGGGAAGGGAGGCAATTCTCAGCGTATCATACGCAAGAGAAGGGAGGCAATTCTCAACTTATCACACGCAAGAGAAGGGAGGCAATTCTCAGCGTATCACACGCAAGAAAAGGGTGGCAATTCTCAGAGTGTCACACCCAAGAGAAGGGAAAGCAATTCTCAGCGTATAACACGCAAGAGAAGGGAAACAATTCTCAACATATCACACGCAAGAGAAGGAAGGCAATTCTCAGTGTATCACATGCAAGAGAAGGGAGACAATTCTCAGCATATCACACGCAAGAGAAGGAGGCAATTGTCAATGTATCATATGCAAGAGAAGGGAGGCAATTCTCAGCGTATCACACGCAAGAGAGGGGAAACAATTCTCAACGTATCACACGCAAGAGAAGGAAGGCAATTCTCTGTGTATCACACGCAAGAGAAGGGAGGCAATTCTCAGCGTATCACACGCAAGAGAAGAAAGGCAATTCTCAGCGTATCACACGCCAGAGAAGGGAGGCAATTCTCAGCGTATCACACCCAAGAGAGGGAGGCAATTCTCAGCGTATCATACGCAAGAGAAGGGAGGCAATTCTCAGCGTATCACACGCAAGAGAAGGGAGGCAATTCTCAACGTATCACACACAAGAGAAGGAAGGCAATTCTTAGCGTATCACACCCAAGACAAGGGAAGGGAGGCAATTCTCAGCGTATCACACGCAAGAGAAGGGAGGCAATTCTCAGCGTATCACACCCAAGAGAAGGAAGGCAATTCTCAGCGTATCATACGCAAGAGAAAGGAGGCAATTCTTAGCGCATCATACGCAAGAGAAGGGAGGCAATTCTCAGCGTATCACACGCAAGAGAAGGAAGACAATTCTCAACGTATCACACGCAAGAGAAGGGAGTCAATTCTCAGCGCATCACACGCAAGACAAGGGAGGCAATTCTCAACGTATCAAACGCAAGAGAAGGGTGGCAATTCTCAGCGTGTCACGCGCAAGAGAAGTGAAAGCAATTCTAAACATATAACACGCAAGGGAAGGGAAACAATTCTCAACGTATCACACGCAAGAGAAGGGAGGCAATTCTCAGCGTATCACGCGCAAGAGAAGGGAGGCAATTCTCAGCGTGTCAGACGCTAGAGAAGGGAAAGCAATTCTCAGTGCATAACACGCAAGAGAAGGGAAACAATTCTCAGCGTATCACAGGCAAGAGAAGGAAGGCCATTCTCGGCGTATCATATGCAAGAGAAGGGAGGCAATTCTCAGCGTATCACACGCAAGAGAAGGGAGGCAATTCTCAGCGTATCACACGCAAGAGAAGGGAGGCAATTCTCAGCGTATCACACGCAAGAGAAGGCAGGCAATTCTCAGCGTATCACACGCCAGAGAAGGGAGGCAATTCTCAGCGTATCACACCCAAGAGAAGGGAGGCAATTCTCAGCGTATCATACGCAAGAGAAGGGAGGCAATTCTCAGTGTATAACATGCAAGAGAAGGGAAACAATTCTCAACGTATCACACGCAAGAGAAGGAAGGCAATTCTCAGCGTATCACACATAAGAGATGGGAGGCAATTCTTAGCGTATCATATGCAAGAGAAGAGATGCAATTCTCATCGTGTCACACGCAAAAGAAGGGAGGCAATTCTCAGCGTATTACACTCAAGAGAAGGGAGGCAATTCTCAACGTATCACACTCAAGGGAAGGAAGGCAATTCTCAGCGTATCAGATACAAGAGAAGGGAGGCAATTCTCAGCGTATCACAAGCAAGAGAAGGAAGGCAATTCTCAGCGTGTCACACGCAAGAGAAGGGAAAGCAATTCTCAGCGTATAACACGCAAGAGAAGGGAAACAATTCTCAACGTATCACAGGCAAGAGAAGGATGGCAATTCTCAGCGTATCACGCGCAAGAGAAGGGAGGCAATTCTCAGCGCATCACCCGCAAGAGAAGGGAGGCAATTCTCAGCGTATCATACGCAAAAGAAGGGAGGCAATTCTCAACTTATCACACGCAAGAGAAAGGAGGCAATTCTCAGCGTATCAAACGCAAGAAAAGGGAGGCAATTCTCAGAGTGTCACACCCAAGAGAAGGGAAAGCAATTCTCAGCGTATAACACGCAAGAGAAGGGAAACAATTCTCAACATATCACACGCAAGAGAAGGAAGACAATTCTCAGTGTATCACACGCAAGAGAAGAGAGCAATTCTCAGCGTATCACACGCAAGAGAAGGAGGCAATTCTCAATTTATCATACGCAAGAGAATGGAGGCAATTCTCAGTGTATCACACGCAAGAGAGGGGAAACAATTCTCAACGTATCACACGCAAGAGAAGGAAGGCAATTCTCTGCGTATCACACGCAAGAGAAGGGAGGCAATTCTCAGCGTATCACACGCAAGAGAAGGAAGGCAATTCTCAGCGTATCGCACGCCAGAGAAGGGAGGCAATTCTCAGCGTATCACACCCAAGAGAAGGGAGGCAATTCTCAGCGTATCATACGCAAGAGAAGGGAGGTAATTCTCAGTGTATCACACGCAAGAGAAGGGAGGCAATTCTCAACGTATCACACCCAAGAGAAGGGAGGCAATTCTCAGCGTATCACACCCAAGACAAGGGAATGGAGGCAATTCTCAGCGTATCACACCCAAGACAAGGGAAGGGAGGCAATTCTCAGCGTATCACACGCAAGAGAAGGGAGGCAATTCTCAGCGTATCACACCCAAGAGAAGGAAGGCAATTCTCAGCGTATCATACGCAAGAGAAAGGAGGCAATTCTTAGCGCATCATACGCAAGAGAAGGGAGGCAATTCTCAGCGTATCACATGCAAGAGAAGGAAGACAATTCTCAGCGTATCACATGCAAGAGAAGGGAGTCAATTCTCAGCACATCACACGCAAGACAAGGGAGGCAATTCACAGCTTATCAAACGCAAGAGAACGGTGGCAATTCTCAGCGTGTCACGCGCAAGAGAAGTGAAAGCAATTCTAAGCGTATAACATGCAAGGGAAGGGAAACAATTCTCAACGTATCACACGCAAGAGAAGGGAGGCAATTCTCAGCGTATCACACGTAAGAGAAGGGAGGCAATTCTCAGCGTGTCAGACGCCAGAGAAGGGAAAGCAATTCTCAGCGTATAACACGCAAGAGAAGGGAAACAATTCTCAACGTATCACTGGCAAGAGAAGGAAGGCAATTCTCAGCGTATCATATGCAAGAGAAGGGAGGCAATTCTCAGCGTATCACACGCAAGAGAAGGGAGGCAATTCTCAACGTATCACACGTAAGAGAAGGGAGGCAATTCTCAGCGTGTCACACGCAAAAGAAGGGAAAGCAATTCTCAGCGTATAACACGCAAGAGAAGGGAAACAATTCTCAACATATCACACGCAAGAGAAGGAAGCCAATTCTCAGCGTATCACACGCAGGAGAAATGAGGCACAACACTCAACAAATCACATCGAGCGCGCCGGGGTGTTTCTAACTGAAACAAAACGAACTCAAAGGACAAGAAGGGTCTTACCTAGAATTCCTCTGAATAAACTGCACATACAGTGCCGTCTGGTTGCACCGGCCTCAAATGAACCGTACATACAATATCGTGCCCTGCATAAGAAAGAAACTTGACAGGTACAATATAGTGACAACACGTATCCAACGTCACGTCAAGATACAATTCCAATACGTATAGCAATGCAAGTGGAAAGACGCGTAGCAACGCGGGTGAAAAGTTCATAACGATGTAAGTGAAGTGCATAACAATGCAAGTGATGGTGTGCACTACAACGCATATGAACAGTGCATAACAATGCAAGTGATGGTATGCGCTACAACGCTGTAGACACCCCATTTTTGACCATCCTCAAGACTTGGACGTCACCGTTTGAACACTAGGTGATCATCCATGTTCGTGTTCGTCTTGAGTTCTCGGAGGTTTCGGTCGCGCGCCTTGCCTCAAGACCTCTCAACTTGTTTGTTTTGTGCTTAGTTGTGTACCAAACAATTGTGTTTTCTCTTCTGAGGGCAGGGAATGGCTTGTTGGCCATCCCCACACCTCATCGGCCTTGGCTTGAGGCCACTGGCCATGTTTTCTTGCTTCCAGCCAAATATTTTGGTCGATCGGCAATGTTTTTGGTCGGCCGGCCATTTTTGTTGATCAATCGGCCATATTTTCTAGCCGACCCCTTTCCATCTGCTTTTGGCAAATATTTTATGCCAGCTGTCACAGCTGGCATCCACAATACACCCCCTCTATACACGTGTATAAAGGGATTTGCTCCCTTATGTTAGCTTCTCCAAGAAGCTTAGGAATTGGATTACTATAAGAGGAGGCCCTCTCCTCCCTTTCCAGAGGTTGAAGAACTATGATATATAGCTTATATATCTATATCTCTCTATCTCTCTCTATATAGTTGTGTGTGTTTTAGTGTTCTAAAGGGGTTTTGTTCTTAGTTTTGCACTAAGACACCTAGTGTTACACTATAACTTGATTGCTGAGGTTTTAAGAGATGGATTTCAAAGTTTTGAGTTGGTTTTTGATCAAAAGGAAGTGTTGAGGTTGGTGTTCTTGAAGTGTTCTTCAAGGGTGAGAACTTACCTTTTTATTCCCCATTTTTGCTTAAGGTTTTAGACCTATTTACATATGGTTTTGAGCTTAGTGTATAACTGATAAACGTTATGTATTTTTATGCTTAAGATGTTTCATTAAGGTCACTTTTGGGTTGGGGGTTGTTTACACCCTCTTAGGCCTTGTTTGTCCTCTTTTTGTGCCTTTCTCTTTGGGCTTTGGAACCCCCTTATTTTGACCTTCTCACCACTGAAATCCAGAGGATTTTCAGTGGTGGAGAAGTGGTTTTGAAGTCATGTATAGGGGAGGGACACCCCTCTCCCTTTGTGTCTCATTTGCTTGTGTTTAAGGCTTATAAAGGTAACATGCTTGCTTAGCTTTATTTGGCTTCATTTCATTGGGTATTTGGTGTTAGTTTAGCATGTTATACCTCTGTTTCATGTCGGTTCGATGGCCTATTGCATGCATCATGCACTTGCTTTGAAATCCCCTCTATTTGTCATAATATGTATCATGCATTTAGACCATCGTACATGTATGTTTTAGCTTGACTTCATGAAGCTCTTAGCTATGTTGTGACATGCTTAAGTTCTGTTTTTGGTCTTTTGGGTCATGCTTGCCATGCTTTGTATAGCCACTTTGCATTTTAGCTTGCTAGGTTTGGGTGTGTGTCATGAGCATGCTTCATTTGGGCTATTTTAGTGATTTGGGATCACTTATCATGCTATTTCAGTCCATGTTTCATGCTTGTATACTTGCATTTGCCATCCATTCAATGCTTTAGAGAGGTGTTGTTTCATGCTCCATGTTTGGACCATTGCATGTCCCTCCATGATTAGGTCTTTGGGAGACCTTCTCATTGGGTTTTGGGGCTTATTTTGACGTGTTTTAACTCTGACTTTATTGGTCTAAGTCATGCCATGTTCGGTTGTAAGAGGTGTAGTGCATTTGCCCTTTTGGCCTTGTATGCGTCTTGTTTTGTACTCACATTTCTAGCATGTTTTGGCTTCATTCCATATGTGTTTTGGCTTCATTTTGGTCTACCTCGGGACTGTTTTGGGTCACCTTGCCCTTTTGGGGCTTGGTTGACATAGTCATGGTTCAAGTCCCTTGGCTAGCTTTGAACTTTAACTCCATTAGCACGCCTTGCTTCTGTTATGTGTGTGATTTGGCATCACTTTTGGCATCATTTCAGAGCTTATTACATCGCCACATTCTCATGTTTACCATGTCTTGCTCACGCTTGAGGATGGTGCTTTGTTGTCTAGCTTATGGGTCTTTACATGTACGTGTGAGTTTTGCCCTTTTAGTGCCATGATGTTGATACTATGGCCATTGTTTTGGCATGGCCGAGGTCCACCCATTTCAGTTTAGGTCCATTGAGCATGTTTACTTTCATGATATTTGCATACTTACATTGTACCATGTTTGCACGCTTGGTATATCACATGATATTTAGCTAATTGCAATACATAACATTGTTGTATACTTGGTGTGCCCATGTTACATTAGTTTAACTTGCATGCTTAGGTTGCATTGCATCCGGATGCTTGCTACCTTAGTCTTGTGTGCATACTCGAGTCTCATTGCATTTGGCATGCTTACATTGCATTACCTTGTATTGCATTTACATATCGCATTGTATTTAGCATACATGCATTACATGGTGTTTGGTTTGGGGTGTCAAACCAAACATGAGGAATGAGGGATGTTCGTACTTAAAGTGACGAAACGTGCTTCAATCTTCGGTCGCCGTCACTCTTGATCCAACATGATAGAGTGTGTGGCATCCATTTGTTTTGTGCATCCATTTTACATTGATATGCAGACTTGGCTCCTTTGGCCATCACGTGTTGAAATGCGTGATTGGTGGCCCGAGGGTCGAGAGCCACACTCCTTTGAGTTCATAGCATGATAGGGAGGGTGGTCGTGCACACATTGCTTTGAAAACGTCTTGCCAAGCACTGTATGTCCTCTGTTGCAGCAAAACCAGTGTTCTGCAGGAAGAAATGGCCGGTCGGCAACTTTAAGTGCCGGCCGACTATCAATACCCAGTCGGTGGTTCCATATTTGGTCGATGACCATATTTCCATGGCCGGTGGTGTTTTCTCTCGGCTGATGGCATCCCAAAGTGTTCAGGGAGTGGTTCAGAAGCAGCCTTAGGATTTTCACAACTATCAGAGGTGCAGAACAGTGCATACAGAGGCAACAGAGGCATGACAACGGGTTTCCGAGCAAGGGGAATCGAGTATGCATCATCCAATCATTTCGAGGCAGAGCTGCGGTGGCCTTTTGAATTTCATACTTAGTTTATTTTGTAATTAATTTGTTAATTAATTAAGGGTTTGTAATAATTAATTAGCTAGAGTAGTTAATTATTTATTCGGTTTGTATTATTCTTTCAGACCCTCCGTCGAGAGAGCGATGTTGTAATAAGTGTGTGTGCGTGTGTGAATGTCTTCCAACCCCACATCTTTCTCCCTTTTATTTACTAGCTTTTGATGGTTAGTTTAGGGCATGTTTCAATTAGCATACTTATGTTCGCATGTTTGCATCATTCATCTGTTTTGCTTGCACCGGGCTCGGCGCATCATGCTAACAGCATTGTATTTCAATTCCAACCTGAATACGTGTATCGAGTTGCCGCATTTCACATACCATTCTTAGAATAGCCGAGCCTATTTTAGTTGCATTTTGCATGTGTTGTATTAGCCATCCTAACATGAACTAGGATCATGCACGATTCCTAACTAGTTTCTTGTTTTGGCTCGGAGTACTAGGTAAGTTTTTATGCTTTAGCATCTTACATGAGTGTGAGTTTTGCCATGATAGCATGTGTGATACCCCTGTTCCGTAGTATGCTAATTGGTCCTTAATTTGAGTATGATTATGTGTTTAGCATGATTTTATGTGCCATGATGTGAATATATGTGATTTTGAAGTCTTATCTGTTCATCGTGGGAACATCTGTCTGAATAATCTGTTTTGGAAATTAAATTGAAGGCCTTATCAGCCACGGAACCCAAAATTGATTACGCCATTGTGATTGGCATAATTTTTAGAGCCTACGGTGAAATTTAATTGAAAATTTATTCAAGTCAGATTAAATTGATTTAATTGATGAATTAAGTGCCCAAATATTTTATAGTGAAATATTATGTTAGTGGGCCTTGTTGTATAATAGCACTATACTCCCCTTTAACTCATATGAACTCAAAATCTGAGTTAGACCATCAGGAGGAAGAGAGGGCCGGCCATAGTGAGAGAAAAGGGAGAGGAATTGTGCTAATTTGGCTTAAAGCTTGGAAGTTTTGGAGATTTAGCTCAAGAATTGACTAGGGCTTAGAAGATCAAAGCTTCTAGGTGAGTAATTCTTGGATTATAGTTTGTAATTTTGTGTGTTCAAGCTAATTTGGTGATCAAGAGTGAGATTGAAATGAAATTGTGTTGGAATTGTTGAATTGAAGCTTAATATGTGCATGCATGTAAAGACTTACCTTGAAATTGCATGTTTGTGCATGTTTGAAAACAAATGTGTATAATCCATGTGAAATGTTAAAGGGAACTCATGTTTTGATTACCATTTGTGTTGTCTAAGTTGAGAATGTGGCTAATTCATCACATGCATGTAGATAAATCAAGAGATTGAGCTTCATAATGTTATAATCTTGCATTGGTGCCATGTTGGTATGATTATATTTGAGATTTGAGCCATTACATGCAAGTAATGTAGCTGGAAAATCAATTTGGAGCTAAAGAACACAACCTGGAATTTCCAGAATTTTGACTTCCGCTTGAGCAGGGGAAAGGGCCGCTCGAGCGGAGAAATCGTGCTCCCAGCACTTTTTGCAGAATTGGATGTACTCTCGAGCGGGATATCTCACGCTCGAGTGGGGAGTTTTTGTAGACAGGCCTTCTGCTCGAGCGCCCTAACTCATGCTCGAGCTTAATTTTGAAGTAACCAGTACTTTTGCAGGCCTCTTGGGTTCGCTCGAGCGGGGGAGTCCACGCTTGAGCGGGGACCCTGTTTTCTGAAATTTTGTTCATGCGTTCTGTGTTTCGTTTTCCGTTCTCTTTCACTTGTAATCGCCTTTAGGCATGTGTTAAACGTTGTAAACGAGTTAATGAGATAAGAATAAAGCCTAAAGAGGAATATGTGAATTAAAGAACGGATTTAACTGTTAGTGACCCTTTTGTGTTTATGAAATGTGTAGGGTCAAGCTCTAGGGCAAATCCGCAAGCCGATCAATGTGAGTAATATCGATATTTGAAAGCTTGTCATTGTCCAATTGTTATTTCTCTTATAAGCTTTATAAGTTGCTAATTGGGATTGTGGACAAAAGTTTGACATGATAGAAATGAATGGACCAAAGGTCGTTTTGATGGAAATGAATGGACCGAAGGTCATTTTGATGGAGATGAATGGACCGAAGGTCGTTTTGATAGAAATGAATGGACCAAAGGTCGCTTTGATAGAAATAAATAGACCGAATGTCGTTTTGATAGAAATGAATGGACCGAAGGTCGTTTTGATAGAAATGAATGGACCGAAGGTCGTTTTGACATGAATGAGTGGGCCGAAGGCCGTTTTGACATGAATGAGTGGACCTAAGGTCGTTTTGACATGAATGTATGGGCCGAAGGCTGTCTTGACGTAAATAAATGGGCCGAAGGCCGTTTTGACAAAAATGAATGGGCCGAAGGCCATTCTGACATAAACGAATGGGCCAAAGGCCGTTTTGACATGAATGGAAATCTGATTGGGCCAAAGGCCAGTATGTTTGGAACTACAGTCATTTGATCTAAATTTTGTTTAAGTGTATATATGTTAAACAGAAAAATGCATTGGGCCCAAGGCCGTTCAGAGCATGTTGTTCTTCATATTGCTTATGTAACCTATGTATTCGATATTATTCACTGGGCTATCGCTCACGCTCATTCATGTGTTTGTAAGTGAGCCGAGGGAAGTCCAAACCCAACCCCAGTGCAGTCTGCCAAGAACAACATGAGTTTTGGAGAGTCAGCCTTGTGTCTCACGTACGAGACCCATCCTTGCCATTTTGTTATGTATTTTTAGTTTGTCTTGTTGGCAAGGACTTTGTGTACATTTGTATATATTCTGTTATGGGTTGACTCAGTTTGAATGATCCTGTCTGTAAAGAATTTTATGGTATTGTATTTTTGATATGGGTTATTAACGTATATGTAAGTGGTTTATTTTGATGTGCATATAAGCACGGCTCTGTAGACAAAGTTTTAAATTTGTGCTTCCATTTGGCCCCTTTACTCTGTTGAGTTGCGTTTGTTTTAGTTGAGGCCGTAGGTAATCTCAGGATTACTGGCCGGTTGTGTCCTTAACCCATAGGGGCGGGTTCGGGTCATGACAGCATGCTTACCATGAGGCTATGTGCTTATGTGATATAACTGCGTGAATTCCTATGGGTGAAGGTTGGGTTGCTTGAATTGGAATAATTCCTCGAAACCCGTGTTTTAGCCTACTTGCGAGTAGCAAACTTCAAACCATTTTCAAAACAAACGGATATGCGATGCTTTGTTCCAACTTAGGCAATCCAGTCTATACTTGTGTGTTGTGCGCATCACATAGTAAATTCTAGCTAATTAACCAGAATAAGAACGCATAATGTTTTCAAAACTAGATATCATGGTTAGTAGAGGCCATCTTTGATCAAGCGAGCGGGGGTGCTCATGAAGTGACCTTCCCCAATCGTACCCAAGTTCCCGAGCCGAGGCAACTTTGGTGATGACGGACACGTGGCCTTAGGCACGAGTCAGGGTTTCCTAAATCCCCCCAAAATAAAATATTTAGGTGGCGACTTTGTATCTGGCAAAGCAGTCCATGTTTGGCACTTCTTTCTAAAAATCAGTTTTTCAAAACGATTTGCCGGATTTGGACTCTTTGGTGATTTATCGATCTCGCATTGCACTTTGTAAGATTAGATTCAGAACCGTGACATCGAGTTCGAACTGTAGTGAGCCCAATGAACAAAACGGGATTTCTCCCGGGATGTTCAGGGACGTCTACAAACGCATATGAACAGTGCATAACACTTTAACTATGAGGTTCCAAACCCCATATCCTCACTTCCTCTTGGTCAAAAATCACTCCTCTTTCTCTCTAGGTAATTTTTCCGCCTTTGATCTTTGTTTTTCTCTTGTTTTTGAGCCTTTTTCGTTGTTCGATTCGCGAAACCCTTCCTATTTCACACACTTTAAACCAAACAAAACTCGATTTTCAGTGTTTCTTTCTTGGTTTCCACTACTTGGGGTTTGTTTCCCCCCGAGTTCACTTGGTTTTCGTGCCTTTTCCACACTCCGACCTTTTCTCTCGAGGTTGATTTTTGGGTTGACCTTTCGCATTCTTGCCCATTTTTCATATTCTCGGCCATTTTCACGCTCCTTTTGAGATGGCAGATGACATTCCACGTGGTGGGACTCCCTCGAAGATGGACGTGGACCCTGAGGTCGAGCTCCTACCTCTTCGCATCCTTCCGTTCGATCCGGCGACTTACAGGCCGGCGATACATGTGTTGCCTCCCGATGGCATCCGCCACTTCAGGAGCTATGCGCGGGGTGCGCCACTGGAGCTTTTGTTGCACGAGCTAGAGTCACATCTGTCTTATGGTGCCGCTGAGGTATATTCTTCCTCTATTTCATTTTTTGCAATGTAGAACATATAACTGCGATAGTCGATTCTGTTCTTTAACTACCTAACTCAGACACACTGATACCTCACATGCTGTAGTTCACTGTGAGCACACCCACACCCGATATCTTTTTAAATATGAACACATGCACACACGTTGCATTCAAAACTGAACAATTCAAACACACTGATACATCATATGCTATAGTTCACTGTGAGCACACCCACACCCGATATCTGTTTAAATCTGAACACATGCACTCACACTCCATTTTCATCAATTCTGAGCGCACCCAAACACATGCACACACACTGTATTTTCAACTGAATAACCCAAACAAACTGTTACATTGTATGCTTAGACCACCCAATATCTATGTGAACTTGAAGATATCCATCCACACTGCATTTTTCCCAATTCTGAAGGCATTCAAACAATGTACATCTGACACTGCTTCGCATCTGTTTGTCTTTGAACACAGGGAGATTCCCATGCCTTCCGGGGGTATGGAAATATCGTCGCTCGAGGATGGTACATGGAGCTACCCAATGTGGTTCGCCATATTGTCGACCAGGCCGGCTTTGGGACCTTCTACACGGGACTCTCGCTCTTCACTGCGAGCAAGCCCCTTCTTGCTGCTTTAGTGGAGAGGTGATAGGACACCACCGACTCCTTCCACCTTTCTACCACCGGGGAGATGACGATGACTCCCTTTGACTTCCCAATGCTCATAGGCATCGGAGTAGGGGGTGATCCGATCCCCTTTGATACAGATATGGATGAGTGGGACGCCGCTCAGCTATACTTGCTTGGCACTTAGCCACCTCTTGCCCGGTCAGGGTTTGTGAGGTACTCATGGTTCGAGGATCACTTCCGGATCCAGGCGCCTACTACTCCGGAGGAGAAGGAGCAGTATGCTTGTGGCTTCATCATGTTCCTACTGGGGACCACGCTCTTCGTCGACCAGGCGAACACTGTCGCCCTTTACCTACGGAGTGCACTAGTGGACGTGATGCGGATCCGCGGCTACGACTAGGGTGGCGCGGGCTTGGCTACCCTTTACGGATATATGAGCTCATCCTCCCGCCGCAACAGGCAGGTGCTTGGAGGCTATTGGCGAGCCTGGGAGGTACACGTTCCCTTTCTGTCTTTTCAATTCTGTTTTTCATTATCTGTACATCACACACACTGTGCGCACGCAATCTGCTTTTCACTGGTTGTACACTGCACACACTGCACAATACATTGCACATACTGCACTCTACTTTATCTGATAAGCATACTCATATTTGCTCTGTTACATTCTGTAGTTGTGGGTGTATGCCTACTTTCCAAGGCTCGCCCCAGTGCCGGATGAGGAGATGCCCCCCATGGTTCCATTTTCCCACCGCTTCGATGTGAGATGCGAGCGGAGGCCACAGGAGTCTTTCATGTTCACCCACTGCTACTTTGACACCATCACCGCAGCTGAGGTATGTCAAATATTACAGTTTATTTAAGCTTCACTTTATATTGTACTCTCAATAACAGTAGATAAGAAACTGTGTATTGCTGGCAGATCACCTGGCAGCCTGGGGCCCCGTTTCCTGACGCAGTTCAGGAACGGTATGTCGATGCTCGAGAGACTGCCCGGTTCAGGGTCTTGCTAGAGGGACCGGTCTGCCGCACTTGGTACATTAGGGAGCGCTTCCTGCGGCAGACCTTGGGCGTGCCAGAGCAGACAATTCCAGCACCTCCTCCTACCCACACGAGGCACACTGAGAGGTACACCTTAGAGGAGATGATAGACTACACAATTGGCTGGAGCTATGAGTGCTTTAGAGACGAGGGCGATTATGCCGAGTACATCCAGGCTTATCTCATGCGGCCTCTGACCGGTGCTCGCCGAGTCAAGAAAGAGAGGCCAGCTGCGCCAGCAGTAGGAGTAGGGGCACCGAGGGCACCTCCAGCCCGAGGCAGGAGTGGGTCCTGGAGAGGACAGGGAGCTGGATGGCCAGAGCTGCCTACGACGATGACATGCCGAGGACAGGGTGGAGGGACTTACCAAATACCCATCGCTCCTCCTCCGACTGATCATGAGCTTGTCAGAGTCTATGGCTCGACCCCGGTATGTACTACCACACTTTGCATTCTGTACAACCATTTCATTTCATTTCTCTTGATATTCCGCAGAATACTGATGCTTTTAACCCTTTTGCAGGCTTCCGTAGAGTACACTCGCCAGTCTCCGGAATTGACTGCCTCTGTGATGGGGATGCTGCAGCGGAGCATCAACCTGTTGACCATCTATGGCATCCCAGTAAGTTCTTTCAACCACAGTCTCAAACTCTGCATAATCTATTTCATACATAATCTGATACATCACACTATCAACACGGCACTTGATACACAGCACTCACAGCACTGATACACTGTAACCCACATACTATTCACAGCGTTGCTCACGGCATTCATACACTGTACTCATATACTGCATTATGTACTGATACAATGCTCACAGCATTCATACACTGTACTCATACACTGTATTCGGTATTCATACTCTGCTTTGCGTAGCATAACTGATGCATTTGCCATTTGTCCTTTTCAGGCCCCATTCTAGATTCCGACCGCGGGAGGTTCTCCAACTGGACCATTTGTTCCTGCTCGAGGAGGAGGGGGAGCCAGCGGGGGATGACATTCCATAGCCGGGGCAGACATAGGCACGCTCATACTGAGAGCAGTTCGCGAGAGCCTTCCCCCGATGATTCTGACGAGGAGGCGGCGTTGTCCCAGGGTGAGGCCAGAGACAACTCAGATTCTGACTATGGAGATGGCGGTGGTGACCCTGGACCCTCGTCCAGGAAGAGGACCAGGATGGATTCACGTGCTCGAGATGACTGATACTGATCCAGACACCTGCTGTTTTTCTTCTTTTTGCTTTGTTCAAACATTTTGTTGCTTTTCTTTTCCTTTCTGCTTTATTTCCCTTTTTTGCTAGTAGTTTGAGCACATTGTACTGCCTCAGGCAGGTTTTATTTTCTCAAAACTATGTACTTTTTGCAAAAGAAAAATGATAAAATGAAACAACTGTTTTGTTCAAAAAGTGTTACATTTGTACATTCTATGCATCACATCGCATCGCATTACATACAATGTAAATGAGATTGAACTTTGTTTTGAAAACTGAACGCTCGAATTGCATTAATCAGGTAGTGAACCGACTAACAACAAAACAACTCGATAAGCAAAACAAAGAACTAGACAAGCTAACCAAATGTAATTACAACTCGATAAGCAAAACAAAGACTTAAAGACTGTAAAATACAGCTCGATAAGCAAAACAAACAACTAGACAAGCTAACCAAATGTAATTACAACTCGATAAGCAAAACAAAGACTTAAAGACTGTAAAATACAACTCGATAAGAAAAAGTACAATAACTCGATAAACAAATTGTAGTAACACAGGCATGACTTCGCCAAATCAGCGCCGGAAGGCATTGGAAGTGGAACCAGTCACAAGTTCTCAGCATATTCAACATACAGACTGCTCATTCTGAGCACACAGCCTATAACAAATTATTCGGTTTATTCTGCACACGGCGTATTCTGAACACTACTCACTCTGAACCCACGGCTCATAACATAGTACTCAGCTTATTCTGCACACGGCATATTCTGAACACCGCTCACTCTGAACCCACGGCTCATAACACAGTACTCGGTTTATTCTGCACACGGCTCATACTGAACATACGGGATGTACCGAAGTTGAAACATACTCAGATGCTCCGAATTTTCCTCTTTTCTTTTACTTCGCAATCCGGAACACATATAGCTTCAATTAGGTCCTGGTTTTACTGTTCTGACATGACCTGGGTTGAACCCTGCAGTTTTACAGAAGAACAAATCCTATTTTGTACAAACGTGGAGAATGGCACAGCACTCTAAGCACAAAACAAATCATCTTGAAACTTAAGAAATGAGTTCTTAACCGGGTATTACGCCTACGAATGATCACAGCACAAATGACTCAACAACGAAAAACAAAGGTAAAATAACCTAAACACATCGAGTAACACTCGAAATGACTCAAAACAAGAATCGAGACAAACAACACAACAAACACAACACTCAGGCGTATTACAAAGACGAGA
Source organism: Camellia sinensis (assembly GCF_004153795.1). NCBI lineage: Eukaryota > Viridiplantae > Streptophyta > Magnoliopsida > Ericales > Theaceae > Camellia > Camellia sinensis. The sequence goes on along the minus strand of NW_021032607.1, from coordinate 257,896 downwards.
GTCCTCTCGGTTCGCGAGGAGCAAGTTTCTTCGAGTATTGGTTCCCACCCTTTCTCATTTGTGGTTCTCATATCACTTAACCCTCAGGCTCTGTTTTTCTGAAAAAGCCATTTTTTCACTTTTTCTCTCCACGCACATCTCTCTATTCTTCAATCTCTCATTTTTTTTTTATCCCTCCCCTGGATGGTTGATGGATAAATAAAAAGTTACGGGCTCTTGTCCCTAGAGGGATTGTCAGTAAAGTTCCGCTAGATTCTTCTTCTGCTCACAACAGTGAATTTTCTCACAGAGGGATTGCGCTACAACTGAGTGTGTAGTCAATCTACAACTGACATCGGTTGATGATGCGCTCCTGGGGAGTTTGGACGTGATCAGATGTGTCCAAACAAGGGAGTGGAGTACCTTGATCCAATCCAGTTCGTGCCTCGCACATGGCTTGATACCTCTTTGCTTGGAGGGTGTGAAAGCTTTCAGCCTTTTGTTGTTAACTTCAATTGTGCCCTTTTCTGGTAGGTAGAGTGCCCTTCTTGGCAAGTATGTTGACAATGGGGAAAAGACAGAACACTTGACTCAACCGTGCCCCTAGTTCATCATTTTGATCATTTTTTTGTTTTTGAGCTTCTGCTAAAACAATTTTAATCAATATGAGAGTTATATTAACATACTTGTTCAACTTTTTTATTTGAAATCATGCAAGCCAGGTTATGAGCATTGAAAATTTTTCCTTTTTTGGGTCCAAGAAATGGTCCAGTTTTGGAAAAATGGAATAATTTTCGAGAGAATTAGTCAACCTCAGTAAAAATTCTCAAAAACTATTTTTGCAAATGGCCACTGCTCGACCAACACGGAACTCACTCTTGAGATGCACGACCTCAGATCCATAACAATGGAAAATTGCCCCTTATCTGAACGGCACTGCACGGCAACGGAAAGTTGTCCTTTGTCTGAATAGCACCGCAGCGCACTGAACGGCAACGGAAAGTTGCCCCTTGTTTGAATAGTACCGCAACACACTGCAACCAGTTCTCATAATGAAGGTCACAACCGAACTCTTGGATACAGAAATGTGAAAGATGATCAGAACCATCACATGGACACTGTCGATTTTAAAGTGTTTTACGGCTGGACTTCATAATGAATTTACCTACGTATCCTAAAGATGGGAATCAAGCCTTACGTAGTTCGGGGTTAAGGTACACTCATGTATTAACCTCTCCTTTTACACTCTAACTTTTGCCAAGGCCACCCTTTCTGGGTTTTCAACCTTGCGAGCTTTGTTTTTCTTTTCTTTTCAATTCTTTTCTTCTTTTTTTTTCTATCTTTTCTTTTCATTTTTCACATTTTCTTCATTTCTTCTTTTTGCTTTTTCTTGCTCTAACTTTTGCCTGGGTCGCCCTTCCGGGTTTTCGGCCCAGCAAGCCTCTCAAGGGTAAATGTGTAGCTCTGTCCATGTCAAATGGTTTTAGGATCTCGAAGCCATCTGAATCCAGGAGAGTGGCTGTTGTTCGTTGATGATGTAGAAGTCCATCCAATGGGGGCTGAATTTTGCCCCTAGTGTTGTGGATAGGAACTCAGTTGTCCTTTAGCAATACTTCCTTCTTTCCTCCCTTCTAGGATTTGGCATCCTTGCCGATCTTCGTCTTTGACTCTTCGAGCGCATTATTTGACATCTTTTGCCCCTAGTTCGAGGGGTGTTTCTGATTTAGCTTTGCAAACTTCCTTGACGACGTCTGACCTTCTTGATCTGCCTTTCTTGCCCCTAAGTCGAGGACTGCTTCAAATATGGCCACGCAGGCCTTACAATGTGGTTGCCCGTTGAACATTCTGAATCCAAGTTCAAGGTTTTGAAAGCAAAAGGGGTCGGGTCTCGAGGCTGAGAGCGATCCCAGGTTGCACAATCTCAAGAGCGATTCCACACAGGTCTTCGCAAGACCGCGCAAAACATTTTTAAAATCTTTTTAGAAAGCGACAGATCGCTCGCACTGAAGACAATGTAGAACCAATCTGGATCAAGCCAAGATCCTTCTCAGTACCCACATTAACAAACATGATTTCATTCATTAAGGGTTTAGCATGCCTCGCTTCCTCTCAATTGATCAAATTTTGCAAATCTCATGGAATTCCTTCCTCTTTGTTTTCAACACAGTGTTCAAAAAGAGTTTTGAAAAACTTAGGTCGATATAATGAATTCGAAGCACAAAAAAGACACAGTTTCTAGCCGTATACTGCCATCTCATTCAGAACTTTTAGCATAACTGGCACAAGGCAGAAGCAAACACAAGAGTGTAAAAATTACTGCTGCTCCATTCAGATCTGTTGGCACAACTGGCTCCAAGGCAGAAACAGACTCAAAAGAAAGTAAAAAGACAAACATGAAACAAAATAGTGACATCCGAAGTAACACCCCCGGAATCACCCGACTTCTGTACAACAGGACTGACTCGATACAACAAGACAGACTCTTAATCAAAAAGACCGACTCAAAACAAAGAGACAGACTCAAAACAAAACCACAGAACTGACTCAGCACCCAAGTCAGAAACTACCAAAAATCAACATTCATAAATGCTCAAAACAGTACGTGCCACACGCCACATCTGAAGTAAACCGAGCACCGCCCACAGGTGGTTCATTCCCTGATCACATACTAGTATTATCCTTGAAGTTCACTGACCCAGTGACGATGGACTTTGCTGAGCTAGGTGGGAGGATGACCTCATTGTCAATCAAATCATGTACTTCGTGACAAAGACGAAAGCAATTGTCAGTGGTATGACCGGTCTGTTGATGGTGCACACAGTACTGGGTAGCGTCATGACTTGATGGAAGACGACTAGGGAGAGGCCACGGCTCAAGGGGTTTGAGATGCCCTTTTTCAGCAAGGATTTGAAGAGCCTTAGACAAAGGCATATAGAGGGCATGGAAGACCCTGCGACCTCGGGATAGATACTTCGAGGTTTGAGGACTTTTGTTGGACGCACTAGCAAAGGGGTCGGCAGGCACTGATTTGGTTTTCTAATCTTTCCCGGATACAGAATTAGGGTTGGGTGGAACAGTTTTGGTACGATGGTCTTTCTCCCGATTTTCTCCTTGGCTTGAACTGCCTTCATTCTGAGTAGCGAAAGTGTCATCCACAGTTTTTGCAGCAATTGCGAGCACTTGCTGTTTGTTCAGCCCTCTGACTTTCAAAGCCTCAATAGCCTGCAGAAGTTCTTCATAGGGATCAGTGTCCGCCCCCACCTTGTTCTTACTGCTCGCCTCAGCTTGGTCAAAGGTTTGGGTTGCTACATCAGTGCGAAGTCCTGTTGTTGTCGACATGTCATTGCCGAAACTTGGGATGGCTTCAGGTTGACTGAGTTCAATTACAATTCGCCCCAATAGTGGAGGCTTTTCTGGCATGAAGTTCCCGGCATGTGATATGATTAATGGCAGAGCCGACATTCCGAAGGCTAGATCAGCCACAGACCTCTGAAGATTGCCGATCATTCCCATCAGCTCAAAAGTGGTGGGCTCACGGGTTTGAAATAATTGACGTTCCCAAATTGGATGTGCGGCAGGTGACCTGGGCGGACGTTGCATCTCAACATCGGTCTCACACTGTATGGTGATTCCTTGGTTTAGTGTCGCTGCCATGACCACAATTTCTTCTGAATTCTGTGTCATCATGAGTCTGCTGAACTGAACAGAGGTGATGTGACTGGTGACCACCCTTCGAGATTAGTTGAAAAATAAGATTTTCTGAGGTTTGAGAAATTACATCCCGTTCCCTGAATTTATATTTTCATAACAAA